>VWYN01011934.1:0-99641 GCA_013400075.1 Hippolais icterina
AACCACCTAAAGAAATCAAGTTCATAATGTCAGTGCCTGATCTCCCTTCCCACTGATCTTTCCCCAATAATAGTCAACACTGCAGTCACTATCAAGACTGCATTTTGCAGGTATCCTCTAAAAAGCAATTCAGAATCCTTCTAATGCCTTTTGAAACACACTGACCCTGCTAGAACAATCCCTTCCACAGCTAACAGCAGAAAAGCTTTCATTTTACTTTTTCCACAATAACAGTCCTTATTTTGAGACTTGATTTTCAGAGAGCTCGAAAATAATCTATCAATGAAAGCTTAAAAAAAATCATATTTTTTAATTCTTAGTCATCATTATAACATTTAAGCTGTGATACAGACACTACCAAACCCTACTCATGAAGAGATTCTCTACAGCAAAGATGGACAAAGGGAGAGAAGCTCCAGAATTAAATGCCCTGCCTCCTTTAGGGGCACCAGCATTACAATAGCAGTTCTTAAGAGAACACAGTGGCTGGTGCCAATGATTGTCCAAAAAAAGGAAATAAAATGCTCCTTCAGGTCACACAGTGCCTCTCACACCACAGCCTTAAATGGGTAATGATATCACAAAGCTCTTCAGAACACACTTGCATTACTTCATTTCATAGCTGCTGTAACCTGACACGGCATCTGAGTGCCAAATAAAAGTGCCACTTTGCCCAGTTGTCTTCAGCACACAGAAAATATTCAGCAAATCAGCAAATTTTTGTTCAACTGGGAAAGTATATTCAGCTTTAAATGAAAATTTCCCCTAAAATGCATCGTCTTATCAAGAGATAGAAAATTGGCGCTGTCATCAACAACCAGTTTCTTTTTTTAGTAATTCTCCTTATTTTGCTACAGAACCAGAGTATAATTCTTGTTATTTTACCACAGACCTATTGTTATTCAAACTTGACCTTTGCAGAAGGACCATTCTCAAGGCAGTACGTGAATCTTCACCAACAAGTGTCTCCACAGCCATGCATTCTTACAGATTACAAGCTGCCTTATCTGGTAAGCAACTCCTGAGATTCATAAGATCAGGTTGGTATTTTATATTATTTCTTGAATTCTGTTGACTCCTTCCTTATAAAAGTAACTTTACTGTAGATACTAGTTTTTTTCCCAATAAAGTTTATGGCTACATAAAGATATAACTGTAAAAGTCAAGTATACAGAAGGGTTGCATACTTATAAAAACTGATTAAAATGGCAAAGGAAAGGTCAAAACTTTATAAATACCTCTTAATGGCTAACATCATATTTGCAGAAATTGAGTTGGAAAGAGTTACAAGAGCTCCAACTCTGGTTTTAAATATCCATAATTAAACAGCTAATTTTCCCCCTGTCAAAGGCTCTGGAACAATATTTATTTTTGGCCATTGAAAACAAGGAGTTGAGTTCAATTAAGCTGGTCCAGTACATATTAAAGGCAAAGACACTATGAAGCATTTGTATCATAGATATAAAAACAACAGAAAACACACAGAAAATCTGGGATATATTAAGACATAGATAAATAAAATCACTTGGGCTAGCTTGTCACAAACTAGCAGAGCTCCAATTACTCAAAACAGGGCAGATTTTCCAGAACTGGTTTTAGCACATGATTTTTGTTTGCCTTACTTGGATACTGAAGATGTTCTGCTGAACAAGATATCAAGTGCTAGGAAAAGGAAGTGGCTCTAGTTAATCTGCACTTTTATTAGCTAGAAAAACTCAAAAATAAACAAAAGCAAATAAAAGTATCACAAAATGACAAAAAACTCCACCCAGATTTGAAAGAGTTGCAACAGCACATGAAGTCTACTCATAGAAGAAATCTTACTGAACTCCATCTGAAAGCTCAGTGGTTCCAACAGAACGTCTGACAATAAGTCCTCACAGTAAGTCCTAAAAGTAGTTCTTTAGGCTATCACATCAAAACTAGGATGTATTCCAGGCGTGCTCAGCTAGCTCAACAACAACAGAAATTAAATAAGTGAGGAGTTTCCATCTCACCTGTATGCCAGGTGTGCTCTCAAGGGGGCACAGAATGACTGCACAGAACTATGATGCAGGCAGCTGAGAGCTTTGTGAAGGGACATGAATCTCAAATTTCATTACAGGAGGCTGTCTCTTGGTTTAGTGACTATTTTCAGCACATGCACCACATTTATGACATCCCAGAAACATCAGCAAAACTCTGATTATGCTTTTAAAAGTCCCTCTCCTAAAAACTTTACTTGGCACTGTAGCCTGCAAAAGCCTCAGGGGAGGACAGTGATTAGTCAAGGCAAACCCCTGCCTCTCCTGCACTGCTCCAATATTTTGTGTTATCTCCTCTACCTTTGAAGAAACTTTTGTCACTTGTCTCAGTGAAATGAACATCTTGAAGATAGCTCTACGTCGTTGTTTTTTATTTGCACAGCATCTTGCACTGATGTCTTGGTTAATTATTAATGAAAATTATTGATAATAAAAGATTGAAACCATGAATGAAGCACAGCTTCTGGAGGGACTCCAGGGGGAAAGCTCTCAGGGGGAAACCCTTAGGTCACTCCCATTAATTCCTCTACAGGGTAACAATCTCTCTGCCATGTAACAGCAAGTCATCCATGTTTTCAACACTTGCTTCAAGAAAACAGAGATCATGTTACAAGACTAATGTTGCACTGCCATTCAAAATAGATCATAGTTTATACCCAAGAAAAATAATTATTAACAGAGATATTAATTCAGATACACATTAAAATCTTATTCTTACCAAAAGGGAGATGACTACACCTCATAACTGAATCAAAGCCAGCTTTGATACCAGATGTTGGCCTAATGTGCCAGCCACAGTAGTCACGTCCACAGTACCATTCCTGAAGAGTGCTCATGAACTTGGAACAACATTTTAGTGATGTTTCTTTTAGAATAGGTAAGTTATTGAAATGAGATTACTTAAAAGCAAAAAATATGAACAAAGTTATAAATTACATCATCTTCAGCAACAAGTTGATTGTCTCTGTGAAGAGTCTTCTAGAAGCTGTTACTCCTTAACCTAAAGCTTTAACCTCATTTTATTGACATTATACTTCATTATGCACCAACATTTCAAATTATACACTTGAGGTCTATCAAAAAATGTTTCAGAGAGCCTAGTTTTCCAAAAAAAGCTCTGTTTAGTGCAAGTTCAATCACTAATACTCTTTCTTAACAGCTTACTTCATGCTGGAAGGTGTTAGGACATGTTTTTACATCAGTGATACCAGAAAGTCAGTTATTAACCTACTGCTGTATCTGAAGTTGACAAAAATAAAGTTTTACTCTTTCCTGCTGGGCATGTTTGACAGCATTTTAATAGAAATCATAAAATCCATTATCTGCTTAGATATATAAAGTATTTTATGGACCTATTTCTGATTCTTCTTCATATTTTTAGACTGATCACACAGCAACTAAGATTTTCATTGCTTTCTAACCCTGAAGAAAACTCTCAGGAAGACTTAGAAATATCATGTAGATATTAATTTTAATTATTGCGACTGACTTAATTGACAAGAGTCCCTTTATGGGCAGTGACAGATGTTGAAGAGCTAACAGAAATCCGACTGCTTAAAAGATGTTTTCCAACAGGTATGGAGCAAAATTGGAAAAACAATTGAAAACCTACTGTTAGCTACATCTGCATCAATCAGCAATAATTTCACTTCTATGTCGTATAAATTGATATAAATGATTGCTAAATGCAGCACACTTGTCTCAAAATAATTTCAATATTTGCCTTTAAAGTACTTGCTTTATAAAAGTCATTTCTACCTAGATTCCACTGCAGTGAGAACTCTTAGTAGAACAGTTCTTGGTTTTGTTGAACAAAACTCTCTAATCTTTTAATCTTTGAGAAGATTAGAGCTGTAACTACCACCTGATCAGGATGATGAAATTCTACTAGTGCAATTGATTATAAAAAATGCAAAACATAATCAAGCCATTCCTATTTACAAAAAGTATAAATCCCTCTGCTATTAAAGCCTTTTCAAAAGATTTCTTCTCAGTTGCACAGAAAGGTTCTAGATCCTTAAAATTTTAATCAAAAGAGTAGCAAAAGCAGTAGAAAAACATTGGCTAACAAGTCAAGAACTCATGTCTCTACCGGTTTTCTTAGAAATCTGTCTGAAGTTGAATCAAAACAAACATGCTTAAAACGTATTAACATTAATTCAATATTGTATTTGCACTATAAAATCCATACCCCAGACATTATTGTCCAATCTTAATTTACATTACAATATAACAAAGAGGTGTTTTTTGAACTGCTGACTGTACATCAGCTGGACACTTAATTTAGGCTACAGATTTATTCACTAGTCAAGTGGGCTAACAATTGCAGATTCCAGTTGCAGAAAATCTATTGCAACACCAAAGAAGAATAAATGTATGAACATTTTAAAAATCGCAGTCCCCTACTACACTGTTTAAACATTAATTAGGAACATCAAGAGAAAAATCCATGTTTATGTCATAAAGTTGTCAGATAGATCATAAAGTCATTGTTTCTGTATACCAACTTAGATTTTAAAACACATTTACTAATCCATAGTCATAAACCTTGATACAACACTTAAAAGCTTAATCCTTTAATTTCTCACATCTCTTTCACTTAGTTATGACGCATTCTGGATTGCATCCTTGTGAACAGGGACCTAAAGGGTCCGCTTCTAAAGCAAGGTTTGAGAAGATGCTAGAAATGAACTAAAGGCAGTCAATTGCAAAGAGAGACACTGATCACGCCATCAGACACTAAAAGCCGTTACATCGCACAACAATCTTCCACCCAGTGTACTTTTCAGAAGCTAGTCAAAGTAGAGCAGATGAAAGATACAAAGCAACTCTGGAGTAGAGGTGTACGGCAATTTTAAAGAAACAAACAATTCAGCGGATCTTTTAGAGGGGAGGAGGATGCATCTTATTTCTGTCCGAAGGATGCCCAAACCCCGACAGGTCTGACCAGGCACTTTCACCTCCAACGAGCACCGCTGCGGCCGGGACCTGCACGCACTTACCGCACTCGCCAGCTCCGCGTCCAGCCCGAGGAGCAGCAGCAGCAGCAGCGCCCTGCGGGAGGCAAAGGGACAGAGTGACGGCGGGGCGGGGGGCAGCGCAGGGGGGGGGCGGGCGCGCTCGGCACTCACCCTGTGCGCCCCACGGCCCTGCAGCCCGCGGGCACCGCCACAGCGCGGCCGGAGGAAGAGGAGGGCCCGCCGTCACTCGGGGCGGGCAGGGCACGGCGAGACCACTTCGCGGGCTCCTTCCCCCGGCACGACGGGGCGCTGAGGGCGCCGAGCCCCGGGATAGCGGCCGGTGCTGCCCGCTCGGGATCGGTCACTGCTGCTTCTCACAGCCCCTCAGGCGCTCACAGCCTGCCCAGGCAGGAAGTTTGCACGGTCCCCGCCGAGGCGTCGCACCTGAGCGGGGCCGGATGGGCCCAGACTGAGCCCGGCGAGCCCCGCGCCCGCCGCCCGCCCCTCCTGAGGGGCGACCCGGCACTGGCAACAACTCTCCTTCCACCCACCCACTCCGGCGACTTCCGCTGCAGAAAATAGTCCGGGGTCCCGCCGCCCGCCCGGTGGAGGTGCGGGGCGGGGAGAGGCGGCGCCCGCTCTTGGAGCCGACAAAACCGCGGCGCCCGAGGGCAGGGTGGGGGGATCGCGGTCTCCTCGGAAAGGGGCGGTAGCAGCAGCGTGCCCCACACCGCCCGCCCCCGGAGCGGAGGAATACTGTAGTCCCGGGAGGACTTGAGCTGGGAGAAGCGGNGGAGCCGCGGCGCCGGAGCTGCAGCCTGGTCGCCGGCTGTCTGGTGCTGCTGCTGGGGTGCTGGGGGCCGCAGGAGGCGGCGGCCGCGGTGAGTGAGGGGCGCCCTCCTTGTTCTCCTCGGGTGCCGCGGTCCCTGCCGGGCGCGGCCGCGGTGTGGAGCCTTGAGGGGAGCTTTGGAGCCCCTTTGGGATCGGGGTGGCTGAAGGGGGAATCTCCCCCTGACAGGAGCCCGGCGGCTCTTTGGGCGGGCGGGGGTCGGCGGCGAGGCTGGGCCGCGGGAGGGTCTGGCTGGTGCTGGGATTCCCGGGCCGCCCCTCCTGGGTAGAGCCCCGCGGTGCTGCCCCGTCGGACCGGACCGCTCCCCGCGAGCCGCCCTCACGTCTGGGTTCGCCGGCAGCTCCGGGGAGGGAGGGAGTGTGAGGCGGGGGAAGCCCTGGTGGGCTTAGTGTGGGCTCTGAAGCTGCTGTTCCTCCAGGACAAAGGAGGAAAGATTTCCCCCCCTGCCTTTCCCCCCCTCAGAGAATTCCGTGAAGAGGTGTCTGAGCTCTTGCCGCTGAGCCATCACCTGCAGCCGTGAGTAACACCTGGATGTGGCAGGGAGATGGAGCCATGTGGGCATGGTTTGTCGGAGGACTGTGCCTCGCGCTGGGACTCGGTTTTCTCGAGGGTTGTGTTTCTGCGTTCTTAAAACTCAAGTGGAAGTGCTAGCGGAGGTGGCAACCGTGTGCAGTGTAGTAGAGAGCGCACGGTAGGCGGACTGGAGGAGACTTTGGGTCTCTGTCTTTGGAAAAGGGATGCTATCCCGGCTTGCCTGGAGTGGCAGGGCCTTGGAATTGAGAGGTGGGAGAGGTGATCGCTAACTTCAAGTTTCAGGCTATTTGATTAAGACCTCTAGCTGTTAACAAGTGGTGAAATGATCTAAAAAGGCTCCCACTTTAAGCTGCGTTAATTTCAGATTTTATGATCCCTGTATCTTTTTAAACTTTTTTTTAAAAAAAGTTTTACTTGGAAAGGAAAAAAAAAAAATCCAGATTGCTGTTTAAGACTCCTTTCTAGTTGAAAAGTCATAATATGTTATGGTAATAGGTGCAGAGTATAATTCTGCTACTCTCCCCCCCTTCAATGCTGTAGTTAGCGCTGACAAAATCTTATTTGTCTTGAACTCTCCTTTGAAGTGCATTCCTTTACAGTGAAACTTTGTAGACCTTTCATCTGCCCTCTGAAAAAGCAAAGACCAGCCATAATATACTTCCTTCCTCTTCCACCCCTCCTCGCTGTGCCCAGGTGGGAACCCAAGTGTAAGTGATACTGGTGTGCCAGCAGTGCTCGCTGATACGGAGAGCTGCTCGGCTCCACATTGTCTGTGACACCGGTTCTGGTGCTCTGCTCAGTGAGGCCTCACCCAGCCTGCCTGCCATAACCCCCACCCCAAAGAAGGAGCCAGGCAGTCCCACCTACAGGACCTCGGGTTGGAGATGGGGAGATTTGTGTGCATAAATGTGGCCTGAATTCTTTCTTCAGGGAAGCATCCAAGCAGAGTTCTCTCTGTGTGATTACTGTGAATCTGTGGGGTGTGGGAAGGGGTCTGTGGTGACCCTGTAGGCAGTCCCCTACCTTGGGAGAAATGCGGAAAGGAGCAAAACCAGTGGTAGAATTTCTGGTTCTTAACACCACCTTGTGCTGCAGCCTCTCTTTTAGGATTTGCAGTGAGATAAGGTTAACTGAAGACCCAAGGGCTAAGTGGGGTGGGGGAAAGAGAGAGATGCCTCTGCTCCAAACGACATAAATCCCACTGGTCTCTTGTAATATGGTTTTTTTCCTAATGGTTTCTCAATACTTTGGTGTTCTGATGTTTTTTAATTTCCTGTGTTAACACTAAATGTTGCTGATCCTTATTAATGTGCATCAGCAATTTATTCTACCCATTGTCAGAAAGGGTTGACCAAATGTAGCAGTATGTTTGATACACACAGTCTCTTCTGTGAATTTTGTTTTGGGAGCCTATGTCAGAATCATCCCCCCAAGAGGGCAAATTTGGTCAAATGACTTCAAGTCATTCTGGTGCTCTTATTTAAATAATACCTGAAATTGTTATTCAACATCATAATTCGCATTTCCAATAAAAAATTGTGTCTTCTTTGGTCAGATTGCTGTAATAGTGTGTATTTCTGTGTGATCAGTTACCAAGTGACAGAATATAGTTGAGAATCATCTGCCAGTGTGCCCATCACAGAGAAATCCCTGTGACTTATTAAAGAAATCCAAACCAACGTTTCATACTCAAGTAGGGATGGATTTCATTGTTCAGATTTTATTGCTGGGTTTTCACAGCCCATGGTCTAAACTTGGTGAGTAGTATATGGATCATGCTATGCACTCATTGCTGATGTAGACTGAAGCGTGTAACTATTGATGAAATACTGTGTAAAAGTAACTGGGAGTTTGAAAATGGCCTTACATCAGAATGGGAGAATGAATGAGATAGATGGAAGATGGTTTTGTCCATTAATGAAGTTAGACTATTTTGAAAAGTGCTTATTTGTATGCTTTCAGCAGAGGGCATGAGGGTTTATTCCAATGGACAACTTCAATTATTGCCTAAGTGCCTTGCTATTTTTAATATAAATCTATATACATGTGTATAAGGCAATCTTTTATAAGCAGATTTTTTTTCCTCTCCTGGCAGGTTTACACTTGCACTGTGTTCTAGAAAAGTGATTGCAAGCTGTGACTGGGAAATCTGTTTAATTAAAGAACATAGATGGACTAGATTCTTCAGTTGTGCTGTCTATGAAACTCACTAGAAGTTAGGGACTGACTGTTGGCTTATATTGGAAAAATTTCCCACATAGCTAAGGCCTAGATTTTTAAAGTTTAAATAGACTTAGCCCAAAAGTTAGTAAAAATTGAGTGGTGGCATTTGCAATGTCTTTTTTCTTTGCCTTCCATTATAATTCCAGTTTGAATAAAAGTATAGGGTTGAAAACAGTTGTTCAAGTATGGTAAGGCAGGCTGGCAAGATGGATATGATTTGTGTTTAAGGAAGTAATGTATTATTTGTGAAAGTTCTCTAAGTTTAGTTGAGATTTCTTTTTTTCCTTTCAGAGGTTACCATACATATAAATACACGGTACCATGTCAATAATTACAATGTACATGATTAATATGGGTAATTTGATGGTCATCTCTGTTTCTCTTGTTTGTCCTAACTATTTTATCATGGTAGTGGTGGTGGCTGTAATTATTTTCCATTTCATAACTGGCAGTGGCTCTTTCTAGTTACAAAAGCTAGGTCTGTAAAAGCAGAAAGAAGTGGATGCTGGCTTTTAGGATTCAGAAGGTATTTCATCCTGAAATTCTGTAGATGTGTCTTGATTAGTCATGCACAAGATTTGGTTTTGTAACATCAAGGCTCAAGGCCTCCTGCTTGCAACTTGTCATTTGTCATGGGTTTTGATTTTGATCTTTCATGGCTTTTAGTTGAAGATACATAGTAAAAGTTATATCTCAAGTTGTGTTCTAGCATGTACTAAAATGCTAACAAATCCAAGGAATCCTGAATGAAGCAGAATGTAAGAGCAATTTAGACCATAACAGAATCTTTTACAAAGTCATTATGTATTGTTTTCAGTTTTTTCACATGATGGAAATAGACTGATATTTCAGTGGAACTTCCTAGGCTTTCATTTTCCTGGTCATGAATTAATTATCTACACAGTGGAAGCAATTATTAGTTACCTTTCTTGAAGTAGAAAGGGAAATTTTCCTACATGAAGTTAGTTAATTTATTTAACAGCAAATGTTAATTTATGTAGTGATTTTTTTTTCTACTGTGAATAAGCAATGATGCTTACTGTAATGCAATTAGCTGTTGTTGGGTTTACTAGAACATGTGCAAACTTTTCTATATTACAAAACTACTGAAATCACTAAGGGCATCCCAGCAAATCTAATGTGCATATTTTCAGTCTGGGGCAAAGTACAGGGAGGAATGTGTTTTGCACATGCAGTGAAGATGCATTGTGCTTTTTTACCCTTTGTTCACTGAGATTAAAAAAACTTCCTTTTCCAATTATGCAGACTCTCTGCTGATCACCCCAGAACCAGAGACCGAGGCAATATTCACATATAATTCTAGGAATTGTATTGCACAAGTGCACTGAATGGAAAGCAACCTCTGCCAATGATGATAGTACCAGACAAAATTGCTTTGAATTAAGGCACTTCTTGCTGGCCTGCTTCATAAGGCTGAGTGGACTCAGTAACATTAAAAACCACTGGGGTGCTTTGAAGTTCCTGCTCAATGCAGTGTTTGGCAATCTCTGGTGTTGACTGCAGACTTTTTAGTGCTGTAAACCATCTATTCTCAAGAGTACCTGAAATAAAACTTGTCCAAAAGAGAGTGCTGATGCAGTTTTAAGGACCACTAAGCAGCATTCTCTATCCTCCTGTGAAACATTTGCAATGCAATTAAGCCTTATTAAATATCATTGGTAGAGTGCAGAGTCTGAAAAAAAGGCAATGTGCTGAGCATCCTGGATATGTAATTGCTGAGTGTGGGGAGAAAAAGCTTCAGTGTAATGTGAAATTGTCATCAGAATAAACGTAGCTGAGGTGTAGAGGAAAGGGTCCTATTTATAAAAAGAAATCTATTGCTTATTTTTAAAAAATTGCTTTGAAATTGACTGAATCTTTCTTGCAGGGCTTAAGTCTGTCTTGGACAACTTGTGAGGAACTACAAGAAGCAAAGACTGCAGGATGTGATCTTAATTTTAAGAGAGACGAATGAAGGGCAATTAGATAATTGCAAAGCTGTATTACAAGTTTTACATTGTAGCTTAAGCCTGTTAATCCTTTACTCCCTCTTCTTCCAGAAGGCAGGATGCTGAAACTAATGCATTACTAGACATATCTTTAGTCTGCTTCAGAAAGACTGATATTGTGTGATTCCTAGCTAGGAAACCCTGCCTCTCTTTTTCCATGTTTTGTGTAGGAGACTGGACTAAATAACCCCAAGGCTCCTTCCAGCCTGATTTATCCTAAAAGTCTAAAATTACATGGAAGTTGTGCTCCTAGGTGTGCTTTCTGTTAAGACAATTTCCATATCCAAAATCAAAAGTAATCAAAAGTTAATCATAATTCATTAAGTTAAATTGCAGATTGGAAGGTATGAGATTAAATTTTTTAAAAATTTAGTTTCAACTTGTCAAGAAATCGTCTCTTAAGGTTTCAGCACATAGCATTCAGAATTTTAATTTTGTATTCCACTCTTGTGGAGGTGTCTTATGAAATGTGTGTTTGTATGTGTATTGTTCTATAAAAATGGAACAGATGAGACAGTGTAGTGGCAATATAGCAAATGTTTAGTGGTTCTGGTTTGGGATTTTTTTACTTGAGGGGTGTGTGTTAGGAGTTGGAAAGAAAGGAGCTTTAAAGCTATGGATTTCAGCTCACTTAAAGGTTCTTGATTATTGCAGCTCTGTTGTTGGAATTTCTTTGCCCCTTCCCTTTGGAGGACAAGGGAAGTAGTTTAGTCTCTCATCTGTATTTTGTTTCTTTTACCTAATCTCTACAGAGAATTAAAATGTTAGAGTTGAATTTCAATCTCTTCTCTCTCCCAGCACTGTAAAAGGCATCTGTGTGCAACGCACTTTGCTGTTTGACTTTTGGTTCTAGTTTATTATCTACAGAATGTTTCCTTTCATTGAGGTATAGCCAGACCTGCAGAACTGTCCTACTCTAGTCTAGCATGGCTCCAGTGCATACTAGATAAGCTTTGCTGCTGCAGCTCTGCTGGAATCCTGCTGTTCCTCCTCTTTCCTCAAGATAAGCCAAGGCTTATTCACTTCCCTGCCTGAACACAGGTTAGTAAGTCTTTTTCCCAGTGTCTGTATCTGTCAGGATTTTCTGCTGAAATCCATTAAACGTGTTGGAAAGTGTGTTTATTCTAGGACTAGTGCTAGTTGTTAGCAAGGTAAATCTCAATTTTAAACCACACCATTAATTTAGAGAAAGATATTTATGCTGTACTGCTTCCTAGAGAATTCAGATACTTTTAGAAACCAGACTTGTACAACCTTTGGTTGCTGCTGAGGTCTGTGTATGTGGTAGCCCTTCTCCACAAGGAACAGTGAGCACAGAGGAATTCCTTGGTTTCTGTTGATGTGCTTCACTGGTATGAACCCAAAACTTTCATCTCTTGACATCTTTCTCTACTGCAGTGGTTGTGTCTCTCCTGCTGTTGTATTTGGAGATATAATTCTGATAGATAAGCTCACCTCATTGGCTCTGGAAGAAGAAACAGAGGTTTGGCAGGTCCATTTGGTGCTGTTTGCTGCACAGCCTCACCTGAGAGCCACGGCAAATAACCAGAGCTGCAGTGGAATGGCTTCAGTTCAGAGATTCTGAGCCATTCATGAGAAAGGGAAAGCTTCACAGAGACTCTTCAACTCAGCTTGTTTTAGGAACTACAGCTGTGAGTGACAGAGGTTACAATATCTTGGTGCTTTTGTATAGAAAATGAAGCAGAACTATGCAGATGTTCCTTTCCAGCTTATTTTTCAGTTTGACTGTCTTTTTTTATGGTTACTGGGCTGGACAAAAGTATAGAACTTTGCAGCATGATGCAAAACTTGTGACTTGGAATCTAGGACTACTTAAAAGTAGTTAGGGAAATAAGGAGTGATTATATATACTGGACTTGCCTGTATTTCTCCAGTACTTTGCAAATGTCAAAAGTATATTCAGAATAGTTAGTTTTATTTTTATCTATTCTGGTTCCAACTCTTGCATTCTGTGTGAAAATATAACAAGCATTAGTTATTAACTACATAAAGCTGTCAAGCCTAGGCAACCATTAATTCTACAGTTATAGTTGATTTTTTGTAATTCACCATGTTAGCAATGAAGGCTTGTCTTCCTTCCATAGGAAAGTCTTTATTTCATGAGTTATATATTTCTATCTAGCATCAGTCCATGTCTGTTAAATACAGCATCAATTCTTCAAAAGCAAACTTTTATGCACTTAAATCCCCTAGGAATCTGATAGAAAGGAAGAAAATGACCACCCTGAACCATGAACTGTGTTCTTTCTACACCTTGAATTAAAGTAGCAATTATGAAAACCCACAATTAAATTGCTTTACTTAAAGCAATGAAAACTAGCGTGGCTTGCAGGCAAGGCTAGACAAGCCTCCAGCTCCCAGAAATTGTGATGTCCTGACAAGAAATGCCACTGAAAACAATGTTTGGGTGAAGGAGCTTATGAATTCAGTTTTTAAATCTTTTAAAAATAATCCTTTTTATGAGGCAGTGAGGGTTTTTGAGTCAACTTAGAACCAACCTGTCACACAGAAAGACATTGTTTCTGAAAGGTAATTTCTAGCTGTCATTCAGACAATAGGAATTGGCTTAATAATAGAAAATACCTATTCTGAATTAGTTTGAACACTTCTCTTGTATATTCAACCTTAAAGGGCAAAGCTATTCAGAAGGAAAAGGAAGCTTCTGCACTGCACAGAGAAATGAGAATTTATATTTGACTTTGCCATTTCTTTTCATCCATTCACTGTGTTGTCAGATATGAGGGAAATACTTGAGATTTCTGCAAAACCATTACTTATTTAATGACTTAAGAGTTAAAAATTATTTAAAATAATGAGAAAATCTAGAGAGGATGAGAAAAAAGGAGAGTCAGGTGTGACCTAATTACTCTCTACAACTTCCTGAAAGGTGGCTGTAGCCAGGTGGGGTTGGTCTCTTCCCCCAGGAGACAACTGACAGAATGAGAGGACACAGTCTTAAGCTGCACCAAGGGAAGTTTAGGTTAGACATTAAAAAGAAATTCTTCACTGAAAGAGTGATTGGGCACTGGAATTGTCTGCCCAGGGAGGTGATGGAGTCACTGTCCTTGGAGGTGTTTGAAAAAAGATTGGACATGACACTCAGTGCTGTGGTTTAGTTGATGAGGAGGTGTTAGGTCATAGGTTGGACTAGATGATCTTAAAGGTCTTTTCCAACCTAGTTTATTCTGTAAGTCACAAAGCTTCAGTGTGTTTTCTTTTGTTAGTTTAACTTCCAATATGCATTTGGTGCCTTTTTAAATAGTGGCATGAAAGTTGCTAGAAGGCTGTGCCCAGTCTGCCCAGACACACGGTGAAAACATCCATGTAGAAGTTGGTATTTGTCTGGGTGGAAGAGGTTTTTTGTAGTTTTGATTGAAGGAAGAGTATATATGTAATTTCATTTCGTTTCTGAGCCAGAATGCTAATGGAAACTTCTTGGCAATAGAATGGATGACACTCCATCAGAAAGCCACTTTTCTGTTCTAGAATCTTTCAAACTCTTCAAGCAGTTCTAGTAACAAAGTGTTAAACCATCTCTGTCTAATGTATGAATTTTTGTATCCTAAGTGAACCTAGAAAACCTCTTTATGCTTGAATGAGAAAATGCTTGTTGACAGGTCTAGTCATGCTCAGGAAATGTGTATTTTCAGGACGTTGGCATACTGTACCCAAAAATCAGAATAATGAAACAGGCCTCTTTAAAGAACCTTAGATTGCTGGTATGCTGCAGAAGTAATAGTGGAGGAAGAGCAGAGTCTGTTATAGAAATAGTAATGGAAGTAGCAGTACTTGGAGTTGCTGTTTGTTGTTCAAATAGTTGCATCAAAAAAGACATTGAAACACTATCTTCTATTCCAAACCTTATTTTGCTGTAGGAATAATGTTAAAACTTGGTGGGAAAGCTCCTAATTCAGTATTTGCAGTTAACTTACTGATTACTGCAGGATGCAGAGCATGTATCACAAACTTGAAGCAGGTTATTTTCTTGGCATATATTCAGCTCCAAATAACACTCATGAAAGCTGGTATACTCCCTAAAATGGGGTGCCTGAGGGAATGCTTTCCCTCAGAGAAAGTGACTTTGTTTTGGAATGAGTACAAATGCCAGGGGCTGTTTCTTACTCCTGCCAAGCTGAGCTGCATCTCGAGTTTTAATAATACTTGAGAGCTATTTCTTATGAATGGGTCTCCTCACTCTAATTATTGTGCTTGAGTGTTGGAACCATGCATGCTCTCTCCTTGCCTATCCCCTGTTTTTTAAACTAACAATATCTTAGTGTGATGTTGTAAGGAAAACTGCTCACTGACATCCTTGGGCCAGGTCAGAGAATCACTGCAAGGAGATACTTTGGGTTACACATTGTCAGCTTGCTACTGGGGAACCTCCAGAGTGTGTCTGGGAATAAAATCAATTGCTGACAAAAGCAATAATGTAAATTTACAAGGGTGAAACTAAGGAGAAGCTCAATGCTGCTATTGAAGATTTCCTCCCTCCCTCCCCTTATGTTTCCCTTTGAAACAAAAATATAAAGTGTCTTTCTTGTTCTTCTGCACCCCCTTTCTCTAGCACTGATCAGATTAATTTTGCCTGTCCTGTAATTAATGCAATGTTAATACTTTAAATTTTTTGTTGGCTTTTTAATGTTCTGTTTAAAGATCTAATCTATGGCCCTTTCAGCTACTTCCTTGCATGGGTTCAAATTTTTTAATGTAGCAAGTCTCTGAGAAGTGTGGTTTAATTCCCGGGACTTGCTTTCTGTTTATCATGATCAATGCAATCCAAATGTAATGATTCTCAGGATAATGTAATTTGTAGCCTCTAGATGTAATTTCTCTGGTGTAAGGGAGTGGAATCTTTCTCTTCTAATCAAAGTTGAGTATTGAGTTGAGTATTGATCTCTTCAGTCTGCATGTGATAGATAGAATGTTCTATTAGCACTAGCCTGGGGCTGTCTTACAGCCTTTTGAAGGCAATAAAATACATTCAGGCCCCCTTTTGCTTTTTTTTTCCTGTGAGATAGCCTGGGAACTCGCTGTTGTGATTCTCCATTCACTCTAAGGTCACTCTTTCACAGGAAGGTGCATTTTGCACAGAATTAACTCGCTTGATGTGGCAGGTGCTCTAAGGAGCCCTGAGCTATTGCTGTAGCATCTAACCAGGGCTTAAGTAAATGAACTTGAGAGGCTGACACTGAGAGTGCTCCGTATCTGCTGAAGTTCAACATGTGAATTCCTGAGACCTCTCACTAAATATTGAACTTTTATCATCTTTAGGGATTTCTGAACCCATGTGGATAAAAGGGTCTCCCATCTCATCAGCTGTTGCATTCTTTTATGAGTGCCTGTGACTTACAGGGTTAGGAGAATTGTTTGGTCTCCATTGCTTCCTTGTTTAACTTGACTCTCTTCAGTGGCACTTACTTTTTCAGCTTTGATTACCTGAGGCTGGAGAGCAGCTCCTTGTTAGCATTGAGCAATACAGAGAAAGTGCTGCCTGTAGTGCTCTCTTTAGGTGTTAAAGTGCACACACACAGAGTGCGCTGCTGCCACAGGCATAAACAAATGATAAAACAGCTCAAACTAGAAGAACCTTGAAGCTATGATATTTGGTCCAAGAACTGAAGGAGAATAGAGCTGATAACCACCTCCACCACAAAACAAAAAAAAAATCCCCCAGACACCCACCAAGCCTTAAAGTGAGTTAGGTCTTGTTCTGGCAGTTAAGAGGGTGTGGACTTCTTCAGATAAAATCTCAATGCAATATCACTCTGCACAGCCTCTATTCTTTATACCATGTATACTTGCTTAATCTTTGGTATTAATTTAGTGCTCTCAGTAGTTTCAAAATAGACCAGAATGGGTTGGATTCATCTGAAATGCTATTCTATTTTGCCTCTCTTTTCTCCAAGGAAGAAGTGGGTTTCTGTTCTTGTGTGGTCTGCTTCATGCTCTTGACACTTGAAAGTGAAGTTGTCAGTGACAAATGTCTGACCTCTATTAACAGGACTCTGGAACTGAAGCTTCTTCTATTGCATGTTATATGGATGAGGGTGAGGAACAGAACATTTTCCAGGGAATTAGTGTCTTTATTCTATTTCTTTAACTGGGAAAGGAGTTAGAACTGAGTGCCAGAATAACTGGTGTTATGGGTGTGTAATACTTGGCTTGCAAGCATATCTGAGACTTAGAAGCCTAACTGACTGTTTGGTCTAGGTTTGTGTTACATTTGGACATGGTTATAGAAAGTGGCAACATCTAACACCTGTCACATGGGAAAGGTCCTAAATGACTAGTAAATCTTAACCTGTAATGAGTACCATATGGCACTTCTTATTTGCAGCTGGAAAAAATCAGGAAGCCCCAAGAGGCTGGTGATTAGAGACTTGTGTGTAAAATAAAAGTAAAACTGAGACTTCCTGAAAAGTCAAGTGGCTTACTGTACCCTGCCACTGACTGACTGCCCGATGCTCTGTGTGGGGGTCTCAGGGATGCTCTGAGTTGCAGGGATGAGTGGCTGTGCAGGAAAAAATGGAGCCATGCTTAAAACTAACCATTCCTCTAATTTGCTGAGTACTTGTTTAGGGGTGAACTTATAAAAGTTCACTTAACTTTTATACTTATGTATAAAAGTTAGAAGATGGCTTGCATTCAGAGTTCAATATTTAGAACTGAAATGAGCAGTTAGTGAGGTGTAAACTGCCTACAGAGGTGATAGGAAATTTATGCCTTCCCAAACTGCAAAGCAAACCAGAGCTACTTTGTTTAGGATGTTTCCCTAGACATGCTGTATATTTAGAGGTTCATGCAGCTGCAGTGCTTGCTGAAGAAGGAAATGAATGTGGTGTTTGGCATCTGTCAGTTCATTAATGTGGAGATGGAGTGGGTTGGGAAGGCCACCTGGTAGTTTACATTCTGGTTTAGCGCTCTTAGCTGGCACTGTTTGCCGGGAGGTGTACTTGCCAAACCTAAACATAGATGCTCTGTAAGATGCTGCCTCTGGATGGCAGCATAAAGATAGTACTTCTAAGTTGCTGTTAGAGGAAATTTTTGCCAATTAATACAGACTGATGTGGAGCTGTTTGGAAATTCGTGTTCATTAGGCCAGAAATATCTGGCTTCTCAGGTCTCTTCAATTGTAGCTTTGACATGCAAGTGAGAAGGGCAGCAGAGCTTGATCTGATTATTTTACTTTCTGTGTGTCTCACCCCCTCACATATACTGCACTGAAGCCCATTCTCTGTGTTGTAAGACTAACAGACTGCAGAATCCTAAGGGTTTCAGAGGTGATGAGAACTGTCCATGTCCTTTTCCTCACCTACACTTGAGTGCAAATCTGGCAGAGCCCCTTAAAGCTGAGGGGCAACAACCATTTTTGAAGATGGAAGGCTGTGTAGAAAGTAAGGGAGAACTATTGTGAGTTGCAAGGGCTGACTCTCTTCCTTCAACTCTGTACTTAAAGTTTCTGCGTAATGTTTCTTCATGTCCTGAAGAGTTATCAGCCTTACCCCTCTTGAAACCAAGTATTGAGAGAGGGAGTAAAGTTTGGGATTTTGGAAGGGTTGGATGCCCAGCTGGGCTCTTCTACTTTCTGCCTTCTGGTTCAGGAGTCATACAGAGACATTGTCAGGTTGTGATACCTCCCATTCTTAATGGGTCAATAGTTGCAGTTTGGGGATTTGTTCAAGTTTTGGGGTGTCCATTCAGTAAAGAGTCTTCAACTCCAAAAGTTGCCTGTAGTTATACTGGTCTGTGGGAAGCTCTGTTGCTGCAAGTATTGCTGTTATTTTAGCTAGAAGCTTCTGTAAAAGATACACTTAATGAAAAACTGTATGTTAAAGATCCATAATTAGCTCACTTTAAAGCAATAAATTCCATATTGTTTTAATCCAAGGTACAGGCAGAAAAGTTCAATCCTCTTTAGGTAAGAGCTGCCATCCATTTCCTGTGGCAGAAAATATTTTTTACTCAGACAAACTTGTTTCAATTTTTGCATATTCTGAAGCTAGTTATGCCAAGGTTTTCTTGCCTATAATTTTGGGTATTTTTAAGTACACTTTTAATTCCAACCAGTTTGTAATAACTGTATTCTAAGGGAATTCATTAATTCCTAAACTTTCCATTTAATCAGATCATTCATGTACCTAAATAAGAAGCACACGGTGCTACCCCTTCAGAGGAAAAAGAAGGGTTGTTCATCCATCAGATGCTTGAGAATGGTTTTTAACCTGCCTCTTGTGTTCTCATTCACTGTGGCCAGAACCATAACTACTAGAACTAAAAGCTTCCTCTACCAGTCTGAACAGGTTTTATATTGTACAGATTTCAAAGAAAGATAGTGCCTGGAGGTGCAACAGATGAAATTACATGTCAGAAGTTCCCCTAATTTAAAAAAAAATGGTTAAGAACTTCTGCAAACATATTTTTACTCTTACATTTTAGACCATGATATTTATTCTTTTCACATCTTTGGGTAGATTGAGGGAAACAATTCCTTAGAAGGGCATATAATAGGCTTTTAATTCACATTCTGCTTTAGCAGTGTTACTGCTCATAAATACACCACTTTAGTGAGAAAAAGATGGCCATTTGGATTAGAGACCTGTGATGGCTTTGCTGCCACAGCTGACTTCACTAGATATATGAGTAATAAATTGTTATCTGCAAATTTGTACTCCTGCTTAAGCCTAAAGAGCGTGGATGTGAAATCATAATTAGAACTCACAATAGCTGCTTTAACTCTGCTTGTCAAATCCCCACAGAACCTTTTGTTTGTTGGTTATATTTCTGTCCAAGCAAGTGAAGGGAAAATCAACTTGCAGAAGATAAATGGTGAAATCTTTGACTTGGATGAGTAGTAAATCTTTAGCTAGAAAACTGCACAGGTGTTTTGTTACACAGATCTTGGCAAGCTAATGAATATGAGGATACTCCTCAGGACCACCACCAAAATAAAGCTTAATCTTTGTCTGCTTGGGACTGAAAGCCTGAATTTATTTGCATTATAAATAGAGGTATGAATAATTGAGTTGGTGGCTTTTGAATGGTTACAGCGGGAAGATGCTGAACTTATGCTGACAGCTGGTAGGGTGTTGTATTTGAATGCAGAGGGTGATGTTAGTAGCATTAAGGGAACTGTAGCAGCATGATAACTATGAGAGGTGCAGGACTTGTCCACTGTAATAAGCTTTATTCTAGGAATATCTTTCACAGGTGTCTAACAGGTAATTGCAGCCCCTACAGTGAAAATTCTCTTCTGCCAACCCTAAATCATAAACGAGGGCAGCTTGAAAATCTGCAATTTCCACAGTAAACTTTCATGAGCTTCCAAACACTATTAAACTACTTCTCAGCTGTAAAGTTTTGTGTATTTGAGTTAATTTAGATACTGTAGGATACGGTTCTCTCCAGCAACAGCATTCATCTTCCTGGTTGTTACAAATATTTTGTCCAATACCGTTGTTAATGGCAGCTGGGAGGTGGGAATGGAATATGCTGAAATTGCCTTGTAACCAAGGCCTTTGGGCCTGATAGAAAGGAGTGGAATGTGCCCAGTGCATAAGGCAGGCTTTTAACCACAACACATTTTGGGGATGACTTAGGCTGTTCATTTCACTGAGCTGACTGTAACAAACCACGAGTAGGAATGTGTACTTTTTTTCTACAAACTAAAAAACAACAAACAAACAAAACTGCATTCTGTTGGTGGCATAAAGCAGTTTTCCTCAGTCCATGTAAGACACAAAAGACCAAGCTTGTTCTGGAAGAATTATCCTTTGACCAGTAAACCAATACCATCCCTCCTTTTATATACTAATGAAAAGAACTTGTTCTCCCCACACAGATTCAATGGGTAGAAGCTGTCAGGAAAATCCAGTGAAAGGATTAGCTAAACTTGAATAGATTAATTAGAGCCTTTGGTTGTGTCTTGCTATGGAAAAGTCACAGCATAGGAAATAAGCAGCAATAGTGCATTCATCTTTACAGGTGTGTGAGCAGGGAGAAAACGGGAACCCAGGAGCAAATCTAAGCAGTTTGTCTTCAGTTCTTAAAAGCTGCTTTGATTCCTTATTCATCTTGGTGTCGTTGAAAATTAAAAGAGTTTGATAGGTCTGGAAATTGTGACCAGCTCCTTACAATCAAACTACAACTCACTGTTATATCAAATATTTATTATTCTCTGTCACCTAAGTTAATATGTCCTGCTGGCCAGAGCCAGGAGCTGAACTGCTACTGAAGGCTTCTGGCTGCCAAGTAATGATACAAGGCAAGAGTCTTGCTTGGTTTTCCAACTGCATCATGTGCTGAGTGTAACTTGGAGTTCCCCGAGGTTTGGAGTCATTCAGTTTTCCATATCTGGAAACCCAAAAGGTCATGGAATTTTCGGAACCAGTGATGGTTAACTTGTTACTAAGGGTAAAGTACTGATGGTAGCCATCTAAATCCTGCTCTTAATGTAGATTTTTCCGCATTTGGAATGTCATTGCATCCATTTTCTTTGTTTGGTTGAAGTGTAGATAACTTACTGTTCATGTACAGGAGAAATTCCAAGTGTTCCTATGCATAGTATGGAGCCTTGGCATTCATGTGAGCTGCACAACTGATTCTGTGACATCAAAAATCTCTAGCCTGTGGCTGCTGAGTGGCTTTCAGACTTGTACTAACTTGTTATGCAGTATGCAATCTCCTGTAGTGCAATTTTTGTGCCTGCTTTGCCAAGTTGAAAAAAAATGGCCTTGAGATTACTGAACAGTCTAAACAAGAAGGCAGCTTTTACTCAGAGTAGGTCATTAAGCTTTTTTTTTTCCCCCTCTGTGCCATCACGTTTTACTTTGGGTTTTTTTTAAACTACACAGCAATAAGACCTCTAAGTGGCATGAATTGATCTTGAGATAATATAGATTCTCAGGGCTTTTTTTTGCTTCAGACTGTTTAATAAAGAATACCTTAATTTGGTGTGGATATAAGTTAATGCAAATGAGAAGCACAGTCTGCCAAATACAGCTTTTGTACAGGAAGATAAGTGACTCTGCTGGGGGAATTCTTCTTGATAAGCTTGTGGGTGAATAGATCTTCCCAGGATTTATGCCAAAAACTTACTATCATTTGATTACAGTGGGTGTTTGAGGAGTTTTCTGATTACAGTCCTTTAGCTTCCCTTCTCTGCTGTCTGGGAAAGACCATGCAGGATCTTGATCATGCTTTTTGTGTATGTGCTATTTTAGCCATGTGTTCTACCACAGTTTTTGGTGGGTTTTGGTAAGTACTGATACAGTTTGGGTTTTTTCCCCACCTCTTAGAGGCAGCAGAGGTTTTCCATGTTGCTCTCACTGTTCCAGAATTGTTGCTGCAGCACAGTGAGCCAGGTTTGTACTGTGAGGGAAGGGAATATTACATGTAACTAAGGTTAATCCCTTTTAAACAAAGCTTTGTTAAAGAGATTAATCTGAAAACTGGTTCACAAGGAACTTGCTTTTTTAAAACTCATTTTTAAAAGTGAAAGAGATCAGATACCAAATTCATAGGATAACTGGGATTGAAGGGGGCATCAGGATATCTAGCCGAACACTCTGTTCCAAACAAAGACAGCCATGAGGTCAGGCCACGTTACTCAGGCCTTTGTCCAGTCTGATCTTTGAAAGCCAGGCTGGGAAGGTTCAATTTCATTCTAGGAAATGGCTCAATAAGTCCCTGTTAACTGAGAATTTTGAGTTTCCATACACATAACATCAAGAAAGTGGAAGATGGGGAGAGACACCCTGGTCATGTCATGTTGCACCAGTGCTGGACTGAAATCTCAAAGCTCTGCCTTCTGCTGCAAGATGCTTTAATTGATCCTGGGGTTTTGTAGCTCCAAGTGAATTAAGCTACTTCTGTGTTTTCAATCTGATGCTTGTTATGTTTAGGCTAAGAGCCAGGACATTCCTAATGCCAGGTAGGGGATGGGTCATGTCTCTAAATGCTTCTGTGGTACTGAAGACTAGAATTCAAGTGTGGGTGTATTTCAGATCTGACATACTGACTGGTTTCTTGCTTGATTGAAACTTTGTACATAATGTTCCCTGTTGATTACTGAAGGGAGGACTCCAAATGCTCAGTTTTTCAAACTTTTAAAGCATAAACTCTGTTTTTATACAATGCTGCACCTGTTCTCGGAAAAAGTTGAACCCTGAAGTGTTTCAGCTAGTGTATCTTCTAATATGGCTCATAGTTTTTAACTATAAAGAGGTCTGAAACATGTACTACGTAGAAACAGTCTACCAAAAAAAGGATTTCTTGTAGAAATCTCAGTTCTGGAAACTCATGTGTTAATCTCTGACACCAACACAGGGCTCTAATGAATATCCCATGTTAGATTGGGAATGGAAGACTACAGTCTAAGCAAATGTGAGTTAATTAACTTGGATCTACTCTGTGAACCAAACTTCTGTATGCCTCTCCTTTGAACCCCTTGAAATCCAACTGTCACTCAGCCACCTGACTGTCACCTTATGTTAGAGACTGTTGCAGCTGCTTTGTCGTGCTTTGCACTGGGGTGTGAATGTAGCTACATGAAATCTAGAGGTTTTTACATGTGTTTTCTCAGAAACTGAGCTGTTGGTTTTCAGAAGAATTAATCATGTAGTAAGTATTTGTCTAATAACCATCACAAATATGCTCATAAGCTTCAGGCTTGATTAAACTCTTGTGCAAAACCTGACATCTACTGGTGGGAAGCATAACTGAGCTCCTCTCAGTTGGAGATGTGCTGAAGAGCTTGTTTTATAAAGGTAATGGTGCTTTTGGCTATAGGTGTTGCATTGTACTGCCCAAGCATAAATTTGGAAGTCTAAAAGGAACTGTAAAATATTTACAAACAAATATAGGTATTATTAAAGATGATTGAACTTTCAGTTAACTGTGTCTGCTTTGAACACCTGTATAATGGCTAGAGGACAAACTTTGTAGGTTTACATTTTATACAAACGTCTTAAATTTTATTAAATATTTCATATAGTCTTATGCCAATTAGAACCAATTTTTTCCCCTTGTGTCTTTAAAGGCTTGCCATGGATGCACATCTTTATCCAAATGTGATTGCAGTGGAGTAAAAGGTGAAAAGGTAAATATTCCTTTTTTGTTGTTTTTTTAACTGTCAGACCAGCGCACAAACCACTGAACCAAGCTTCAGATGATTGAGGCTTATGGATGAGAGTTCTTTGCATCTTGCTCTTACCTTATTTCTTTGATGGTAGTGTGGGCATGCACCGAAGAGCAGAGCTGTATTTACAGCTTCAGATATTGAAGATATCTGATATAGTAAGATATACACTGATGGACTGGCTGGTCCATCTGACAGTGTAAGATTTTCATATCATTTTCTCAAGAATGGGGAAGTAATGCACAGATTTTTTTTTCCTTCAAGATTGTCAACATTATTTCTTACTGGTTTATGAGTATATGAGTTTATTTCTTTTTCTTTGAGGAAACAGCAGGTACCCAGCATTTCTTTTGGTTACAATGCCCTGTAGATAAACAGCTCAGTACTGTGAACAGAGCAAGTACTGGGTTCTTTCTCCAGTGTGGGGGAGCCTGGGTGTGAGTAAATTGTGTTTAAATGTTTCCCATGAAACTGCTGTTGTCACAGGGAATGAATGAGATGGGGTCACTGCAAGGGGCAGAGGCTGCCCAAAATGCTTCCACTCTTGTAAACAGTTTGCTGGAGATACAGTGGAGTCATCTTAAAGATGTGAACTGATAACAGAGTTTGAGAAGCATGTCTTATCAAACCACTTACCCTATCTTAGCAAGGTTCTAGGAGGGTTTCAGTGCTCTAGATTAATTTCTGACACATTTCAAGGGTGGTTTTTGACTTGCGTAAACAAATGTAACCTTAAATGAACAAAAGTAATTCAAAACACTGGCACTGGCACTCTAATGTGCTGGTGCAGAGTTTTACTGTTGGCTCAGGTTAAACAAGGCAACTGTCCAAAATCCAAGGTAATGTTCAGTGCCACATCTGCCATCCAGATAGCTCCAGATGAGGTCATTCCTTGGCATTTACTGCTTTTAGTTCATTGAGCATATTCCCAATTTACATACCTAGTGAAGAACAGTATTCCCTTGATGGCAAGATCTCCAAGTTAGATTTGGTTAGCCAAACATGAGCCTGGTTAATGTTTCTGGAGGATCTCAGACACAGGTGCCCAAACCAGATGCATCCTAACTAGTCACAAGTTATTTCAGGTTCAGTTTGAAGGCACTTAAACATCAGGCTTCTATGGCCAGTACAGTTATTGCAGGTACAACCTTGGAGAACCTTTCTGTAATTCTAAGAATGTAATTCTAACAAATGGCTTTTGTTTTTTTTGCACTTGTCACAATTATTTTGTGAATTCACTGAGCAAGTAGCTGTTGTCTGGTTAATGTGGATATAATGCAATCTGGCCTTAGAATGGATATGAAATTGGGGAACTGTGATTCATTTCCACTGCAGCCAAGGTAAACACAGCATAATCCTGAGGCATGCCAGAGGGTTTTTAAATAGCTCTCCTGAAGCTTGCAGACCTTCATGTACCTTATGTAAAGGAAGGATTAAAAGCCAAGCCTGTATTTCCTAGGTAGGATGTGTTCCTAGTGGAACTTGTTTGAGCATACATGTACACACCTCATTATGTCAGTTGCCCTATAATTACAAAGCCCTCAGTATTTGTTGCTGGATTGAGCAGTTCAGCTCTGGGGAACCCCAAGATCTGTCACTGAAATCATAATGCTTTATCTTATAAATTCATTGCTTTGGTTTTGAATTGTTGTTTGAATCTTCCTAGAGTCTTGTACTCCTACAGGACATCAAGGGCTGTCTTAAGATGATTAGCTTGATCCCTCACAGTGCATCACTTAGTTATACTTTTGATCTAAGTTTCCAAATCCAATACTGCTTCTTTCTGCAGTGACCTCTGAAGCAGGAGTCACATTCTACAGCTCCTTGCCTAATTGGTGTGGGAAGAGCATTAGACAAAGAGCTGTTTGTATAATCTCCCCTCTTTGATTCTCCCATTAGGAGTGTGACAATGTATAAGATATACTGGAAGTCAGATGTGTGGGACCTGGTTCTGTACTGGGAGACAGGCAGAGCCTTGTCTAACACACTCTGCAGAGCCTTTCTGTTCCACTGGGCTTCACTTTGGCCCCAAACCAGCATCTGCACCCAAGTCACTGCTCACTGGCATTAAGTCAGCTTAGCAGAGCCTGATGCATTCCTTCTGAGACTCAAAAATAGTCTCCTTCCTAAGGATCATAGCATTCCCTTTAGGTTATCCCAATTTTGAGAAAAAAATCTAGAAATGTGAATTAATTGTGCGTGCTTTGAAACTGCATCTATCCCTGCTTGTGTCCTATTATTAGAGTATGTGGAACTCTGCCAAACTTTTCTGTATCCCTATTTCATTGGCTATATCTTGCTGCAGCAAAGCAGAATTTTAGGGTGTTTCCCAACTATATTTTTTCTTTCTATGCCCCAAGCAACAGTCATGTTCAATCTTGTGAGCTGGCAGTTTTGCCTTATTGGTGTAGCTGATTGAGGGCAATTGAGATCAGAATCTGTCTCCTTGCCCATTCCCCAAAAAAATGATATTTCTATAGCTGGTTCATCTTTATTTTGGTATAGAACCAATCCTGTATTTTCAAGATTGGAAGAGGAAATCTGAGTTGACTAAACCTTTGCTATTTATGTTTCAGTTTAGTAGGCTCCAGTCTGAAACAAGAAGTATCCAACCCTCCTCAGTTCTTTCTGTGTAAGCAGACCTGGCTAGTGGGTTTTTGCATTTATAAGAAAACTTATTGCATGCTAACGAGGGACTACAATCCCATTCTATCCCCAACAATATAATGTCTTTTTTTGGCACTGACTATTTGTGGAAGACTTGTTAAATTTCTTTTCTGTTTCAGTATGTTCCTGCAGTGAGCAGGCTTTTTTTTCTGCCAAATGTGTAGCATCCAAATTTTCATAAAAATCAGTATGGTGTGGGGAATAGGAAAAATCTGGAGGCAGAAGCAACATCTGAAAAGGGTTGTCACTTATGGAATCATCTATAGGCTGTTTAAGTAGAACACATTTAAAAAAAACAAACCTCAAAGAGAACTGGATCAGCCTAGTTTCTCTCCCCACAAAATTTGCCCACATTTCTTTAACCAATTTTTTATCAAAAATAGGGATTATAGTGCAGCTATTTCCACTGTAATTATTTTGACTTGGATGTAAGTTCCCTTAGGACATGTCTGATGTACTCCCTCAGCTGTCCCCAAGCATAGTCCTTCAAATAATCTGTTTGCTTTTGGGGATAATTTGCTGGCAGACTCCATAGGAGTTGCCCTGGCAACAGTTTCCTCATGCAAGACTCTGATTTTTGCTGCTCATTTTCAAGGTGGGCTTGGAAAATACTCATTTCAGTTTCAATACTACAGTTCACTAGCATCTGTTGTTGCCTCTTCTATTCCTCCTGGCTGATGGCTTCATGTTTCTCTTTCTTTCAAGGCCTTGGCTTCCCCATTCCAGGACTGTCCAGAGAGGAGACCTTGGCATAGTTGCATTTTAGAGAACAGTCCTTCAGCCTTAGATGACAAGGCCAACCCTCTGCTCAAAGTCTGTTCTAGCAACCATTTGTAGATGCTGCTTGCTCTGACAAAAACATGAAGAATTGAGGTTGAGATGACAAGGCACTCTGTAGCCTGGCTTGCCCCTCACACATCTGACATGCCTCTCGTACATACGTGTGGCTTTTTTAGTGTGCAAACACACTTCCTGCCAGAGCTTGCTCCAAAATCTGGCTTTGCCTGATGTTTTCCTTATCTGGCACTCCCGAATTCCTCATTCTCTCCTTCAGGGACACACTAACCCTTTCATATCCTGGCCTGGGATAGTGACACTCCTCCACAGGGTCGCTTTCCAGATGAGGTAGCAGACCAACTGTCCAGCTCCATGCAGAAGTGCTTGTGTTGAGTTTGCATGGGAGTTTAACACCCTACGGAAACCTGTGAAACCATAAACCCATGAAATCAGTTTGAATGTTGTAATTAAAGGTAAATCTGTCCACGTTCAGGAATTTCTTCAGTTAAGCAGGAGAGATGTTCAGTCAGTGTTAGTTTGTCAGTCCGATGACTTCCTACAGAAAAGCAGAAAGATAATGTGTGTTCAAAATTTTTCTATCATGTATTTTGTTTCTGTCATATCTCACCTCCACCACCACTTATTCTTTTTGTAGGGTGAAAGGGGATTCCCAGGCTTGGAAGGACAGCCAGGTTTGCCTGGGTTTCCAGGACCAGAAGGACCACCTGGTCCAAGAGGCTCAAAGGTAAGTCCCAATTCACTTGAATGGTATGAAGGTGCCGGGCAGTGTAGTTTTATTATAATGCTGATCCTAAGCAATTCCAGAATTCCTGATTATCATTGGTTTAATAGTCAAAATCTTCAGATGTTGTGATATAACAGGTTTTTTGCTTGGTTAGTGTGAATAGTCAGCCAGTGGAGAAAGATGGCTCTGAGTTTCCTATCCAGTTCTTCACCTACACAGGTGCTTGCCAGCCCTGCCTTTCACTGGGTGCTGCACATCGGGGTCAAAGAACAGGTTTGGCAGGGTGCTGTGATGCAGATTTGTTAGTCCCTGCACTCAGGAGATCCTGGCTTAGCTGAGTTTACTGATAAGAGCAGAGTTTTGCTCTCAGCTGCCCTGGGGGCTCCCACCATGTAGGTAAACTGTTGTTTGCACCTGGTGGCATTCCTGGAATGGGATTCCTGGGCTGGGTTTGGGTGGGGTGATGCAAATGAAGGCCTCACTGAACCTATGTGCAGAGAGCTGAGGAATGCTCCTGAGTTTCCCTGGAGGGGTTCCATTTATTTCTATTTACTACTGAATTGCATCCTTGCACTCAGATGGTGTAATTCAGCAGTAAAATTCCTCTGAATACATTTGTCTTTAACATAGATAAGGATATCCAGAATCTGCCATTTTTTTTATAAGTGCTTACAGTATAAACCTAAAAGAAGCAAAGGAAAAAATGGGCAGGTGATAAGAAAAAAATAAAGGAGGTCTACACTAAAAGAGAAGATGAATTGGATATAACGAGAGTGAAACAGCACAGTAGTCTTGGACTAGAAACTTTTGTTACGCTTTTGTTCCATAAATGCATTTTCTTAGGGTTTTGGTGCAAAGTTCTGCATTGTGATTGTATGATGATCATAATGCACAGTAACACGGGCCCAGTGTTGGATCGTGGCTCTGCCCACAAGGGGCCGCTGGAGGATGCTCCATGGGAGGGCTGGCCCAGGCATTGTCACTGACCTGGCAGCACCCTGGTAAACTTCAGGTAAACTTTCCTCTAAGTCACGGTTCATCACATGGAACAAACACTTTTCAGCTCAGAGTCCAGTGCCAAAAGTTAAAATAATTTTGACCCTTTTAACTCAGGAAATGACAACTATTATAACTTTCAGCCCACTTACTGTGAGTGTGTAGGAGGAAGTTTAGGCTTACTGTTTAATTTGATAGACAAACTGCAGCTTGAGTGTGGGGTCTTGTTTATCTGTTGTTGTTTTTTAGGGTGACGATGGTCTTCCAGGGCCTATTGGACCCAAAGGAATCAGAGTAAGTATTGATGCAGTTTTAGGGTGATATGCTGGAATAATGGATAAACTGACAGGTGTTGGGTGGGTCCTGACAGAAGTGATTGACAATAAAAAAATTGACTTAAATCTGAAGAGTAATCTACCCAACAGAAGAGATTGTACTACTTTTTATAATTCATATAAAATTGCATGAGCAATACTATCTTACTTATTGTTTGTACTTCATAAACTCTTTAGGGAGAGCAGCCCCAATACTCATTTGGTCTGAATTAAGTATATTCATCCTATTTGTCACTAGCAAAAAGTGACAAATCACAATACAGGACCTAAGCAAATGTCAGTAGCTTTGTTTCAATGTATTTTGAAGTAGAGGCACTTTGTCTGTGGTCCATACTGGAGAGGTGGATTTGTCTAGAAGTCCTTTAGATTTTGTGCCTTTGCTTTTTCTGTCAGACACCTCAGGTACATCTCTGACTTCACTGGGCCACATCCATTTTTCACACCATGAGTGTTTATTTTCTCTGTATCTATAATCTATTACTTTAGTAGTTCTGCATTGTCTTTTCTATGTTTTTGTGGCTATTTCCCTGAAAGATTGGTAAGAACTTTGAATGCCATGTCAGCATGGCATTCTTTTTTTTTTTAAACAGATGATTCAGATGTTTGTCTGTCTTTACTTACATCCTCACAAATAAGTTACATTTAGTGAAATCTTGGTAAATCCTTTTGCACACCCATTCATACCATACTGTTTCAAACACAGGGTTAATTTTCTTTCTAGGGACCGCCAGGGCTTCCCGGGTTTCCAGGAACACCAGGACTCCCTGTGAGTAAGAATGGGCTGTATGGATACAAATCTGTTCCTTTTTGTCTTTCAAGCCCAGAAGAGAGTTCTGCAATCTAAACTCTTCTTTCCTCTTTTCCACTTTAAAGGGATTGCCAGGACAAGATGGGCCACCAGGACCTCAGGGTATCCCAGGATGCAATGGAACAAAGGTGGAATTCCTTAAAAAAATCTTAATGCAACATTAATATGGTAAAGAGCTTTGTTCAGTTTAGTCTGTGTGCAACAGTACTTGCTGTTACTGAGCTGTGAAGGTAATTCTAAGATAATTCAGACTTACACACTCATTTGAGAGAAGGGGTCATGGTCTGGTACGTAAAACACAGGTTTTGCCAGAAATTGCCAGCACCAAGACCCAGCATTGTGTGCTGTGCAGTCAGTGAGGTTAAACTCTGTGTTCTAATCCTTACTTGTATAAATTACTGCTGTGTCTCCTCATGGTAGTAGACTCTTGCTACCAAGAAAAACTCATTACTGAACAGTGAGAGTTTTTAATTATGAATTTTTAATATTATATTGAAAATATGGATTCAGCGTCCTTGTTGGAGGACACTGAATTTATCTGTTTATTATAATTTTATTCTGATGTGCTACTTAGCTTCATATTGGGACTTTCCCAGAAGACAAGTTGATTTTCTAACATCCACGAGTTTTCCATCTCTGTGGTGTAATACTTTTCCTGGAAGTATGCAGAAACACCTGACTGGAAATTTGTTTCCATTAGTTGTGTGAATTAACTAAGTGATTATTCTGTCATATTCCAATACAATTTTCTATTCTGGAGTCATAAGCTAACAATTACACTAGACTTTTGAATCAAATTTTGTTTATCTGATTCTGTTATGTTTTGGGTTGGTTTTGGCTAATAATTTTCTTCATCCCCAAGGGAGAGCGTGGATTCCCAGGCAGTCCAGGTTTTCCTGGTTTACAAGGGCCTCCTGTAAGTAAAACATCTCCCAATCTTGTAATCCACTGAAAGACTTCTGCTGTGAAAACTAAGATAAATGTCAGCCTCTTTTTGAAGTTTTTCTTTTAATAAATAGGAATTATTTTTTAATATTTAATCAGAGCATTTTAAATGTCCAATGAAAGTGAGTTTTTCTGCTGCATGCTGTGGTAAAGCTTAAAACCCCCTTTGAATTCTCACATGCTGAGATGCTTTACCACCTGCAGGAAAATACAAATACAGGCATATGTGTCAGAGAAGGAAGATCTTGATACTGACATCTTGTATATCTAAAGAGTATTACTGGTGATTAATGGGTCAGAAAAAAGACCCAGGGTAGGCTGTTTTCTGTATAAAACACAAGGTTGTACAGCAAAGTGACTGTCAGGACACAAGTATGAACAGATGTCATAGACAGGATGGATAATAGGAGGCAATATAGAAACAAATTGCTAAAAGGGAGATATAATCCTTCTAATGCTCAGCATTATGAATGTTCTTCTCTAATTTTCCCATTTGATTCTCATGTTCCTAAAAAATTTATTTTCCCCTGTTCCATCCATTGTTATAAGTTTCTGTGTTTAATGTTTGCCTCATGGTGTAGATCTGATTAGTGGTTTGCAAACAACATACCAGTGGTTTATTTCTACTGATCTTCCTTTTATTTTTTGTTTCTTTTAAACAAAGGGACCCCCTGGTCTGCCAGGTATGAAGGTGAGTGTGCTGTACTGACATCCAGGTAGTTAGCAGACATGGGTGAGTAACCTGCTTGTTTCATGCAAGACTGTGTGCATCCCCTGGGACCTGGAGTGACATTCCTGGTCTTCCTGGGCCACTCCAGTGCAGCTCACTGGAAATTCTGCAGTGGCTTCTTTGGGTCAGTAGCTCAAAAAGTAGCAGAGTGTTTCCTGAAGTGTTTCCTTGGGACTGTGAGGGTCAGTGTTGAGGCACCAAGTTAACAAAATGTCTGCAAACATCCAAATGCACCATTAGTCTGCCTCAAAACTCTCCTAAAGGCTAACCAAGAGTGACCTAAAATACCCAGTGACAAGAATAGTACAGCATCTTTTGTTCCTTTTGAATTTTTTTTTGTACTCTATATGTTACATAGATGGCCTTTTCTCCTAATCTAAAGAGTCTCATGAGCTGATGTTGAACCTTTTATTTTTTAAGGGTTTTGTTATACCTTTGACCCATTAAGCATGGGCCAAAACATCAGTTTTAATTCAAATCTATTTAGGAGAAAGCTTGACCCTCAGAATTATACTGTTAAACTCCTGAGAGGACAGCATAACCCTGGTACTGGAAAATTGGGACTATTAAGCTGAATTGTCTTTCTTAGCTCCTTTTCTTCCCAGTTGTTTTCAAGATATTAAAGGACAATCTCATCAGATCATATACTTTCAAAACAAAATATTCCCTGAAATAAATAAGAAACTACTTCAATATAGACCACAAAGCATAACTATTGTAACAGCACACTCAGCACTAATCTCATGAGCTGGGACATTGGAAAAAGCTGAATGAGCCTTTTTTCTGTTGTGTCCTATCCACTGCTTTCACGTGAAGCTGGAATGTTTCTTTTGTGAAGAAGTTGTTTCAATCCCCTAATCTTTTGGAATTTAAATCAATGCTGATATCTTTGTACAAAATAAACCCTTTAATAGTTGTTAGTTTAGCCATTTAGAATCTTCATCTCTCCTAAACAGAGCTCTTCTTGGTCAATCTAGTGCTTATATTAAAGTGTACAGCTGGGGTGCAGCATAGCTCAGAGTCTCTTAGAGTCTTAGGAGCGAGCCACTGTGTGCCCTTTGTGCTCAAAATGGTGCTAAGGAATTGTAAAATGTGTTGTTAATTAAAGTCAACTGTATTTTTTTTCTAGGGTGAAGCAGGTGAAATAATTACATCCTTGCTGCCAGGACAGAAAGGTGACCCAGGATTTCCAGGTCTTCCAGGGATACCTGTAAGTTGTATAAAGTATTATTAGGTTGTGTTCTGCCAAAAAGATAGCATGAAAAGTACTCTTATTACAGCACAATTGGAAACTCGGTGCTTGGGCATTCCTATGTTTTCTTGGAGATGCAGAGCTCACATTTAATGTACCTCTGATTTATGGCCTGAGGGGAAGTGTGTGATTCCATATTGTTCTTAACAGGGTGACCCAGAGAAGGCAGAGAGGTCCCCTGATCAGGAAGGTGCTATCTAGCAGACAGCAGGGCTCAGTTACTGATTTGCTTCCCTAAAGCTTTCCTGGCCTCTTTCTCCTTCCTGGACATTCTTTGTGTCAGTTCTGGAGTTCCCTTCCCTCTGAGTCAGTCACATCTGCCTGTCTGGCTGTAGCTGCTGTTTTGGATGGTGGGAAGGAGAGGGTAATACCTCAGGCTGCACCTCCTGAGCAGTGTTTCTGCTCTCCCAGCAGTGCTCTGTGAAAACAGCCAGTGACTGCAGGCCCTGTGCCTCCCCACTGAGCCATTCACTGCTTTAGTGAAGAACAAGGGGAGCTGAAAATGAGTCTATCAGAACTGGACAGAAGCCAGGCTCCCATTTCCTGGTACAGACAGGCAAGCCCCACACTGTTCTGTGACCAGACTGAGCCTGTTAGCATTTCTGCTCCTCTCATCTGGGCTTCCCTATTGTCTGTTTCTGGCTGGGAGGAATCACAAACACAAAGTGTTTTGTTGCTCAGCGCATGAAGAGAAGGAAAGTGCAAAAGTAGTTCAAAACAAACTCAGATAAGTTCCCTTATCCAAGCCCAAGAGATGCATTGATGTTAAGAGCAGAACTCTCCTAACATGATGGACACTCCTTTAGGCTTTTCCCCAAGCACAGCTTGGTAGGTTAATAGCCAGCTACATTGATTTGACATGTATGGGATGCCAGCTGTTGGGGTTATTTGAGCTTAAAGCTCTCACTGGGGTTTTTTTTCATCAAAAGGTGCCTCTCATGGCCTCCTCCCCTTCCTCCACAGGGCCCACCTGGCGCCGTGGGAATCCCAGGCCCAGTTGGCCCTCCAGGGCCCCCAGGTTTGACGGTAAGTTTCTTTAACCTGGTGCTCATAAAGCCTGAAATGGGACAGTTACTTCTTCATTTGGGGTTCTCAGAGGCAGGTCAGTAAGGTGCAGAGATCATGGTAATCAGGACTTGGTACGAGGACAGCAGCAGCCATGCATTCACTTCAGCCTGCAGCTTTTACTGTGCATGTTTAAATAAGATACTTCTGAAGCAGCCTGTTCCCAGACATCTTTTTGTTTTAAATTGTGCAGAATCGCTGTGCAGGCTTCTTGCTTGTGTGAAACATGAGACAAGATTTAGCTTATTTATGATGTTCAATACCTGACTTTATTTCATTTTATACTCTCACTTAAGGGAAAAACTAGTTTCTTACATGTTTGTGAAATTGAATAGCATGAGTTTTCAAGGGCGGGCAACGTGCCTTGTCAGCACAGAGATAATTCACAGGAATCAAAGCTGTAACATTGTTGTGGGTGGGTTTTTTTCTACAGAGGTTTGGAAAGTGCTTTTAAGTGACTTGGTTTTTTGGTTTCCTTTTTTGATAGGGACCTCCTGGTCCACCAGGGCTGCCAGGACCCAAGGTATTGTCTTTCTCATATTGATGGTCCTGGTGGACTGTTTTCTTTCTCTTTCTTTTTGTGACTTCTAAGGGCTGATGAGTTATTCTTTTTGCAGGGTAATATGGGTTTGAATTTCCAAGGACCCAAAGGTGAAAAAGTGAGTAGGTGATCATAATGATATTTTTACTTACTACTTTTCAAAGTACTTATGCTTGCCATTTTTGCTTGTGTTACCTGTAACAAACTGCATCTTCCTACACTTTAGGGTGAACAAGGTCTTCAGGGACCTCCAGGGCCACCAGGACAAATTGGAGAGCAGAAAAGACCAAATGACATTGAGTTTCAGAAAGGAGATCAGGTGAGTGGGACACTACACTCATCTGCAGTGAGTGTGTGATCAAAGCTGCAGCTCTGTTGCTTTGGCTCATACATGCTCACATCCTGCTTCCTGCAGAGGTTCTATTTTTTTCTCAGAGTACTTTTTTTTTCTCAGAATACTGAATATTCCAGGCCTGAGTACTTTTCCTTTAACAGAAAGCACACCAGTCACATTAGTTGTTACTTCCCTTAGTAAAATAACTATTCTAAAGAAACTCTCTTAAAGGCAGTTCATGGTAACATTAAAAGCAGTTAAAATACTCCCATTTCATGGAACACCCAGAATTGCAATTTTGCAAGCAGTCTGGGGATTCAGATTCCCACTAATTAACCAGCTGTGTCATCCATTGTGAAGAAGTCTTTCAAAAATTTTAATTCAATTTCTTCTTTTTTTGTTATTAGTGATGCCCCAAGATCTTTATTCCTTGTGGTCTGAATAAAGTGTTTTCCCTGTTTCTGGCATCTCAAAAGTAATATATCAGTCATATTGTTACAAGTAAGCTCAAAACACTGGTTTGATTTTTATGGATCCCTCCCTACCCATAAATGCCAGAAGGTCATTGGGAGAGTTAACATTTTTAAAGTTACTACATTATTTTCTCTTTCTTTTTCACTGGACAGCATTCTGCTGTACTGTTTAATTCTGGGTGCCATAGATAGTCTGAGAAAAACCATGGATGCCTGCATGTCACATTTTCCTTGAAGCTTTTGTGATATTCTCAAATACCACTCTGGGTAGTAGAAGAGTTGAGGTAGATACTTATAGGGAAAAATGTGGAGTGATCATTTTTGTGCTCTGATTATTTTGCAAATGTCACTGTAGCAACTTAACTTTAAACTATTCCTTTCTTCCATCAGTATTTGGATCAATTTCTTCCTTTCCATCTTCTTATCTTGGGAAATGTGTCAGAGAAGAAAGCTTTGGGACACAGCAGTATTTTATTTTAGCAGGGCATAGGGCAATTCTGCCCTTCATCTTGTCAAAACCATTTATTACTTTTCCTTTGAGAGGAGCATTAAACACCACTAAGGCATTAACTGGAGCTGTGTGCTGGTTGCAGTGCACAGTCATCCTAGAAAGGTCTCTGGTTTTGTCTGTAACTGGGTGAAAGGACAGAAAGTAAAAGCAGCATTGTGTGTCTTTATAATTCTAAGAAAACAAAAGATGACATTTTGACCATGCTGTTTGTTGAAGCAAAAATTCATCTGATTTTATTGGGGTCAGAGTAATTTGTTTCTGTCATCAGGGACCCCTGAAGGACTAATTGTACTGGCACTAATTTATGTAAATGTACAAAATAAAAGCATTCTACCTACATTCCTTGTAAAGCACTAAGAATTATAAACATGCTGAGTGCATTGCCTTTGACCAACATTTATAATGATTTCTGAGTTTGCAAATTGTTTTTTTTTTTTCAGCAAAGCTTATGTTTGGTAGTACACAATCAGTAAAAAATGTCAACATTGCAGTCAGTTTTTTGTGAAATGTACATGGAGTTCTGGGGTGTGCCTCCACCTATGATCTGACTAAATCAAGTGTGTAGATGGGCTTGTAAAAATCTGGGATGACTCCAAGAAAATAATGGAAACCGCATGGAGACTTTTTGTGGATTCAGTAGCCTGTAACTTTAGGTTAATGGTGAAAAGATTTAATAACTTGTACAAAGGTGTAATAAGACAAAATAGAAATGAGAACTTTTTAACACCGTGATCCTGTGACACTTTTCTGACAAACACACTTTGATCCTGATGGCCTCTCAATTTCAGCAATTACCAGTAATCTAATGACTATTGACTATTGCTCCTATAATTTCAGCAGGATCTGGCATTTGTTTGTTCTTTATTCTTTTTTTCCTTTCTTCTCTTTACTATTGGATAGCACCTGCAGGCCACCAAACCAGCTGCTGCAGTGCATGCAGGAGGCAGCTGTGTTTTTAATGGAGTGAATCATCTAAATAAACAGGATGAGCAGTTAATAAAATTTATAGATTCACTTGAAACTCCACACAAAGAATAATTATGTTCCTCTATAACTTGGAATCTTAATGACAGCAAAAATATTCTATTTAAGAGAAAAAGTCAACTGAGCTGCCAGGGAGTGATGGAGACTTTAATCCTCTTTTTCTCTGCCCATGCTTGACAGGGTATTCCAGGTGATCCAGGCCCACCAGGACTTCCTGGGCCACCAGGCCCTCCTGTGAGTAGAACTCTTAGTTCTATTTTTTTTGCATCTGTATCAGAACTGTAACTTCATTCTGCTCTGGCTTGTGGGCTCAGTTTAAGATGACGTTTGTGTGTCCAGGGTCTTCCCGGTGGTGTGAAAGGTGAAAAAGGTGAGCAAGGAGAACCAGGCAAAAGAGTAAGTAATCTGTTTAACCAAACATTTATCTTTCCATTCAGTATTATCTTTGACAATTAAGCAAATGTTGAATTCAGGTGGGGCCATCAGCTTGTGGGTAAGAGACTATTTTTTTTTCTCCTTGTAACCTGGAAACTCATAAATGATGCACAGGGATCATGACAGCTTCTAGCTGTGGCTCTCTCTGATAGAATTATCTATGTGTAGATCTCAGTTTAGGGGGCAGGAGAAAATAGTTGAAATTTTTATCTGGTTAACATGTGAAAACCCTCAAAGTTGTTGGACTGCTAGTCTGGAGCAGCAGGGTTTTGTTTCCTTTTAGAAGGGGTTTTCATTCAGCTTGCTATGTTCTGGGTTGCCAAGCAGCATGAGATTGGTGTGTGTATATGTAAATATATATATAAAAGCTGGTCCATGTAAACTCATTCTTGGTGGATTTGCTTGTGAAGTGATTCACCAAACCAAGTCTCTGGATGCTGTGAAGGCCAAATGTAATCTGTTTGTCACTTCCCAAGAGACTGCCTCAATTCATGTGCTGTGTGGGGAGGGCACGAGGCAGGATAGCTTTATCTAGGGATGGCAAGAGTTGCTTTGTTCCTGACCAGACTCAAATCAATCCTGGAATTCAAACCTACTTGGATATCACAGCTCAGAAAAGCTGAAAAAGATCATAGAAGTGCTAAGAAATAGGATAAAAATAACATGGGCTGGACCAGCAAAGAAAAGAGAAGCTGTAACCAGCTCAAAACATTCAGTATCTTCACTTCCACAGCCTCTGAATACATTGTTTCATCAATAAAATGGGCCCCTTTGAAAATGGAGACACAAGTTCTGCTCAGGTTAATTGGACAATATATAAACACTGTTGAGAAACATGCTGGTGGTAGGTTTTCCAATTTCCATAGGAAACAATTACAGTGGAAACAAATGTTTGGTACTCCAGAAAAAATCCTTCTCAGTTGCTGAGATTTATAGAAGGGCTTTGATTTTTCTCTTTTAAAGAACATAAAAAGCAGATTTACCAAGCCAAAAGTCTCATTATATTTTGAGTGGGTTTTGAGTTGTTGCTTCTCTCTGCAAAAGTAAATGGCAACCACATAAATTTGCAAAGATCTGAAAGGATAAAAGTCCTGAGGGGATATGTCAGATGCCTTTTGCCAAAAGCTTGTTTACCAATATTTTTATTTGGTTTTATTACTCTGAATCTGGGCACATTGTATGCTTGAAGTGCAGTTTTGCTATTAAATTACTTTAAAGTTGCATTTTAGGGCTCGATATGATTCTTCCATTTCAGATATACTCATAAAAATGTCAGTCTACATATTCAAACAGATAGTTCTGCACATTGACGGGAAATCTTAAAACCTCAGTTTTGAGAGTTAGAACTCCTCACTAGTGGAAACAAACTTCACAAATTACATTATACTCTGATTCACTAAATCTGTGAGGTCTTATTATCAACTTCTCAGTGACTGAGAGCTGATCTTGGCTCTGAGGAAGGTTCACTAGGTGAAGCTCAATCCCCTGCTCTGGTTCTGCTCCATCAGGTGTCCCCAGACATGGCTCCTGTAACTCTGACAATGAAATGTCTGCCCAGTGAATGGTCTGGGATAAAGTGGAGCTTGCCCTGCTTTTATTGCAGCTATGACAAATCTGTTCAGCAAGAATGTTTTTTAGAAGTCACTTATTTGAGCAGAACTTCATCTTATATTTTCATTGATGCTAATAAGAAAATTGTGTTGATTTAAAGGAGAGTGCAAATTCAAACACAAAGTTTTATTTAGTTTCACTGGTCACATGACACTAATTTCCTAATTAAATGTAGTGCTCTATTTAGGGAGTTAGGATCTGTTTTCCCAATAAAGAATTTCTCTAATGCTAAAATAAAGGGAGTAGTAAACACAATGAATCAGCAGTAGTTAACTGGAGATCATTTTGTGTTATATTCACCCAGCATTTCTCTGAGACTCTCATGGTTTTGTGCTCTGGTTTTCAAAATGAAATCCTATTTAGGTAACTCCATTGGCTATGATTGATGTCTTTAATGTGTTGTCCCAAGGATTGCATTCTAGATAGAGTTTGGTTTATTGAAAAATGGGAAACAAGTAACATAATTTCCATAAGAACTCTTTACCACTGAAGCATTTTATTTCAATGCATATTTGTCTTTGAAGGGAAAGCCTGGCAAAGATGGAGAACCTGGTCAGCCTGGTAGGGATGTGAGTAATTCATACATTTTTAATCTAAGACTCCTTATAAGCTTTTCTTTTGATATGGAGAAGATCTGAGTGTGATTATATTTCCCTTTTCTTGAAGGGTTTACCTGGTGGGCCAGGAATAAACGGTGCTCCAGGAAGAGATGGAGAAAAGGTATGCCAGGATTTTTGTCAGTGTTGCTATAATAGATTGAAAATTTGCCATCAGTGTGTTCAGTTCTGCCTGAGTAGTAATTGCATTGCCTATGCTATTACACTGTTGAATATTTGCAATAACTTGTTTATGTACTGCTGCACAGTATCTGAAATGTTCTTAATTTCATTGGTAGGGTGAAAAAGGTGACAGGGGTCCCCCTGGTCCTCCTGGATTTGTAAGTTGCAGATCCTTTATTTCTTTTTTTTTCTGCATTTGGTTGATAGTGTTGTTTCACTGTAGTTCTTGGCTGACTGAGAGTCCTATCTCTGGGTACAACACCAAGAGCACCAGAAATCTTTCATATATACACTAACAGGAACAATGGCTTCCTTCTTTCAAGATCAGTTCTGTGCTCTGGGATTTGCTAGGTCACAAACACAGGCTAGGCTATAACCTCAGACCAGCAGGACTGAGTCAGCCTCACTGAAGCCTGTTGTAACTATGTTGGCTTGGCAGGCAAACAGCTTCCTATTGGGGAGTGCTCTTTACTGGAATTTTCCCTGGTAATTCAGTGGAGTGGGGAAAGCATCCTCTCATTGGCATAAGGTTCAAAGTATGTTGAACTTTCCCTCCCTGACATTTCTTTACGATTCCAATGACTCTTTTCTTGGCAAGCAGTTTCACATGAGCATGAAACATTTACAGGTTGTTCCAAGACCAGGCATTGATGCAACAGTGGGACCAAAAGGTAGCAAAGGATTGCCAGGACTTCCAGGAGCCAAAGGGGAGCGTGGATTCTCTGGTAGGCCAGGCCCACCTGGATTGCCAGGATCTCCAGGTAGGAGTGCAAGCTTTAAATGAAGTTGTATGCTCAAAGGTGTGATTGGGTGTTTGGCTTCACAGTCTTTACGTGCTCCTTTAAACAGAAGGCAGAATATTTAGAGCTACCTTGGGGCTTGAAGGGTGGTCTTGAACTTGTGGGGATAATGTGAGGAATTCTGAACATTCACTGCCCTTGCTGTGGTGATCTGAGGATGCTGATCAGATAGTAGCTTAATGCTCCTAGGGGTAATCTCTCTCATATCACTTATCCATAATATACCTTGTCCACTGCATCACCCAGAGAAAGTTTTGTGTACCACAAGTCTGGTAGGAGATGATTGGGGGAGCAGTGACACCTGCATGTGCATTATACATGCACAGAGAGGAACATAGTTATTCTAATGTTACAGCTTATGTATGTTCTTTTTTCTCATCAATACTTTCTTCATTAGTCCTGGTTTTTGTTTCTTTTTTTTTTTTCCCATTGTAAACTTAGTTGTAGAGTCTCACGTCAATTTTTCAAACAAACATCTCTAAAAATGTGAAATGTGTATCATCACAAAAATGTGATGTAAACCATTCAACTAGCAAGGAACTAAATCCTTCCTGTCTTAGGGATCACCACTGTTGGACCTCCTGGCCCACCTGGCTTACCTGGAGAGAGAGGACAGAAGGGAGATCCAGGTTTACCTGGGGTTTCTATTCCTGGGCAGCCAGGAGCTGAGGGACCACAAGGACCGCCAGGACCACCGGGTCCCCCAGGGCCACCTGCACCATCTGTTGCTCCTGGTGAGTGATAATGACATAAACAGCAAGTAGGAGAGACTAAACAGCTTTGACATTTGTTTAGGCTTGTGTCCCTGTGGCTTGTTTGTTTGGGTTTTTTTAATTCCACCTCCAAAGATGTCAGATGTTTATCAGCAGCTGAAGTTCACGAGATTCTATTCCTATACATATTCTCCAACTTTCTCCCATTGCAAATCAAGACATCTGTAGGAGAACCTTAGGGTTAAGGGCAGGTACAGAATTTGTTCCCTACTAAGAGTTGTGATAGCAGGAGAGTCAAAGGTGTAACTTCACAGAATTCCAGTTTCATTTCATAAATATTCTAGTGTGTAGACCACATGAAAAGTTTTGGAGGGGACACTTTGGGTGAAAGCACTTAGCTCTTTTTTTGGTATAAGGAGAGTAGGGAATGGCAGAGGGAATAAAAGAACTGGAAAGCTGTAGTGGAGAGGGGCTAGCGTGGTTCAGGGAGGAATTTGGTGTCTAGATGGCATTGGCATCTGAAGTGCCCCTGCTCTGATGATGATCCATAGGCGTGTTTTTATGATATGAGGCTGAATATCAGAGTGAAGTGTAGAGATGGAAGTGTGTAGGCTGTGGGAAGCAGTGGGAGATGGCTGAGGTTGTAAAGAATTGATGATTGTTGTGTAATATCACTTTTTCCTTTTGAGATTGAATACATATGTGGGTTTTCACCAGCAGTCCTGTCTGAATGGCCAAAATGTTTGGTCTGATTTTGGTGGTGTATTAGAATAGGCACATAAATACACTTTTGTACTGAATACGTGTGTTTGGTCAGTCTAACAAAGAGATAATTTAACCTCTCCTGATTTTCCTTAGGTGAAGGCTTATGTGAGCAAGGGCCACCAGGTCCTCCAGGAATTCCAGGACAACAAGGTTTTACAGGGGAGCGAGGCCAAAAAGGTGCAGTGTCATGGCTATATTTTCTATTTTTCTCTTTTTTTTTGAAGCTTGGTAAAAAATGTAAAGCCCACATTAAATAATGATTAACAGTGCCCCTTCCCAGTAGGGTTGAGTGCAGATGTTTTATGTCTCTGAGTAAGAAAGCTGTTTGCTTTGAGTGTAGGATACTCCTTCACCTGATATTAAAGCACAGGAGTCTGAGTGACTGAGGGTACACCCAATGTCTAGCATGGATCTTGAATAAAGTAAAATGGAACTTGAGGTTTGAGGATCTCCCAGGCAGATTGAAACTGGCTGCTTTTAACAGCACTGGTTAAGTCTGTGTGAAAATGTTTTCTAGTTCATGAATAAATTTCGCATTTTTTATGGAAAGCAGCATTAAAATTATAAATTCAAGACTCCTAATTTAAGTTGGTCAGTCTGCAGTGAGTTTGTTTGTTTGCAAAGCAAAAGAAAGTCATATTTAATATATATCCTTGTTTCCAAAAAGACAACCTTGCAATGAGGATGCTGATATGGGTAAGTGAGAATCTTTTCCTAGCCCAACCATGGACATCATAAATTACTTTAGACATCTCACTTAATTTTGTACTCACTTCAAAGAGAAATATTTTTTCTCATGGAGATTGTAAGGATTAACTAATTAACCTAAATGAAATGCTCAAATATTTCGCTGATGAATGTCACATAAGTCTGTATGTGAAGGAAATTCCTAAGTTTCTTGAAACCAATCTTTTTTTCTAATTAAATACTTTTAGTCTATTTTCAAATCAATGAAGCATTCCCAGTATTTACTTTGCACTCCTGCAGCTTAATTAAGTTTTGATATATGTGGTTTACAGTTGTAGTTAAAAGTGTCAAGTACCTATTTTAAAAGAGGACACTTCTGCTGAGGAAAAAAAAAAGCCCAAGGTTTTATTTTCTATTTTTGAAAGCACTGTTTTTGTTTTAATTATTTTGCACTGTCATAAATACATTCTAATCATGTCTGATATTGGTTGTTTGACTCATAGCCACCAAAAAGCTTCAGTTTAACTTGGAGTGGGGGGAAGCTTCGAATACTTAAGCAATAATTATTTGAAGCAGTCACTTTGGACCTGGTATTATACATCAGTAGCAAGAAAACAGTTATTGTTGTGCTGAATTCTTTTAAGATTTTCTAAAACCTGATGCTCAAGTACACTTTTTCAATGCAAATCTCTTTAGGTGATCGAGGAGACACATGCTTCAACTGCATAGGAACTGGAGTGACTGGTCCTCCTGGGGAGAGGGGACCACCAGGACCTCCGGGTAGTCCAGGTAGGACCGGAGTCTTCACTGGTTTGCTTAATATGTTCCAGAAAGTCACTTTTCTATCAGGGTGCCCCTGTACAGTGGTAACAGTATATCTGTATATTGTGAACAAGTTCAAATGTGCATTTGTCAGCTCCAGAGTTGGTGCATTTTGTGTTTTGTGTGGTTGAAAAGGAACATGATGGGCACGTGTAAAACAAACACTCATTCTTTCATAATCTAGTCTTTGAAAAAATATTTCTCTGTTCAAAGACAGCCTTGCAAGCATTCTGCATGTTGAAGGTTTAGGCCTGCTGTAGATTTAACTGAGAAAAATTAACTTCTACTACTGCTATTCTTGGAACAATGGAGGAGCTGCAGCTTTTTAAAAACATCATGTTTTTTGATGCTACTGGTCCAACTTAGAGTTGCAAATTTGTTTCTGCTCAAATAGAATTAAGCTCTAAAAAAAAAAAAAACCCAGACTAAACTTTGTCTGGTTTTAAAACAACTTAGCTATTATCAATGAAACAGCATGCTTGATCTTGCAGCCTCTCCAGATTTATGTTTTTCTTTTATGTTTTTCTGTGCTGCTCAGGTTCTCCTGGTTTTCCTGGACCAAAAGGTGAAAAGGGGCTTCCTGGATTAACTGGCCTTGTAGGGCCACCAGTAAGTGGTGGTGTTATGTTCTGGTGGGGAAAATGTCTCATTTGTCTTGCATGAGAGTTAGATCTGTACACAATAGATTGAATTTATTATCTAATACATATTTTTTTGTCCATAACTATTTTGAATGCATGATTCATATATTGTTCCATATTTAGAGAGGGAGTGAAAGAAAAACTAAAATAGCTTTTTTTTCTTTCTTTTTTTTTTTTCTCCCTCAGGGCTTCCCAGGCACCCCAGGTGCTCCTGGCAGACCTGGTCCTAAAGGTGACCCAGGGGATGTCTTGATTTCTCCAAGGATGAAAGGTGACAAAGGAGACCCCGGCCTCCCAGGACCTCCAGGTCTCCCTGGCATAGATGGCACTCCTGGACGAGATGGACTGCCAGGTTTGCCTGGCCCTAAAGGGGAACCTGTGAGTTCCATTTTGGGCTGTCTTTGACTGGATGGATATTTTGGGAAGTCCTGCAAGCATTTGATGTAGTGCAGATAACAGAACTGGCACAAATGCATTTTCTCTGCTTGTGATAGGGCAAGAATTCTCTTCAGTAAATGTCAATCTAGTGATGATACACTGAGACACCTCCTGAATCTGCAGGGCTCTAGAAATAAGCCAAGGCTTCTCTTGGGCAGTGTCAGAGGGTTCCTTCTGCCATTGTCTACATTTCACTTGTAGAAATGTAGGGAAGGAACGAAGTATCCAGGTTTAGGCCTGCTCTCTGCCATGTTAGCAAGGTGTAGGCAGCTAATGAGAGCTGGAAGGATGGAAACTGCCTGAGAGTTTCAAAGCAGAAGCAATGAAACACTTCACTCTTTTGATAGTAAATACATGATCTTTCCCATCATGCTCTTTCTATTTTCAGGGCAGTGTTGCATTTAAAGGAGAAATGGGTATTCCAGGTGACCCAGGGATACCAGGTCTCCCTGGAGAAAAAGGCCTTCCTGGACCTCCTGGTTTTGGTCCACAAGGCTTGCCTGGTGAGAAGGGCATCCAAGGTGTATCCGGCCGTCCAGGGCCTCCTGGTGTTCCAGGTGAGTTGTTGGTCTCTGTGTGCTGTTCAAGTGCTGCAGGGTCAAACTTTGCCCCTTTTGCTCCAGGTAGTTCTCAGCACATAATGCTGCTCTGAAACTTCTCCTAGAGAGAGGCTTTATACTGCCTGTTATTTGTGAGCTTCCTCACTGAGGGTCCTCACAGAACCACAGGGAGAGCAGCAGTTGTGCCATGTCACTTTAGGTTCATGCCTTACCTGCTCTGACCTCCAGGGAAGCTTCTCCTTCCCCACTGGCTGCAGTGCAAATGCCTTGTAACTACCATTGTGTGCTTGGCCATACTGCAGCTGCAACAGGTTTGGGGGGAAAGGGGTTTCTTTTTTTGTTGCTTTCTTGTCAACTACACAGATCCTAATCAAGTTGTGTTGGTGTCACTTATGGAAAATACTCCTCACGTGATGGTACCTGGGATGAAGCTATTACAAAATAACAGTTCAGAAAAACTAAACATTGAACAGGGCTTCTGAGACTCAAAGTGCTTTGTGGGGCTTGGGACTGGAGAACCTATTGAATAAAGTATTGCTGGTGTCTGAGTTCTTTGTAAGCTTGGGATGGGACTGGCATCCCATTTTCTTTTTCTGCTAAAAGAAAAACAGAAAAGCAACTCCTACTGAGTGATATATGAGTGATTAATATTTTTACTTTTTGGTTTTAGGTCCAAAGGGTGAACCTGGCCAGACTATTACAGAACCAGGAGTTCCTGGTCCCCCTGGTCCTCCAGGAAGAAATGGTGATCCAGGTCTTCCAGGTAAAGCAGCAGCTAGATACCCAGGGAATTCCAAGAGCTTTTTATGCTGATTCTGGATAACTATGTTGATGTTCTTCTGTTTACAGGAGATCCTGGTCAGCCAGGTCAGCGTGGTTTACCTGGCATCCCAGGTGCAAAGGGAGAGCCAGGTATTCCTGGCATTGGACTTCCAGGTCCCCCAGGCCCAAAGGGTATGTTTACTGCCATGATCCTGTGTTGTGCTGCCTGGAAGAGGGGAAATAAGGGGTAGTGTCTCCTCAGTTTTTACCAGTGAGCTGACTTGTGTCTCTAGAATCCTTTAAAAATGTTTGTCCTAAAGCTGTACATCTTTTATAACAGTTTCAGGAGAAAAAAACTGCTGAGCTCTTATCCCTCTGTTCACTGTCCTGCTCCTTCTCAGTAGCTCACATTCTTCAGTAAACCAACAACACAAGTGGATAAAACTTTGGGAAATGAGCTTGAATCAATGAATGATCTCCAAATGCTGCCTCAAGATGCTGATGTTTCTGATGTGAACTGCTTGTGATTTTTGTAAAAGCTCACGGCATAGGGAGTGCCCCCTCTGAGAGTCCCAGAGGCCCTTTGTGGCAAAGACTGAATGCTCAGAAGTTCTCCCAGCTGAATGGATGCCCCTTGAAGCTTCTAGCTTGGGCTAGCACAGGACCTCTTTTCATGGGCTTTAGGCATGTCTGGAGGAGTTGTTCTAAATCTCTCAGGTGTCCTTTCTGCTGCCCTAATCTCCATGTCTTGTGTAGGTTTCCCAGGGACTCCAGGCCCACCCGGAGCTCCAGGAACTCCAGGTCGCCCTGGTCTGGATGGACCTCCTGGACCACCTGGCTTTCCAGGACAGAAGGTCTGTGTTTGTGTTTACTGTAAAACTTCCCTTAGAGGTTTTTCTGTGTCACTGGGAAGATGGTGAGGAGGATTTCACCTCTCCTTCTCAGCTTTTGGTGATGGGAAAGCAAAATATTTTACTTGACATTTCAAGTGAGGGTAGTAAAGTAGAAATTGAACTCTAAGATGGTGGCCATTTTTCATTTGTTACTTTTGACATTTTTAGAAGAGGCTAAACTTGGAAAATCCCCTCAATTTTTTTTTTCTACTTATTATAGGGAGACCGTGGATTTGGAGTTCCAGGACCACCTGGGCCCCCAGGACCCCCAGGCATAAAAGGAGTTCAAGGACCTAAAGGTGATCCTGGCTTCCCAGGAAACCCTGGTCTCCCAGGCCGGGCAGGCTTTGATGGAACCCCAGGGCCCAAAGGTATTGAGAACTCTCCCCTGTTTTGTTCCTTATTGAACTTTTTAAAATGTAGCTGTGCTGGAGGCATATGGCAGTTAAATACAAGCAGTGCTGACTTTAGAGCCATTACTTCAAAATCAATTTTTCCAAAGCAGACACACCTGTGTAAATGGAAGATTGTGTTCTCAAAAGGCAGCTAAATAAATCCCAATCTGTGGGTCAGTACCTGAAGGTCTGTATTCTAAAGACAAATAATGCTTATATGGGGGTAAAACTTTATCATTTAGATGCACTGTGCTTCCACATGCAGAGTTAGCAATTCATTTACCCCTGCTCTTGACCATGGTCTGTATTGACCTGCCCAGCATGCCTGGTTTGCTGGGGAGCATCTTTTGAGTTTGATGTGGATGATGGTGCAATATATGTGTGTGTAGCCTAGAAACACAAACTTTGTGCAGTCTGTGTTGAGTGAGGACAAATCTCTGGCTTTGAGAAGTAGCCTCTGAGTGTGTTTTTTTTCTCTGTTAGATCAATGCTTGTTTGCATGCAAGGATGAGATTTCAAATACAATGTGCAGGGACTCTTCTCTGAAAACAAATGTCTCTGAAATGAGTTCAGTATTTGACTAAACAAGAGTGTTCTTTTAGGTGACCCTGGACCAAGTGGACCACCAGGACTTCCAGGCCCACCAGGCATCCCTGGCATTGGGGGTCAAGGTCCCCCTGGATCTCCAGGACCTCCAGGTCCTGTTGGCCCTCCAGGTAAAACTTGCAGGAATGGTTCCCAGAGGTTATTTCTGGCATATGCAAGCAGGTATACAAGATGCTGGAGGTCCAGCTAGACAGTGAACAGTGATAATTAAATATGTCTCTGAAGGGAACTTGGTTACCTTTTGTCTAAAATGATTGGTGATTGATGAAGATATGAACTTGTTCCATCTCTGCACAGAAGGGTGCATGCATGTACATCATTCTATTCATAAAGTTTGTTCAGGGAAATTCCTTCTCCTTTCATTCAGTGAATGGGCTTGCTGTGCACCAACTCTTGATGTTGCAAATGTGGCAGTCACCACAGTGAGAACAGAACACTTCCTGTGGTCTTCAGCATGCCTTGCACCAAAGCCCTTCCAAACCCACCCAGTTCCTGCCATGCCTGTAGAATGTTTGTGTTGCATGCCTGTGAGCTGCACTCTTTGAATGTGTTTGTGTGTCAGCACTGGGCTTGGCATTGTTTGCAATGCATGCTGACAAAGTCATGGCCAGCTCTGAGACCATGGATCATGGCTTGGTTGGTCATATTCAGACCTTTATGAACTGTGAGCTGAGATTCAGTAAGGTTCTGCACTTGAAGGTAGGCAAGCACTTGGGTAAATTGACCCATGGAGCTTGAATTCTGCTCACATGCAGTGTNAGGTAGACAAGCACTTGAGTGAATGGACCCATGGAGCTTGAATTCTGCTCACATGCAGTGTGGGTCACGTTTAAATCTGTCCTTCCTGAGTGGGGCAAGGAACGTGTGCTCAGGGCAGCAGCAAGCCTGGGATGTGCCCAGTGTTGGGACAAGGCACGCAGAGGTTCCCTGGGGCAGCAGTGGATCCTGAGCTGCACTGGAGGCTAAACTGAAACAGAAGGGCAGCACAGGCCTGGTTTGGGGGTGAGGATGGATGTACTAGTGTGGGTTTGAATGTTTCATCCAATGCATGTTCTTTTGTCTTCCTGTAACCTCCTCTGGTGCCAGCCAGAGTTTGTTTTCATGTGAGCACCGATTTATTCTGCAAAGTACCAATGTTGGCAAATGCACAGTGATTACTGGAGCTGATGGATTTGAAATGCCTCTGTTTCCCCTCTTCATGTCTGTACTGACTAATCAGTGTGGCTGTTAACAGCATGGGGTTCTGAAATCTGGTGCATGCTGGAAGGTCCTGCTTGAGAAATCCTTCTTTTCCTTGGCACTGCTCTGTCTGTTTTTGTGCAGGATGCCTTACATTCCTTTCTCCCATCCCTTCTGTGTTTTACTGGGCTGTTTTGATTCGGTTCCTTTATGCAGCATTAGGGTAAAGTTTCTGGGACTCTGTTTCTCAGGTAATTATGAAAATTCTTCGAAGTCCCTGTTCAGAATTTGCTTTCTCTGCACCACCATTTATTCAAATAGTTTGCAATAGCTCAACATTTTTCTCTTAGCTGCATTAGCATTGAATTCTTTGTATTTAGATCTGTTTTCAGTAACTTTAGATAGATATTTTTTGTCTTTGTTCTAATCTATATGTGCTTTATTTTGTTTCCTAACTTAATGACTATTACAACTGCTTACTGCTACCTGTCTCAACTTCCTGATGAGCTCTAACTCGTTGGCTTTTGAACCTCAGGTCCCCCAGGTACTGTGGTTTCTTTACCAAAGCCTTATCTTAACTTGAGATGTATGAATTCTCCTTTTTGGTCAGCTACATTTCCAGTGAGCATCTTCACTGACACTGTGCACTGGAGGGAAATGAGCCACCTGCTTGCTTCAGCAGTACCTTGAGCTCAGTGTCATTAGCATTGAATTATCTTAATCATATTTTGACAATTACTACTTTTCATTCATGGAAAATATAATGCAGTGCAGAATTTTGTTTACCTTCAAAAATATTCAGCTAATGTTATCTTGGAGTATAGGAAAATGGAATAATTCATGGAAATATGTGAATCTGAATACCTAATTATAAAATACAAACTAGTGCAATAAATTTGGCTTTTTCTTTCAATAATCAGACTAAAAAATGTTGTTGAAGAGAGATGTTTTCCTTTTGAGAATTGAGTTGCATTTGCTGCATCTTAGTAAAATTTCAGTCATGTTTCTCTTCAGGACAATGTGGCCTTCAAACACTTGGAAATCATTAAAAAATAAATTATTTTAGAAGAATTGCAGGGTTTTCATCAGTGCTAGGAATGGATTGCAACTAAAACTATTCCTGCAGTACTATACCAGACACAGATCTCAGACTTGCCTGACTTTTTGCTAAAAAGTTGTGTCTTAACAACATTCTCTAGGGTTGCAAGGCATTCCAGGGGAGAAAGGGGATCCAGGTCCTCCAGGCTTCGATATTCCTGGTCCTCCAGGCGACCAAGGAGCTCCAGGATATCCAGGACCCCCTGGACTACCAGGGCCTCAGGGTTCACCTGGGCCGCCTGGCAGGGATGGAATACCTGGATTTCCAGGTAAGTTCATGTGTTTTACCTGTGGAGAAAGACCAAACTGCAGTTACAGGTGGTAGCTCTTGATGCTTGGCCATACCAGCTCAATGCCCTTAGGTGTTTATCCTACCTACTTAAAGTTGGATATTTGTAACCATTGCATCTCACATTTTTAAAAAAAGCATTTGTTGCATTAAAATCCTTGTTACCTTTTCACTCTTCCCTGTAACTTGATTTAAATATTTCATACATTATTCTTTTTCATAACTTTCAGATATGGCTTTGATCATCATTGTTATGATACTTCTTTAATTTATTTTGTGATTTTTTTTTCCTAGTCACTGCTATAATTAAGAATAAAATTTGTTTAAAGAAAATCATGATTAATGCTACTTATTTTAAGTGTTCATTTCCTTATTCTAATTCCTTATGTCCTAATTTCAGACTATTCAGTTAAGCCTAGTCTGTTTTGCCCTTTGAAATAGAAATATTAAAAATGAATTTTGAGAATCTCTTGGATAGAGGGACCAATACAAAAGATTCTGGAATTAGTGTGTACTTAATTGTCTTCTTGCCTTTCACTAAATTCAAGTTTGTTCCAACTAGTATTTGTGTTTCAAACCAGGGAACTAAACCTCCTGGAGATATAGACATGTTTCTGCCATAGCAGAGCAGTGCAAATTTTCTTCTCAGGAGCTAACTGGAAAAATTGCCACAATTTTCAAGTGTGATTTAATCTGATTTTAATTTATACAATAAATGAGTGCTTTTAGTTCTCTTAAAACAGGCATATGGTGGTTAATAAATACCAGGGAGATCCAGGGAAGTAAATTTAGGGTACCTGATAAGTTTTGAGTTTCTGCTCAGAATGACAATGTGGTTCAATGCTTTTAGGTGCCAAGGGTGAGATGGGTGTCATGGGAGCTCCTGGTCCTCCAGGGCCACCAGGAACTCCTGGAAGAAATGGCCTGCCTGGCTTGAAAGGTAATGTTTGTTTTATTCACCCCTGAGGGGGACACAGAATGCTGTTTCCCTGTCCTGTGTTGAAAGAGGTTTTGTTTTGCTAACATCTAGGCTTTAATTTCTGGGACCTGCCTAAGTTACTGCCTTGTGACAGTGCTGATGTTCAGAATTGCTTTGCATTTTTAAGCCATAGCATTCAATCTCTATTTCATTGATGTCATGAATTGTTAACTATTTTTGAAACTTTGGTTTGATGGCATTGAAGTAGGGCAATATTTCTGAAGTGTTTTGAAGTCTGCTTAAAACAGCAGAAAGAAGAAAATCAGTAGCTTAGTGATGTGGAATCATCAAGAATTAACTATGTAGGTATCACAGAGAATCTCTTTTCTCTGCATTTTCCCAACCTCCCTGGAATGGGAGGCTGGAGATGAATTTTGAATACTGTTGGTAGAAGAAAACCTGATCCACCTCTCCAGAACAAGGAGGCTCTGGATCCAAAGCTGCTGTAGTTATTGTGACCCTTTTGTCATGGTGGGGCTCTGGGAACTCTCCAAGTGCCTCAGACAGGCACAGCTGCTTCCTCTGCTGTGCACTCCATTCACTCAGCTTTGTTCCAGGGCTGAAGATGCTGTGGAGCACCTTCCCTAAACTGCCTGATCATTCAATGAATTCCAACTTCATCAATAAATCATGGAATGCTGTGTAAGAAAAAGCATGACAAATCCATTAGCCTATCTTAAGGATTTTTTCTTTTTTTGTTTTGTTGGCTGTACCTACTGTAGGTAATAGTGGATTACCTGGTCCACCAGGGCCTCCTGGACCAGTGGGGCAGAAAGGCACCAAAGGTGAAGCAGGGCTGCCAGGTCCACCTGGCACACTTGATCCCAAACAGCTGGGAGCAAAAGGAGAAAAAGGCGAGCCAGGCATTCCAGGTAAAAAACTTTGCATGGGGATATGGGGAGGTGGTTTGTCCTCTACACATTGTACTGAGCTGTGACTGAATCTTACTGTTCATTCCTTCTTACAGAAAAAAAATCACTTGGAATATAGATGTGGTTTAAGGGTCTTGTATTTAAGATTTTTTTAAAGAGATTTTGTGACCAAGTTCCTCTTTATGGTTAGTTTGCAATGTCCTCACTCATTAGCTGTTACAATTATTTGGCACATGGCAGTTTTGTAACAGCACTAAGGTGCATTCAGCAGGATTACAGTTGAGTCTTCTAGGAGTTATTCCTAAGCATGCTGAGAGAGCTGTCATAGCTGCTGTGCTGGCTGCATTCCTGCCTTAGGCCAAAGGCCTTTGGGTCTTTGCCATGTAGGATGGAGTTGCTCAGGTCATCTGCTCATGCACCACCTCTGTGTTCTCCCTTTGGGTGTCCCTCTGTACCACCTGTGAGCTAAATGTCATCTCTGTGAGTGTTTCTGCTTGGGAAGTTGGCAGCCTGGAAGCCTTTCTCAAATCTGTTCTCTCACTCTTGCTGGTTTCCCTTTCCTCCCCCACCAAGGGTTCTGAAGTCTCCTTTGAGCTCTAATTTGGTCTTGAGAAGAGTAAAAAATATTCTATGCCAGAGAGACCAAGAATGCTTTCCCCTAATGTTGTCCCAACCATTATTGTGCTAATTTACCTATTGTATTAATTTCTTGCAAGCCTAGATAGGATCCTAAGACACTATTTCTCTTTTTCTGCGGAAGGCAGGTTTAACTAAGTCAGCACAGCAACATAAAGTTCTTATGGTATAACAGCCACATATCATTTGTAAAAATTTGCTAAAACACCTGCATTAATTTTTACAATGTATTAGTCCCAAAGTGATTTTGGTGTAGCAATGTAATTTAACTTGTATATAAATAATCTGGGTGAATGCAGAAGTTAGAATGGAGTCTGCTCATCCAGAAGACAGCCCTTTGAATTAAGTATATTTGCATTAGTCATGAAGTTATTTTCTCTACTTACTTACATTGTTCCTGTTCTGTAGTAATTTTAAATTTTCCAGAACAAATATTTTGTGTTCTGTGATCTTTTTCTTTGCTAAACTAGGAGGAATTACATTTACTGAAGAAAAAAAATCCCTATTTGGTTTTTTTATTCATCAGTAGCTACATCTGATCTCTTAAGGTAAAAGAAAACATGCAGTAGTAGTGATAATAATAATAATGAAATGTGTCTTTTTCCCTTGAGGTATTCCTGGTTTATCAGGCCAGAAAGGTTATCAAGGTCTCCCAGGTGACCCAGGCCCACCAGGACTCAGTGGCCCACCAGGTGTGCCAGGATTGCCAGGTCAGTAAAACCAGGCCTCAGCTGGACAGCTTTGCTGAATAAAGCTTTGCATGTTTTTATCACATGGAGTTGGGATGTTAATCCACTTATATCTAAACTAACCTTAGGGATTTGCACTTAAAACTGCAGCACAGTTTTGGGATGTTTAAAGTCATTATCCAAACACATGCTTGAAGCCCTTTCCTTCAAACAGACCCAAGAGCAGGTTTAAACTGATCCCATTAAAGATTAAGGTGTCTTACAGGATGGCTGCAAAAGTATTTGCTGCTTGAGCAAGCAATGCGACTGCAGAATCTGCCAATAGGACTTTCATTTCATATGTTTATTTCATATATTACTAAGCATTATAATTTGAAAATGGCCAGATGGATGTATTGCAAAGGCTCTCTGGGTATCAAATATTTGCTTTAAAGAATTGCAAGGGCTAAGAAAAACTAATTGTTTCACATCACTTCTCCCCACAGCTGTAACAATTTGAGGCCTTGCTCGCTGTGTCTGATGTAGGCCTTGCTCTAAATATTTTGTTGGGCTTGGGGAATATTGTTAACTATCCAGGACTAGTTTGGACACTGTAGGTTGCATTTAATTCTGTAATAAAAGCTGCTGAATTCTTGTTGCACATAAGGAAGAGAAAATGTGTTCATTCTGCAGAGGAATTTGTGAGGGACCGTGTCACACCAGTACTGAATCCTTTCACATGGTGACTAAATTCTGGACTGAGATTTGGCTTATTTCATTAGATTCACCTTTAAAACAAATAAGCAGTGGCCCTGATCAAATCTGGGCTTGCAACAAACCAAAGGTGTTGAATATTTTACTGCAAATAAATGTGGAAAAGCAAGTAGGAGCAGTACGAGGCCTAAAGCCACTCCAAATCCATTGCTTGTAATCAGATAATAAGCGTGTTCCTATGAGAATGCATGGATATCAGAAACCCGTAATTATTGCCATTAATTAACCCAATCACACCTTTCCTAGGCATCAAGGGGGACATGGGACTTCCTGGGCAGCCAGGACCAACAGGACCTCCAGGACTGAAAGGAGCTATGGGAGAGATGGGACTTCCAGGTGAGTTTGTGGGCTTGAATTTTCCTTCTTTTGGCCCAGTATTGTCCTTTTATATGCTCCAAAGATGACTCTGCTTGTGTCTAGTATGGAATAATAAAGATGAGGATTGCATAAAGCCATACATACAAAATTGAGATTTTTAGGTAATTGTTTTAGTTTGGTTTTAAAAGTTNTCCTGGGCTGAAAGGGGAGAAAGGTGACCCTGGTATTTCAGGCATTGGTATTCCTGGTCCCCCTGGACCAAAGGTACCTTTACAAAATTCTTCAATTGAAAATTCCATAAGGAAATTAGATTTTGTGTTGATTTTCCCCCCCCTCCAACCTATTATTTTTATATATATTATGTATAACTGTAGATATGTATATAAATATCTTAGTAACAAGCAGGGTTGACTTTTCAGGTGAGACAAAAAAATTTAAAGGTGAAAATATTTATATATAACTTAATCAGATTAAAGGAGAAGATTGTTTACCAGACTTTTCAAGTTGGGTTTACTTGGTGGCCTAATCTTCACTGTGACACTTCTGTAGTTGCTAGGGATTTATACAATTAATATCATTGTCNAAATCGTTAGGCCTTTCTGGTTTGGTTGCTGATTCCTGTAAATTACTGCAGAAATATTGTCTTTATTATATATTTTCTTACATATTTTCTTTATATTTTCATTTAATGGGTTTTTATTTTTTTTATTTTTTAAATTTCATTTTATCTTTTGGACAGGTCCACCCGGACTTAAAGGCAGCCNAGGTGAAAATATTTATATATAACTTAATCAGATTAAAGGAGAAGATTGTTTACCAGACTTTTCAAGTTGGGTTTACTTGGTGGCCTAATCTTCACTGTGACACTTCTGTAGTTGCTAGGGATTTATACAATTAATATCATTGTCCCCCTGTCTAATTATGTAGTTAATTCCTAAAAAGTTAGGATGTGCATTTAAGAACAAATTACTAATAATATAGAATGGTTACTGCTGCTTAAAATTTTAAAGTGTGTATGAAGTATTTGAATTAATATTTACCTATATCATCCTTTTTACCCTCCACAAAAAAGTGACTAAAATATCTTCAGAATGTCTAACAGTCTTCATTGATGCCTTGCAATGCACAATTAACTTAGCAAAAATATTGCATGATTAACACTGCACTGGTTTCTTTTTTATTCTGCATTATCATGGGGTAAAAATCTTTAACACTGCTGGAAGGAAGATGCTTTTTTTCTTTAATGTAGGCCAGGTCTGAGGAAAAACTATGATACTGTACACAAAATTATAGGGGACAACTGTTGAAGTCTTTACTATTGCTGTTTTTGCATAATTTTGTGTTGAGGTGATTCACATTAACTGGATATGAGGAGAGGTATACACAATGTACTTGTGACTTTGATGGGGAACATACAACAAGGACTTTCCTATCTTAAAAAGTCTGGGTTCTTATTTCTTTAATGTTTTCTAGGGAGATCTTGGCTTGCCTGGATACCCAGGCAGTCCAGGCCCTAAAGGTACAGCTGGAAATCCTGGTTTGCCTGGATTTTCAGGCAGTCCAGGTGCAAAAGGAGAACCAGGCCTTCCTGGATTCCCAGGTAATTCTCAACAGATTTTTTTTTTTCATTTCCCCTCTTGCTAATATTGGTATGAACAGCTAAACACAGTGGGTAACTGAGGGAGGCTCCAGCTCCTCAGAATTTCTGGCAATCAACTTCTTCTAGGCTTTGTGCTGTTGGAATTGTCACTGCAAAAGTGTGGGAATGCATCTCTTCTGAAATCATTCATCTGCTCTGAGGGGATGGAGCAGCTGTGTTAGTTAATACTCTCCATAGCACTCACTCTTATCTCCTCTAACACACAAATATTGGGGTCCAAAAAAAAGTATCCATATTTTTTCTTCACGAATCAATAAACAAGTGCTGGAAAACCTAGCACTCTTTTTTGTAGCATTTATTGTCCAAAAAATGGAGAAATCTCTGAAATATAATTTAATTAGGTTTTGCACTTTGTCCTTTAGAAAATATTAAAGAAGTTGTTTAGAGGTGTATGTCAGTTTTTTCATTCAAAATTTAAACAAAGTTCTTAACTCAGCTGCATTTACAGCACTAAAGGCTATTTTATGAATATGCTTGAACTGCTTTGATGTAGAAAATTAGGGAATTTACAACTGTGGTCGTGACAGCAGGAAGCTTAGAAGAAAACAAAACCTGACCATGAAGCTGACAATTTTACCCTGTTCCATGCCTAAAACACTGAACAGCCACAGCCTGGATTGAGACATTGCCTTGATCAGGCTCAGGGGCTGTTCAGAGCAGACACTACAACACATCAGGTGTTCTTCCTACCTCCCACTCAGCTCATGCTGTAGGGCTGAGAATCCAGTGTAAACTCTAAGACCATTTTTAAAGTTCATTTTTCAGGAAAGGAAAAGAGGATTGGGGAAGGACTATTCAATCCCAGTTCATAATGCTTTCCATTTGAAAGCATTTGTCTGTAAAATGGTAACTTCCTAGCAGACTGCTGCTGTGTCCTTGTCATGAGCACTCAACAATTAAGAGGAAGCTCAATTAATTAAGAGGAGGCAGTATGTTTTCTGTATATCCTTTGTTTTATAATTCATCTCCTTGACCAGCTGTAAGTCTGCAAAATGAGCATTAATGCAGTATCTTGGTAGAATTAGCTTGTTACTCAGGGCATCTCAGATTTTAGCATTTCAAGATCTGCTGAGAAGTCAGATTTGTTCATTATTTGATTGAAATGTTCTTTACAGGAACGCCAGGAATTCCAGGACCAAAAGGTATTGAGGGCCCTCCAGGTAATCCTGGCCTGCCTGGACCACCTGGGCCAGTAGGTGAGCACGGACAGAGATCAGCTGCTTCTGTGAAAAACATAACATTTGATGGCACTTCCTTTCCTATCTTTTTACCATCATGGAAATGTATCTATATGTACATGGGTGCTCGAATTGCACACACTTAATTCACTGAAATTAAACAGTAAAGAAAGAAATTTTGACTTTCTTTTGAGGATTTGTATTTGCTGTCAATTCATTAGCTGTTGAAACAAGAAGTTAACTGTTTCAGTACTCACCAGCTTTATTTATGCTAAGCATTACAGTGGTCTAACCTGTTTTTATAGGAGCAAAATCCTAACTTATTCTAAAGGAAAGCATTATATTTTTAGCAAACAGTGACTGCTTGAAAACTCACAAGCCTTTTTCAAATTAGGGAGAGAGAGAAAGGTTTAATTTTAAGATTACACCGCTGTAAATCTTTTATTGCATTACCACACCTTTAGATTCAGATGGTGGTGAGGGGGATGCTGGTTTTCTTTCCTGCAGTTTAGGTAAGACTGTGCTGATGTGTTCTGTCCCTGGTTTAGGTGATATTGGTCGTCCTGGCCCTCCTGGTCCTTCAGGGGAAAAGGGACAGCCTGGTCGAGATGGAATTCCTGGGCCAGCAGGGCAGAAGGGTGAACCAGGTGAGGTGTTCTTCATGTTCCTTTCCTCCTCTTCACTCTGCAGTGACATGTCCTGCTTGCTCTGTTCTTTCTTCTCTGGAGCTGCCCTTATGTGAGGTTTTTATCTTCTTTTCTTCCTGTTAGGGCCAGGATTAACACATGGGAGTTGCAGTTTCGTGTTTGGACTCGGTGTTTATTAATTCTTATCTATATTACAGTCTCACAAATCGTGAGCTCTAAACTAGCAAGGTGGAAAATGGAGGTGCCTCTAACTCTTTCCAAGGTTATTTAAGCATAAATTGTCCAATAATGAGGTGACACCTATATTATTTATACTTTTAACCCAATAGCTGACTAATCAAGGCCCACAATGTGGACCTTCTTCACCCAATCAGAAAAAAACACCCAAAACCAAGAAGAAGAAGGTGAAGAAGAAGGACTTGGACAATTCCCCAAATCCTCCATCTTGCCCTACATACATTACTATAGCCTAAAGCCCCAAAATCTAAGTTTCCAGGGTTTTAACACCCTTACACTTGAAAGCTGCTGCTGTGGTTCCTGGCTGTGGGCTGGCTCACAAAGGGTGCTGGTGAGGTGCCAGGGAAGCACAGGACAAGAATTCAGTCAGCTGTCCTGGATTTTATTGCCTGGCTTCAACTCCAGCCCCTGTTCCTGTATTCCATGGTAGCTGTATTGCTTCAGCTCAGTTGCACAGTGGATAAACAGTGTAATCTCTGTCCAAAGAGAGATCTTCAAACAAAAACACAAACATAGGAACTCCCAAAATCTGAAAGAAGATGGATTGGGAGGGGATGGAAACACTTATGAAAGTTACAGATATGTTCAATAGCAAAATCTCCAACTTTGGGGAAGACTGGTGAGGGAATGAGATCCAAGTAATCTCAAGAAATTGCTTACTTAGATGAACTGCACTTGCATTGTTCTAAACCTCATATTCCCATTTGTTTTGACTTGAAAGCTAAATATTCATTTTTGTCTAAATCTATCCTTTTTTCAGGTCTACCAGGTTTTGGGCGTCCAGGACCTCCAGGACTCCCAGGATTGTCAGGTAAAGCTTTTCTGTTGCCCTTTGCTAAAAAGGTTCAATGTAAAATATATTTACACACCAAAAACAAGAAGGGTGTGTTGTATTTTCTGTAACTAATGAATGCTATAGCTACAAGTAATTTTTTTTTTCCTCAGCAGACCGTTTTAAATTAGCCACAGCAATAAAGACATTTTATTACTGACCACTGTGTTTTGTAAATTAGCAATTATGCAGCCAGAATAAATGCACACAGAGCAACAGCATTGTGTGGAACTTTGCTGATTTGTGTCAGTAAATAAAGCATTCATACAACAGATGATAAATGAAGCTTCTTTGAAAGTTTAGATACTTGATACATTGCTCCACTCTGGTAGCATTAAAGCTCCAAATTCCTCAGGCTTATTTGAAAATTTTGCATGTCTTAATTTTCAGCAATATCTCAAAAACAAGGATAAAGTCTTAATTCTGACAGGTTTCTTCACAGAAAGCCTTATTTGTAGGCTTACAGTCTCCAAGGATGTTTATGAACTAGAGCATCACTGACTTAGTAAGACTTTTTAACATGTTATAAACTTTCTCCTGCAAGAATTATTAGCCCTCACTCTTTTCTGAATGTTAGCTAATTTTACACTGTCTCACTCTGCAGATAAGGGGAGTTGTGGCCAAACTTGCGCCTTCTGCAAGAGAGAGAAATGGCTTTGCCAGTTGGCTTTTGGGCTTTATATAAATTTGTAACAGTATTTACAAAGATGGCTTTTTACAGGGCAAAAAGGAGAGCTGGGGTTACCTGGCCCACCAGGCCCCCCTGGACTTCCAGGCCTGAAGGGAGAACCAGGATTCCAGGGATTCCCTGGTCTGCAGGGTCCACCAGGCCCACCAGGAATACCAGGGCCACCTCTGGAAGGTCCTAAAGGTAGCCCTGGCCCACCAGGTGTTCCAGGAAGGCCAGGTAAGAGCATGATCCATAGCCATGAACATCTGCCAGTACTTTGATATTTTGCTGGTAGGTCATCAGCCTTTAAATTGGCTCCGTTTATTTGGATGGATGAGGTCACAAGCCTCATGGCACAGATGCGTGGGCAACCAGAGAATTTTGTTGCCAAAAAACCCCAGTATCTACCAATAAACCAATTTCTATAAATTTCTGATGCCTGGCAGCAAAAATCAAAGCATTGCAGGCGGGAGGTTCTGCGCATGCTGCCCCAGTAATCACTGACAAGCACGACACGACCTCTGAACATCTGAGACCTTTGCAGTGTTGTCACACGGTCAGCAAACGTCACCGCGCACAAAGCACCAAAAGTAACAATCCCCATCATTCTAAGAGTCATGAAAATCCAATTCCCACTAGCATCCCAGCATGATCAGATTGGATGCTGCTCCTTCATCTCCGGGCCATGTAACACAAGTCATTGCTCCATTGTGTCACGTGGCTCCCGTGGACTCCATCGTGCTGTGTTCATCTTTACATCCCATGTTTGCATTTTATTCCTGCACCAACTAATTCTGGGAATGAGAAAACACTGTGCTGAGTTTACATTGCTGAGCAACTACCTGGCCTGTGTTAGAGATTGATTTCTGGTTTGTGTTATAGAATCTTTACCTGCATTTAGGTACTGCTCTTGAAAAAATCTTAATTTAAATGAACCTGCCACAGCTCCAGCTCAAGCTTATTGCTGGATCTTTAATCCAGAAGTACTTTGCTATGTCTAGGATTCATCTCCCATAACAAGCTTGATATTCTCCCTAAAGGAGACTGCTGTCAAACAAAGCCATTGGTTGATGACAGGGATTTTTTTTCCTTTGCATATTAATGGTGAAGTAATATTTTTATTTATTGCCCTCAAATTATTTTTTCATTTAAAGCCTTTTCTGAGGAAAGTTAGTTTTGATTTAGTACATTAGTAAAATAGCTGCTACACAGATATTGTTGATTTTTGGGTATCAAGGGAGAGTTCAGCTTTGCAGTATACAGTTGGAAAGATTTAAAGGTTTGCTTTTTCCTCATGCTTGCTTCTGACACAAGAGGAGGCAGTCACACGGAATAATGTTTTTTGAATGGAATTTTATCAAAATATTTTCCCTAGAGCTGGAATTGAATCATATGTAATTATCAATGGCAATATGCGTTTTTTCTTTTGCAGAGTAGGCTATGAACTCATTTACCCTATATACCCTAACTGTGCCTTTAAAAAATTAGTCATTATAGACATTTGGTTTTAATCTAAACACCTTAGAACTGGGGTGCTGTTTGCCAGTATAATGAGGTATTCTTTTAGTCCCAGTAAAAATACTTCTGTTGTGTTTCATCCTAAACCTACCTTGTGTGTGACTGATGTGGAACATCCACGCCACGGGTTAATAATCCCCAGGCAGTCACAATGTCCCCTGGTTTCCTGGCTGGTTAGTGGAGTGAGGAGTGCATGCCTTCCCTTTTTCCTGGAGGATCTGACTCTCTGCTCTGCCCCAGGGGCTCCAACCAGGCACTGGAGCATCCCTGCAGCACATTTGGAGCCCCAGTTTGCTTTTGACTTTCTGTTAATTCTTCTGTATGTAGAGTAGTGCAGCAATTAAAATTTTGTCCCAGGACAGTGATTGGTCCATAATAGTGTAGACTTTCATTTTTAAAAGTTTCTTATACAGAGGATATCTCCCAACTTTAAAGAAGACTTAAACCAGGCTAAACAACCTCTAAGTTATAATAAACGCACCAACTGAGATTCTCTGCCCTGCTGTGGCATTGGGGTTTTATGGAGCTGCTCACCCTGTTCACAGTTCCCTGTCTAAACCAAGGTTTACTGATTCTGATCAGCTGGGAAGGTGGAGCAATGGTGGGACTCATTTTGTGCAGGTTTATGAGCAGGGGAAACAACCAGTGAGGTTCTGCTCAGCCATGTTCTCTCTCTCTTTCTCTTTCTTTCTCTTATTTCCATTTTTGTTGCATGCAATGTATAAAGTGAAGCATTTGTTTTGCTCAGTTATGTGTGAACTAATGTGGATAAACCAAACTATTATTGCAGTTCTGGTACAATCAGCACTCCAGCCTTTTGTTTCCAATGATAACAGAGTCTATTGTTGGAATGCTGATTTTGTAACATTTCAACATAAGGCAGTTACTCATAAAAGCAGCTGTGTGGCTGTCAAATTACCCCTTCCAGGGACAAAAATAAAACCAGAAGCTGTTTGCATGTACTGTTTGTTGTTGACTTCTGGGTATATTCTAAGACTAGTAAAAGAGATGAAGTCAAACATGATGTAGCTCTCTGTTTCCAGTTGATTTACCCCTAAAATAAACATTCAGAGATGGTATTGGGATAGATTTATTAATTCATTATAAAATTAAGCCAATTTCCAGGGCAACAGAACACTGCTGTTACTCCACATGTCTATTTTTCTTGCTATGAGTAATAATAGTTTGGTGTTTTGCATACTGTATGTAAAGGAATATTGAGCTAAATCTAAAAAGAAAGGTTTAGTTGAATATGTTAGTTTGTTGATATTTCTAACAATTTTGATGTTTTTCCCCTTGTTCTAATGATGACCTTGGTGAATTCTGACCCCCTACTCCCAGGTCCCTCAGGTTAGCCCTGTAACTCCAAAATAATAACTTTGCATGAAAATGAATGTATGACTTTTGTAGTGTCTAAATGTGGATATGCGGAGTCATGTTTCAGACACACCTTTTAATTTGTGGTGGGAAAAAAATGCTCAGAGTTGGCTTTCAGCCATCTCCATATTTTTGTGGAACTGGCATTAGAAGGACATAATTGTTCTGCCCATGGTGGAAGACCATGTGGGTCTAGATTTGCAAAGCTTTTATAAAGTGTCCCCAGCTGTGAAACTTGTTTTAGCTTTTTTTTTCCCTCAGTGCAGTTGGAAAGAATATGTTCTGATTTTTAGCTTTTTTTTTTTTTTTTTTAAAGCACATTGCACTGTCCTCCCATGCCTTGCTGCATAATTGTGTGTTGCAACTTGGGCAAGTGACAGTAGTCATTTTTGTAGCACCTGCTACTGTTGGTTTTGGACACTCTCAAGTGACTTAAATAAATCAGATTTTTTTTTTTTATACCAACAGTATCTGTAAGAAAATTTATATAGACTAACAGTGATGCTTTAGATTCCCAGCATAGAGCCTTTAAAGTTTTCAGTGCAGAGAAATCCTCATTTCCATTCAGCAGCCCATTTAGAGGAAATGAGGAAAGTCCTTCCTTTCACAAGTATTTAATGAAAATAAAGCTCACAGCCATGCCCTCCCTAGCACCAGGGCAGTGGGACAGAATTGGTGAGAACACAATCATTTCCAGACATTTACTGTGACTTTACTGTATCAGCATGGAACACAAGCTGGCACTTGGGAAGATTTTAACATCTGTGTCGAGACTGAAAATGACTTGGTATATCTATTTAATAATAATGATGTCTTTAGGTTTTGCTATGATGACTTTGAGGCAGCAAAGAATTGTCATGAAAATTTAATAAAGGAATACAATTTTTGTTTTCAGCCTGTTGTCCTAAGCACCATAAGGTAGCAAATGTGGTGGCCCCTGATGTTTGAATCCTATCTTTATGTAGCCATGTCAAAAAAGAGAATGTGGCTTTACCTTTTAATTTAACTGTGGTCACCCAAGCAGTAACCACACTTTTAAAGAGCTGCCATCATGGGGTTCTGAGAGGAACTGAGCAATTTCACCACGTTTTATTCCACCCTGTGACTGTGATCAGCCAGAATTCAGTGATGAACGTGTGTAGGACTGGTTTATAAATCATAGCAAAACCTACCTATCAGTGAAATAGAGTTTATAAGTACTTAACAGTAACAATGAAATGTCCATGTCATTATTTTTAACAACTGTATTACAGTTAGTATTTAAAATAATTTACCAAATATGTAAGAAATAGTGCTGTGAAGTAAACATGATGTGTATTTATTGTAGTTTTTAGCTGTAAATTGCATGGTAATATGTTGATATATTTAAATCATTTCACTGACATGAAATATGCAAGTGGCAGAAGAGCTAAAATATATAAACTTAGTGGCATTGTCCTTTGAGAGAGGACATTTAAATCATTTTTCTAAGGATGTTATCACATCCCATTCTCCATATAACATTGAGCAGGTAAATTAGCATCTTGAAATATTTTTATCAAGACAAAATAATGCCAACAATAAAGACAACAAATTCTAAATTTGTAAGTTCTGCTGTAGTTTTGCCTACAGCATTTGCCTACAGCATTTGCAATCCTGTTTACAGTTTCAAAAAGGGGATAAGCCTACTTTTCAGTCCTGGAATTGTATTCACTGATAGTTGAGGTTCATACCTGATTAGTGGTGATAAGTCCTCCTGTTAGTCACACTTCCCCCCTGCCCAAAGCAGAATTTTGCACAAAAGTAAGTTGTAATTCACAATTTCCCCATTTGCCAAGCTCTGGGCCCTTTGAGGCTGAAGATTGTCAGTGAAATGGTTCCATAGTCCAAACCCTGTTGTGAGCAGGACTAACCAGTTATAGACCTTAGCTGTAATGCTAAAGCAATAATATGTTCTCTAGTGAGGCTTTAAGTTTGCTGTTAAATGAAGTGTCAAATTAGTTTCAGTAGAGCCTAGTCACCAGAATAACTTGTATCTGAAAATACCTGTGTTTGTGTATTCTTGTGTGGTTTTATGCATGCATGTGGATTATACTGTAAATACAAAATATGCTGGTGAGATGGGTTGTTGTGTAGTGTATATGCTGTCATCTGTACTATTTCTAACTAGTAATCTTGTTTTGTACTGTGTGATGTCTGACCCTTCTAACATCGATCATTGGGCTTTGGTGAACTCTGATCCTTCCAGGGCCTCCAGGTTAGACTCTTCACTCGGGCAATTTGTTTTGTTGCACTTGATGTAAGAGAAACAGATGTTTTCCTCTGAGTCTGTGATTGTGTTTTTAAGGGCTGTGCTTACTCTGCAGCCCGTATGTGTTTGATTAGCATGCCCCAGATGGTAACCTGGTATTATTTTGCATGTGTACAGTACTAGACGAGAATGAAAGAGCAAAATGAACATAAAAAATCCTTGCATGATGGGATGTTTTCTGCAGCTGAAATTGCTACAGGATGTGTGTGAAATCTGGTACAAAATTGCTGTTGATCTAAAAAGGGAAGAAATTCTATACTCAAATTTGCATGCAGAAATACAGATCATCACATTTATCCATCGGGTATAGACTATGAGGATGTCAAAGGAGATGTTAAGTTATTCAAGGTTGCAGGAGGACTGAAAATCCAGCACGCTGATAAATGTTATTAGATTTATACTACAGGAGAGAATGTCATAGCACTGTCCTGCAAAAAAAATTATTTTGTTAGTCCAATTATGAGCTCTAACTTGTAAAATGTTATTGGCTGTTGCTGGCCATGCTTACAGTTTATTTTGCCACAAATTAATTCTGGTTACCTTCCATTTGTATGGTGGGACAAAGGTGGAGGTCTCATCTTTCAGTTCTCCAGATACCAAAGTTTCTTTTATACCCACTGCTTTGCTTTGGTTCAATCTGGTTGTATCAAAGGCAAAATACTTAAAGACCAGCCCAGCTTCTCTATTAGAGTTACACAGTGTAAGTCTACTAAAGATTAAAAAAATCAGTTGGGAGGGAGAGACATTCAACATAAGGAAGTTTCTGCAACTCAGGCTGTTATGTAGGCAAGGCAGAATGAGGAGCTTCTTGCTGCCCAGCGTTCAGGAGACAGTACAGGTGTGCTCCTTAACAGGTATGTCAAATTCCAACAAAAAGCAGCACTACAGTGTTTACACTGCACTGTGTTATTGCTGAGAACAGCTTACAAAAGGAATTCAGGCTGTTAAGAAGCACTTAAGACATGGTGAATGTAATGCAGGTCAGCAGAGGGGATATTTGCACCATCTGATTTTGGGGTTCTTGGCTCCAGGTAAAGGCACTGGTGTGGTCACCAGGGAGCTGCTGATGCAGGTGCTGCTCTGCCTGATGGAAAGAGCTGCTTCAGCAGCTGGATAAGGGGCCTTGCTTCCTGATTTGGGTAGTGCAAATAATTCCTCTTATTTGTTTTCTTTTTAGTTTACTCTGAATTTAGCATTGAAATAGAGCTGGGAAGTTAAGCCAAAATATCTTTCTTTTTCTATTTTTTTATAAACACTGAAGGTACAAACTTGGGGAGAATGACTGATATATACTGATGTGTGCATATTTGTTCTGCAATGTTAAGGTCCACCAGGCCCAGAAGGTCCACGAGGGCCACCAGGCAGTGGAGGACTTAAAGGGGAAAAAGGGAACCCAGGTCCACCTGGTCCACCTGGCCTGACTGGTCCAAAGGGAGATCAAGGACCACCTGGACGCCAGGTAGGACAAGAAATGAAGCTTTCCCCTAGCTAATATATAAATAATTTTAAAAAAAGGAGTATATTTAGATGGAACATGCACTTGCACATAATAAAATCCAAAATGTGATGGCTAAGACCCCATCTTGTAGCAAGGAAGAGGATCTTTTCCTTAGCTATCCCCAGGCATCCAGGCAGGATGTCCCTGCTGTATTCCCATGGGAGCTGGAGCTGTCACTGCAGCCTCGTTCCCACTCTCACTGCCAGTCCCCCACAGCCCCCAGGGTGTTTGGGTGTCCCCAGCCACCTGTTCCATGGCTCTCTGGAGCTGCTGAGGTGAGAGAATAACGTGAGTCTCTTCTCTTCAGGGGGATCCTGGTCGTCCAGGCCTGAATGGAATGAAGGGTGACCCCGGGGTTCCAGGCGTTCCAGGATTCCCAGGTATTTCACTGGGGATTCCCAGGTATTTAACCAGCATTCTGAGCTGAAACCTCCAGACACAGTAACAGCCTGTTCAGGCCATTCCTGCAGCAGACTTTGTAGAACAGCATGTTCTTTCACTGGGTAACTGTGTGAATTTGATGTTTCAGGTATGAAGGGTCCCACTGGACCTGCAGGACCCGCTGGCCTCACGGGCAGCCAGGGACTGCCGGGCCCACCAGGTAGGAGTCCTGGGCAGTGGCACTGCCACTTCTGCTCCCTGGCAGTAGGATTTGTTACACAGATGTAGGACAGAGTTGGTCTCAGCCAGCAAAGTGAAGTGGGCAAGATCTTCAGCACAATTCCAACCTGTACTTTTTAACCCCTACAAGTAATTCTAATTTATACTCTGAGTCTACATGGATTAAGTCCTGTGAGAGGGATCTTAAGAGGGGATCACCAAGAGTACTTTTTTGTCCTATATATACACTTACTCTTTTTTGCAATGATGGAGCTCTTGGCATCTGATTTTGAAATAAAGAAACTGTTCCTAATGCTGTCTTCCACCTTGGTTTATCTAACACCAATCTTCCTTCTCTCAGGTCCACCCGGTTTACCAGGTACCATTGGACGGAGCATTGTTGTCAAAGGTGATCCTGGTTCCCCGGGTCCTCCAGGACAGCCTGGCTCCAAAGGGCCCCCTGGACTGCCAGGGCCACAGGGATTGCCAGGTAAGAGCCAAGGTGGCTGCAGAGATGACCACAAGTGTATCTGAGGGCAGGTGGCAGTGCCAGTGCCATGGCACGGGCTGCAGAGCTGAGTTACTGAGCCCAGCAAGGGGCAAGGGAGAAGTGCAGGTTAATAACTTACAGATAAACACAGGATTCCAGCAGACAGGTCTGCTTTAATGGGCTGTTCTTCTTCTGTGCATCAGATAGAAGCAACAGATGAGTCACTGACAACTTGGAGATTTCTGTAGTGAGATTTCAGAAACTTTTATTTCATTTATGCTTTTGTGTGTTCTAGGTCCAATTGGGCATCCTGGTGACCCAGGGAGAGATGGACTTCCTGGCTTTGATGGTCCAGCAGGAAGAAAAGGAGAGAGAGGTCCTCCAGGCCAACCAGGTATGGGGTTTATGATGTGAAGACTCACTGGAAAAAGAAACTCCCATTTCTGAATGGAGACTAATACTGGGAAGTAAGATTTTCGCTTCATAGGAATAATGATAAAATCATAATTTTAGGGTTTTCTTAAGGCAAAAATATTACAAGCACCTGAGCATCCTTTGATTTGGAATATTCTCAGCACCAACACATTGCTGGTCGTTGCTGAATAACCCTGTCAAGTGGTTTACCTCAGGCTTAATGGCAGCACAGATGATGCAAAGGAGATAATGAAGATTGTAAGAAACTGAAGAGAGAGATCAGTAAAATAATGCTTATTTTGCGTGAAAATTATGAATGGGGAAAAACAGACTTCATAAAAGAGTTTTACCAAAGTCAGAGATTAGACTACCATGTGTAGGTATTGCTTAGAACTACTGAACTAGGATTTGAGAAATCAGACTAGGCACTGGGATAATTTTCTAAAGGTGATAGAAATTAAGTAGCTCTCTATTGCAACTTGTGAGAAGACGTACTAGAAATCTGTAACACCTCTTCTTCCTTTTTCTCTGAGCAGCTCTATGAAATCTGTTAGCATAATTTTAGTGAAAAAATGTAAATGATGACTGCAGAATAAATATTTGTAGATATATTTCCTGATATTGCTGTTCAAGAACAGCCTTTTCTGATACATTTCTCAGTCATTTGACTCATTTTTGCTCACATTCAATCAAGGCTGTTCCAACTTATTTCCACTTCTAGTGACTATTCCAAAACTGGCAGCAGCTTTTCTATTCATTTTGATGGGCTTTGGCTCAGGTGTTACCACAGCATGCCCTGGAGTGAGACTTGCCCTTATTTCTGGCTCTGCCATTTATTTTGTGATCTTGAGCAAGATATTTCAGTGTTATCTTAAGCTGCACATGCAGATATGCTTTGGAAGTGGGAAGCTGATTGAAGTCATTCCAGGGGCTGCCATGTCCTTTGCAGTTAACATAATGCCCGACAACCCTGAGAGTTTTAACTTCACAGTACCCCTAAAAAACAGAAGTTCCACTATTACAAGCACCTATGACAATCTCCCTGATTCAACCAAGCTTAAATGAAAAAAAAAATCCAGGGAAGACAGTGTTAGCAAATATCAGGTGCCCTAACATACAAGCACTCAATTATGAGAATAACAACCTTTCAGAGCTCTGTTGGTCCTAAAAGAGCAAGCAGTGGTGTTAATCAAACTGTGTTTCTCTCATGTGAACAGGTTCACGAGGCATTCAAGGACCTCCTGGTCCTGATGGATTACAGGGCCCACCTGGCCCTCCTGGAACAGCTTCTGTTGCTCATGGATTCCTTATAACTCGGCACAGCCAGACCAGGGACACACCACTGTGTCCACAGGGAACATCAAGAATTTATGATGGATTCTCTCTGCTCTACGTGCAAGGAAATGAGAGAGCACACGGCCAGGATTTGGGTGAGATGTTCTGTATGCTCTCTCTTTAAGAGGAAATGCTGTAGCTGCTTCTTTGAGTGTTTGAGTTCTCTGAAGACACAGCAGTCTGGAAGATTTCCTGGCTGAGGATGGGGATTGCACACTAGGATCTGCTATCTCCAGAGGATGCACATTGTAATTCAGGATGAAAGAATGTAAACCAAAATGGAGAAGTGAAGTTTTCCCCCCATGTGACAATCTGATAGCACCTGCTGTGCACTCACAGGAGGAAGCATCCACAAGTACAGTTCTGAAAGAATTGCTATAAAAAGCAATGAAGTGAAAACTTTGCTGTTCATGTCTTACTCTGCAGGTACTGCTGGGAGCTGTCTCAGACGTTTCAGCACCATGCCCTTCATGTTCTGCAACATCAACAATGTTTGTAACTTTGCATCAAGGAATGATTACTCCTACTGGCTGTCAACCCCGGAGTCGATGCCGATGAGCATGGAGCCCCTGACGGGGCAAAGCATCCAGCCCTTCATCAGCAGGTGAGGCACAGCAGGCCACCAGGGCTCTTTTAATACCTGGATAAATAGTACATCTTACCCATGTGTTTCCAATGTGCAGGTTGGGTATTAAGAGATGAATCTGTCGTGTTTTGTTCTGAGAGTAAAAAAATAGTTTGTTTTCAAGTATTCATTGTCTGCAGAGGTTCATCTCCCTGCAGCAGTGATGAGAAGAGGCTGTCCAAGCTCTTCTCAAATAAGCAGTCTCTGGAGTGAGCAGTGTGAAATCACCATGGACAGGAAAGAAAACATGGGAGCCACTGGCTTTAGGATTAAGGCACTCACCTGGGGACTTTGAGCTTCCAGGTTTTGTTTCAGGAACTGCTTCAGTGTTTTTGCCCAATGTAGTAAAAATACAGACAGATTTGAGCTCCAAAATATTCCTATTGCAGTTACAAAATATGTGAGAAATAGAAGTCTAGATTGAATAATAGGTGAGCCTCTTGCAGGTGAGTTCTGTTCCCTTTTTCAGTGTAAGAATCCTAAATAAAACATACTCCTGTGATATTTTAACATCACGTTTCTCTGGTACTTCCCCTGTGTCCAGATGTGTTGTGTGTGAAGCCCCTGCTATGGTGATAGCTGTCCACAGTCAGACCATTCAGATCCCTTCATGTCCTCCAGGCTGGGACTCCCTCTGGATTGGTTACTCTTTCATGATGGTAAGAGCTGCCTCCTACTGCCCACCTGTGCCCTCAGCTGCTTTAGGACACTGATAAGAACTGCAAGGGCTGTCATTTGAGAGCTTTTCCCTTCAATCACTGGCCAAGATTGACAGCACACAGATCCCAGTGTCACTGACGCTCACGGAGGTGTCTGACACCACGTCATCTCTGCCAAGAATGAGCAGTGATTTTTCAGTAGCTGCCTGCTGTGCTATTCAATTTTCAACAGCTAAGATCCTTGTCTGTGTCTCCTTTCCCCCACTAGCACACGAGTGCTGGAGCAGAGGGCTCTGGGCAGGCCTTGGCATCACCTGGCTCCTGTCTGGAGGAATTCCGCTCCGCGCCGTTCATCGAGTGCCATGGTCGGGGCACCTGTAATTATTATGCCAATTCATACAGCTTCTGGCTGGCAACTGTAGAGGTGTCAGAAATGTTCAGGTAAGAAAACCTGTTTCTTGTCTATTGCTTTATTCCAGAATGAATGCTTTGGAAACTGAAATTTATTCCAAAGATCAAAAGAGATTTGTTTACAGGGGTATAGGGAAATAATTTAGCTTGTTTTCCCCCTCAAAACCAGTTTTTCAAGTATTTCTTTTTTGGTAAGCCTTTAATATTATGTAAAAACTTGCTAGGGCACATTCTGTTTTGCAAGGAGCCAGATTCTTTTTGTGTCGATTCTTATTCACATTTTGTTGTAGTACCTCCTCTAAAAGTAGTCCTACTGTGTTTACTATATTTGGAGACCAAAAGAAAAATTTCATCATTTTCTTGCCAAACCTTTCAATAAACTCAATATTTGGAAAGGTAGTTCACAGATATACAAGGGATAGGAGTGAAGGGCAAGATAAACTCTACTTTTAAGGCAAAGGTTCATATGAGTTGTTTTTAAAAACCTTGCATGAAGGAGGTTTCCTGCCCTCCATGGGCAGCATTTCCTTCCACACTTTGCAGAAGGGAACAGGATGATATTTTGGCTGCAAGGAAGCCAGTGGCCATTCTGTCCTCAGCTTCTGTGCAGTCAGCATTTCAGCTGGAGTCTCTCAGCTCCTCCAACTTTTTCCCTTTCAAGCTGAGTAGCAAATTATTTCTTCACTGAGGAATCATCTCCTTTCATTGCATTAATAGCTACTGCCCTGTGTGCTGATAAAAAGCTCTTAATATTCCCACTGCCACCTAATTGGAAGGTGTTGCTTTGTGCCACGGGGCAGTGGTGGCCCCTAAGCTGATTTTGTGTAACACCTACAATCAGGGTACTTGATGTGATAATTCATCTCTTCTGTTTTCTGGGTAGCTGACTATTGGTAATTGACAAGTGAAAACTTCCTATTAGTAACTGCCATGCATCCCTGATATTTCTGTCTCTACTGTTTCCTCCCTCCTATTAAAACAACTTCTTTCTTCCTTCTATTTTTTTAAAGAAACTTTTAAGCATTTGGCTTACTTGTGTATGCACATATTACACTAATTATATTAATCTCCCATCTTGTTTCCCTTTCAAAATAAAAATAAATCATTTGGTAAAGCTACCACTTAAATACAGCTCTGACTGTGGCAGTACTTTTTATGTGTTCAACTAAACAACCCAAAAGGCAGAAACAGACCCCAGAAATGGTCTCAAATGTACACAATTCACCTTCCCCTCGGGTTGTGTCTGTGTTCCATCACCTGCCAGACTGAAACAGGTGCTCAGCATACCTTGGGGACACTGAGACACTGACACAACTGAGCATCTGTCACCTGGGGCTGGGGACACACTGAATAATCCCTCTTAGAAGAACACTCAAATTCAAGATTCATTCCTTGCTCCCAGTTTTATATGAAACAGTGAATTCAGTAGAAGTTGAAAGGAACTGTAAAGAAAGAAAAACCTAATCCAACCTTTCCTTTGTGTCTGTCAACCAGCAAACCTCAGTCAGAGACACTGAAAGCTGGAGACTTGAGGACGCGTATTAGTCGTTGTCAAGTTTGCATGAAGAAGACGTAACATCTTGGAGAATGTTTTATAAAACAGTGGAAAATTCCTAAGATGCACTGTCTTCCAGCTGCAACAATGGTGCTACTGTGCAGAAAGAAAAGAAAAAAAAACAAATCCAAACTGTTTTAACCATGCAAATTCAAGTGTACCTCACTCATGTGCCAAACTAAGGGTTGTTCAGTACGTATTTGACAACGGGACTAAGATGAAAGAATTGACCTCTGGGAAACAGAAAAGAACACTCGAGGTTCACAAAGGATCAGAAGATGACATTTTTCATTTCTCTCCCTGTACCAAAATGGCACCTTTTTGATCAACCAAGAGAATAGAGAAGAACACGACGCACTGAGTATGTTTAAAATAACAAGACTGCAGTTTTGAAAAACATTTTTTCATGGTGCTACTAACCCTACTGTATTTTTAATATGAAATTTTAAGCTTATTTCTCTTTGTAAGTAATGAAATGTGTATATTGTGTAAACACCTTTTTAATCTAAACTTCCAGTCATCTAGAAACAAACCAGACTGATATAAAAATCCTTATGTCTAAAATTAAAAGATAAGACAGTATTTTATTATGAAACTTGTGGTACAGAGAGAATTTACCCCTCTTATGCCAACTTATTCATTTAATTTTTCATTCCTTCCTCAGTTGCCAACCTGATATACTTGGGGAATGCACAATCATTCTGAAGTAATTTTGATCAGTGTTTTGAATGTTGTACACCATACTATCCGTGGTTTTATCAGTGGTTTTATTTGTGCTTACAAATCCCAATCCACTTGAAAAGGGGTTTTTTATTTTGTGAAAATATGTGAAATTATTAGCCATATTCTATATCCTTCTTTTAAGAATACAAGTCACATTCACATTTTAGTAACCAGTTTGGTTTAACCAAACCTGTCCTTTGGGAATATCCAGTTACCAAAGCATTTAGAATAATGCTTATATGAAACTTCAACTCTGAAGTGGTGTCATATGTTTTATCCAAAATAGTATACACGCTAAGAAACCTTCTCAATAAAATTAAGCATGAGCTGGTGGAAACCTTCCTATTTACAAATTAGTTTTTTAATCTTATGTGAATTTATACACATCCACAATGTATTCACAGTATACAGCAACTCCTGTGTATGTATAGTTCACATAAGGCCTTGAAAGATGGTGCATCCAGTGTTTCTGATGTCAGTTTTTAAGAATCCTCCTATGTATGTCTAAAGAGTGTCACTACTTGTGCAATAGCTGAAAAGTGATCACTTTTGTATGCATGACTGTTCAGCTTCTCTGGTCAGAGCCTTTCATTTACCCTCGTGTATAAACAGCTCCCTGACAATGCAGGACTCTGCCAAGTGACAATATTTCAATATTTTCCTTGTATATTGCCACCTCGACTATCAATACAACCTAACTGGTGAAGTAAGGTACTGCTCTATACAGGTGATGTGTATTTGTTTATTGGATACTGTTAAGTAATTTATCTGCTAATGGCTGTTTGTTCTCACCTTCCAGTTCTCCCTGTAAACACGGAGCATCTGCCAGCTCCTTGTTTTACACGTTTGACAAAAGACATAGGACTGGTGACTAAGCAGGTGGCAGCGATATACAATGAGATTGGTGCTGATTTCTAAAGCTTTCAACTAAGTATGAAACTGAAGTTCTTTAGTTTAAAGTGCAAAATAATAATAGCTTTGTCTTTTTTCCATTAGCTGCAGGAATATACGTTGGTAGAGAGTGGGAATTCAGCAATGTGCATCTTTCAGCTCAGTTTAGTTTGGTTTGCTGGTGCATGTAGTAATGAACTGAACCTGCTGCTACCTCCAAGTCAGGAACTTGTTACCAAAGCTGAAATAAAACAGTAAGTCTCTTCATGTAAACACAAGCCCTTATCTTGCTGCTGGCTCTGCAGAAGTCTAAAATGAACATAGCAGCCAATCCCTAAATAAAACAGAAGGAATGGATGCTAAGGCCAAGGAGCTCTCAGAGGAAAGGGCTCTCCCAGCCTTCCCTACCAACACAAAGTGTTCAGATGTGGGGACATGGGATGGAGCAGACCATGTTTAGTAAAGCAGTGCATGACTGGTGCTTCTTTCTAAGATCTGGGCTTCTCTTGCAGATGTAAAACCAAGACAGGAGCTCCTATTCCAGGCTAAGGTGGAGAGCACCCAGATCTGCTGGTCTTGTGGCAGCTTCCAGGGCCCAAAACTGTGAGATGACCACAGGAAAGTAAAGTATGTAAAGCAGCTGTGCTTGTGACAGCTCTGTTCTCTGTCCTGTCCCTGCAGCTCTGGCCCTGACCTGGACAAGTCCTGAACCTTATTCAGCTTCAGGCACAGAATTCCAAAGGGGTGACATTTTCCTAAGAGAAAAGTGGTCTAGACATGAAGGAACATCTTTTAATTCGAGATCTGCAGTAGAGATTCAAGAGATGTTGGGTTAATTCCCACCACACCTTCTGTGCCTTAGAGCAGGTAAATCACTTTACCTGTGTTGGATCGGAGTTACTGATCTGTAAAAGAAATCATGGTTATTATTATTCTCTCCTGCTTCTTGATGCTTAGACTGTAAGCTCCTTGGGGCAGAGACATTGAGGGGGCTCAAATGTTGGTTGGGGCCTCTAGGTGCTATCCATCACTATATAAACATTAAACTACAGGTAAAAGTTTGTGTTTGCAGCTTTATTTTTAAAAAAGGAAAACACTGCTTTGACCGCTGGAGCCTTAAAACAATTTTCAACCACACCTGAACACGGTGCAGCTCTGGACACCCCTGCAGCTCTGCTAAAGGCTCTTTTCCTGATCTCTGGTATGTTTTTGTGGAAGCTTTTATCCTCATAATTTATCACATAGATTTGGGCTATTTTAATCTCAGCAGGCACCGGGCAGGTGTGATGTTGGGGACATGCTGCAGCCACTCGAGGGCACCGTGTGGCTTTGGAGGAGCTGTGACAGCAGCACTGCCAGGAGGGAGGGAGGGCTGCAGGAACTGAATCCTCACCTTTCCTTACCCACTACCCAGGCCCAGTCCTTGGAAGCTGCTGCAGGTGGGGCACCAAAATTTGCAACCAGAATAATGATGAGTGAAAAAATGCAATTTTTCTAAAGGAATATTAGTTTTAATCCTAAAACCAGGCTTTAGCAATCTTGTGCCTAGGCTGGATTTACACTGTTCTAGGGTTAAATAAAAAGGTTCTGCTTTAAGGGAGACTTTTCAGTTCCTCTACAAATCCTATTACAAAGAGGAAAAAGCTTCCTTCAGCATCATATCTTACTGCTAAGGTGGGACTTAAATTGCTTAAACTTTTGCAGTGCAAGGACAACCTCTAACTGAAATGGGCACAGAGGGCAGTGCAGCAGCACGTCTGTACCCTGAGCTAGGTGTCACACACAAATGTTGTGCTGCAGAAGCTCTGAAGGCTGCAGTGTTTTGTCCTCTGCTGTGTAAGTAACTCCTCTCTAGTGAGCATATCACAGAGGGTGCAGGAAGGATCTGTTTTAAAAAGTTGTTCTACAACTTGAAAAAAAACAACATACTGATTTTGCAAGCAACAACAACAAAAAAAAATTGCAAGTTCTAAAATGTGATGTTGTGCAAATATTTTCTATACACTTTTGAGAGCCAGCTGCAGTACTTCTGTACTCAGCTTGCTGCCTGAACCGTGCTGCTGTGCCATCCCTGGGACACAGCTGAGGGAGGGCTGTTTGCCAGATTCAGGACTCTGCTGCTGGGAGCAGAGTTCTGTGTTTTCAACTGGTCCTTCCCAGAAAAGTTCTGCTCAGCTAACCACTGCTGGACATACAACACTTCTGCTGCCATGGCTACTTCCACTAGAAGCACAAGCTGAAAACTGCACAAGAGACTGGAATAATTCAGTCTTTCCAGGTTAGTCTAGGGGAAAAAAAAGCAGGACACTTGCTAATGGGAGACAGGGGCAGTGATTAGCTCAGGGGAGAGCAGTACGTGTTCTACATTTAAAATGTAGGGTAACTATCTAGAACTCCCAAGCTTTGGAAAGGAAGATTATTAACTCCAGCCCTTTGCAGCACAGGTGAGCACTGCCAGAGAGGACAGTCCCTGGTCAGTACCAGGCACCTGCAAAGGGCTCTGCCTCCAGCAGCCTCCCTGCCTGCTGAGCTCGGCCTCACACTCAGGCTGGAACCACAATTAATGCTGCTTTGCAAAGTTGTAAATTAACTCAGAAGGAAACTAAAGTAGCCAAAGACTTGCTGGGTTTCTTTAGCAAAAGGGGATGAGGGGGAGAAGTTTCTGTCTCCGTGACATGCACAGCAAGCTCAGAGTTCTGCTCTCCCCAGTGCTGCTCCACAGCTCTGCATGGACAAAGGAAGGGAGAAACTTCTCTAGATTTATTTGAGGAAACACTATTGCTATAGCCAAAAGAGGATGCAGGGATAAAAAAAAAATACAACACATTTCTAATTTTGATTTTAATGTAATTTTAAAGATCTAATCTAACATATTTCACAGGAATCACCCACATTTATGGAGATCATATATATCCCCATCTATGGATGAAAGCCTATTTCTATAGAAAATTATTTGCCATATCCTTCATGTCAGTAAGGAATCTGCAAAGGCACTACCTTTTGTTGGTATTTTCTGACTTCAGTTGTTTTTACAGGTGGGTGCATTACTTAAAATGATGAGAATAACTATTTGGGTTTCACACACTGAGACCTATTTACCCCCTATCTTTTGTGGTGACACTTTAAAACCCAAGTGTCACTGCAAGAGATACAACACCAAAACTCCTTGTTCCCTCCTACCCTAAAGTCAGGCCCCTATTTGGTAACTCACTGCTAAAAATTACTTTCAGGACTAGTATTTTTGATCATGAGACTTCCATATCTAGTCATGGACAAAATTTGTAGCAATGTTTTTTTCATGTCTTCTACATTTAAAGCAGATAATGCATTGGGCACTGATTTTTTTTTTAAATTTTTTTTTTTTTTAGATTTTTAAAAAGTTTTTAAATTGTTTTTTAACTTTATTTCAAAGCTTAATTGTTTACAAGCACTATGAATCCATGGCAAATAAAACTTCTGGGTGTTTTTCTGTATGTTACTTTCTAAACTAAATGGTAAGGCAAAGAAAAGTGGAGAGATGGGGAATCACTACCCTGAAACAATGCTAAAACTTCACCAAATCTTCAGGGACACGGGGTGACAAATCCACTTTCAGGAGAAGCAGCTGCAGCTGGAGGTGTGGCAGAAAAAAACCCCAAAGTTTGTTTAAAAATAAAAGCCAGACACGGAGCTACATGAACACGTATTTACTGCAAGTAGCTCTATGGAAAGCCAAGTCAGATAAATATAAACACTATACAGAGCTTCAAGCCAGTCTCCCAAAACCGCAAACGCGATGTGTTTTACAAAGAAAACAACAGAACAATATTTACAATGGAAGACAAAGCCAGATCAATCAGCCCAACTTTAAAACAGATCTGTGGAGCAGAAATAGCAAATATAATGAACAGTTTCAACCATATATGTTTTAGTTTGTACAGACAATAACTGTCCAATATCAAATTAAATTTACAGGACAAACATTGTTCTATCATTGGTATTTTTGTACTATACAGCAGCATAAACGGGTAGCTGGAAGGTAGTATATATAGTGATATGTTTTACATCATCTGAAAATGTTCTTCCAGCACAATACTGAATAAATTAGTTGCTGTAAACTAAGAGATTCAAAAAGATTGCATATTTATTATGCCGTACCTATTAGTATTTGTACCACTATACTTGAGGTTACCCATTTACTTATTTATTCAGCATGTATTAAATCAGTGCTGTATATTGTACAATGGCAGCCTCAGGGAATCTAATATGAAATAAGTATGTAACAAATTTCTTCAAAACAACCTTTTCCTTTCACATTAAATGTTTAGAACTATCTTCATCCAAATTTTGATTTCTTAGAAAAGATGTAAAGCTTTATAAAAAGCTGTCTACGTATTGCATTATTCGTTTATGAGACCAACCAACAGCTATATGGCAAGACAGTATCATGGTCTGTGAGAGTGGTCGTGGTTTTAATTCCTGTATGTTTAGCAGCAAGTAATTGTACCAACTGAAGCTTCTCTTCCAGAATCAAAACCAGGTCTGTGCTTTTAAACCCTGTAGCAACAGTTTTTCCTGTCACTAGACACTGTGTAAACTGATTGGTACCATGTTTCCTAAAAAAAAAAAAAAATCACCTCTTATTTCAGTGAAATGTACATTTCATTACTCCTCAGAACCAGACCTGGGGACACATCACTGAACAATCCAAGCTGACAGTGTCTGATTTGTTACACAAACTGTACCAGCAATCCCAAGGTTGTGTGTTGGAGGTGAGGCAGCCTGGCACATCCCTTGTACAATATACACGTGGAGGATTCCCAGCTGTGTGGTGCAGTACAGCATGAGGATTTATTTGTGTGTACCACTTTGAAACCCTTTAGCAATCGTCAGTGCCTTTTAGAATCCATTGCATGTACCAATGACTAGTGTCATGCTCTTTTAAGATCATAGCAGTGTTAAAAAGCTAAGCTCATTTCAACCAAAAAAAAAAATTTCAGTACAAGAGTGAAGCACTTAAAATTGTAGAAAAATCAGGGCTTATTTTAAAAATGTCAAATAGTCATTGTTCACGTTTCTGTCAGTGGGATAAAGACAATTGATAAAAGCCAACATTTTACTTTTTTCCCCCATTATGCCAGAAAGAAAGAACAAAAATAGTCCCAAATTAAAAGTGGGACTTTTGTTGAAAGTAAGATCAATTAGGGTGGTTTCCCTTAAAAAAGCTACAGCTGACAAATCTAATGCAGAAGTCACAAACATTGGATACAAATCCGCAGTTCTCCATTCGATCCATGAACAAAAACCTCATTTTACACAATTTATATTTATAAACAAGAACAAAAACAATCTACAAGACAACCAGCCCATTAATCCTACTTTGTACATACCAAAATTCTGAGCAAAAAAAAAAAAATTTCCATTTAAGCTCTGACAGACACTTGATTTAAAAGCCTCTAGCCTATGCTCAAGAAATACCTCTTGTACCATAAAAGCAAAACCTTAAAAAATGAAAAATAAAAAAGGCAGAAGAGGTCTCTTTTCCTCAGACCCATCCAGTCCCACGGGTTCAGCCCTCAGGCTGATGTGCACCTCTCCCTCCCTCCTTCTGCCCAGTCACCTGGAAAAATCCTGAACTGCCAAAGTATTTCTAAGCAATACATGTTTTAAGCTAACCACTTGTTAATGTACCAGAGAAGTAAAACCCATGTTAAACAGACAATCAGAAACCAGCTTTGACTTCTCAGAATATAAATTTTCTTAAAAAATGAACAGGAGAGGCAGGAAGAAGAAAGGGACATACAGGGATCTCCTATTAGCATTCACACTGCCTCCCAAATAGATATGACATGAAAGACCAAATTCCATCACCAAAGCACAGCTATGAAAAAAGGTCAATTCAAATTAATTCAATTGTAGAGAGCCGATGTCTATGAAAAAAAAATAATTAAAAGGATGTGTGTCTATGTCCGTGCTGGTGGAAATGAAAGTAGCTGGCTGGAGCTGAGCTTTGCTTCCAAAAGCACCACACAGTTTCTGGAGTTACCAGCAGAAAAGTCTTCTCTTCCAACAATGGTTTCCATGGCAATGCAATCAGTCTAGAAAGGAGAGGGGAAAAAAAAAAGTCAGTGACATTTCAGATGCAAGTTATATCGGAAAAAATTATTTTCTAGGGAGGAGAACACACGGAGCTTATCCACTGCAGGTCCCTGGCAGAGGGAGGGGACACTCCCAGATGCCAACCCTTCAGAGATCCTGAGGGAAGGAAGAACAATGCAGGCTGAAGCAGGCACTGAGGAGCCACAGTGACAAAGTGACAAGGGACAGAGTGACAAGGGACAGGGGCAGCTGCCACTCCATCCCACCCGTGCAGGAACCCCAGCAGTGCCCCTCACCAGGTATGACACACTCCCAACTCACAGGGCACAGGTACAACACCAACCCTCCCTGGAGCAGCAAGTCATGCCAGCTGCGTGCCCTGTCCTCAGCTTTTCAGGAAAAAGCTTTCTTTAGTTATTATTAGAAACACCTCAGAGTACACTCGTCCCTTTTTTGAAGGAAGTCTCGCTGAAAGGCAACACCCAAGTACAAAAGCACACAGCTACAGCCAGCTCTCTTCTTCAGGGGCTTCAAACTGTCTGGAAAAGGCAGGAGTCCAAGCACTTGCTAAAATGAGGGGCAAAAAATATATTGTTGTATTGCAGGAGGATACAGATGGGTGACAGAAATGCAAACAGGAGGGAGTCTGCCCTCAAAGCACAGTATCAGCCCTGCAATTAAATTAACCACACACATGCCAAGGTGAGAGCAACTCAGGAGTTTCCTGACATGGAAGAAAATGTTAGGAAGGGCATGCAAATGCTTTCTGCAGTTGCATGAACACAAATGAGGAACATATAAAAAACCACTTTGCAGCTCTCTACAAAACCCCTTCCGCTCCCAGCTGAGGCAACGTGAACAGGAATTTTCAGTCTGGAGGGCTAATGCCAATCACAGTCTCCCAGCTGAGACAGATTGTCCTCTGCACCATTTCTGTCCTCTCAGCCAAGACTGAGGCACTGTCCTGGCACTGTCCTGTCTTGCCTCTATGCCTTTGCTCACCTTCCCTCCAAGCTTTGAGGTCTGTACCTGCAGGATGTTTCCTTGCACTACAGCAAAGAAGGAAACAGCCAGTTTTCACTGAGAAACAATGAGTGCAAGAGGTTTTAGTCTTCAGAAAAAAACAAACAGAAATGTCAGCTACTTTTTCCTTTAAAGCCACACTGTGCCAGCTCTCTGACAAGTCTGATGCAGAAGTCACAAACATTGGATACAAATCCGCAGTTCTCCATTCGATCCATGAACAAAAACCTCATTTTACACAATTTATATTTAAAAACAAGAACAAAAACAACCTACAAGATAACCAGCCCATTACTGTCTTGTTCTGGGAGCTGCCTGAGCTGCAGTATGGGAACAAACACTTCATTACACAGCACAGCAATGGCAGCACAGGCCCCTGGAACAGAAGGGGTTTAAGGGCTTAATCCTGCCCATGCTCTTCTGGTGGGTCACAAGGAAATCAGTCACACCTCACTGCTGAAGATCTCAGTTCTTCTTGCCTCTACTCCAGGGATATGTTAAAGAAAAGGTGGCCATGTGAAGAACAAGCATTATGTGTAATAATGCAAACCTGTATGTTTACTTACAAACCAACCATGAGGTATGCACGCACAAACTCCACCCTGTGCTGAAGATTTCTGTCCAGCTAAAAGTACTGTCCCTCCACAAGAAATAAGAAAGGATAAAAAATAGAAACAAGACCAAAGCTCAGCTGAGCAGCCCTGCCCCATCCCTCACTCAGCAGAGGCTGCCAGAGACAGAGAGGCAAAGGCAATGGCAGGGCTGGCAGCACGTGGAGGTTTAGAGGGGTCCCTTCTGCTTCAGGAAAACTCCCTTTAAACCCTACACAGCCCTCACCAAGGTCCAGGCTGCTGTGTTTCATTTTTCAAAATTTTCAGTGATTTCAAAAAGACAGGAAGTTAGTTTCCCTCAATTAAAGGAAGAAACGGCCAAAATACACCCACAACTTGAGACTCCCTGTTTGTGTTATTTCACAGACATTGTAAGATCACTACAAAAAGCTATTGCTTGGTGCACACAGAGCGTGATGTGGTCAGCAATGGCTTTGTTTTCACAAAAGCCAACTGAGGCTATTATTTCTGAAATAGTTTTCCTCTTCAGAAAAATATTGTTTTGTTGTAAGAGCAAGGGATGAAAATACGCACCACAGCTTGCAATGAATCACACCTCAGTGATGCACGCAAGTCAAACATTAAAACAGTTAAAGCTTCTGTATTAAACTTATACTCAATAAAAATTAACTTTACCAGCATCCCCCCCACCCTTTCCTTGCTGCGGACCTGTAAGCTCACATAAAAGGAACTTCAAAAACTGTCTCTGCTTTTGTCAGGACATTTTTCCTCCACGCCTTTCACACAAGGCACACCTGAAAGCTGCTTGACAAGTTATTCTAATCTCTCCAAGCACATCCCCAAAACATTTTGAAGAGCAAAGGCCCAGTTGCTTGAATCAGACAATCCCATATGGCAGAACTCAGTATTTACACTTAAAATGTATTGAAAACTTTCATAAAGTAATGCCAAATTAAGATATTTGGAGGGAAAGAGGAAGGGCTTAAGAGCAAAAAAAAAACCCAAGCCTGCTTAAATCCTAAGTTTAATTCTCTGAAGCAGCATGGCAACCAATTCTAAAGCAAGAGCATCAGGGAACTCTGGGCAGAACCTCAAACAGCACAGATGGATTTATCAGAAACCAGAAGAAAGCCTGGCACCCCCCTGCAGCATCTCCCCAAAATTCTGCACATCTTGAACAAAAGTTCATTAATTTCCTGCCCCCATGATTATAAACTACACTTCAACATGTTTCTTCTTCATTTTTGAGGTAAAACAGAACTGTGTGAACTGTAAATAAACATAATCGAGTTTCACATAAACATTGCCTACAAACTGATGTCAGTCTCATAAAGCCTCGAGTCTTTCCTACGTGGAGCTATTGGTTGTCACCACTCCTCTAATCCCCTTACTAAAGCTGGAAATTGCAATATTGCAGTTGGAGCAGTACAGCTGGGCTGGTGCCCTGAGTCATCAGCACTTTTTGATATAAAAGTATCAAGGATAGATAGATAGATAGATAGATAGATAGATAGATAGATAGATAGATAGACAGATGGATGGATGGATATATGGACACATGTGTCAGTCTCAGACACAAAAAGCAAAGAGCAACTTGTGAAACTTGACCACATAAAAGAAAAATATTTCATCTGAAATCTGAGGAGACCAAAGTCTTGCGAGATCCCTCCTGCAAAGTGCTGCAGTCACCAGCACTGACCTCAGGAGTCCCTTGGTGCTGCAGCCAAAGCCCTGCAGGACACCCAGCACCACTCTCCAGGCACCCCAGAAATGCCATGAGTGGGGTCTGCAGCCCAGCCCAGGGCAGCTGTGCAGTCACAGTCACTATCCCTAAACCACAGAGCTGCCAGAGCCTCCCCTGGAGCTGTGCTGGACCCAGCACCCCTCACTGAGTTCCACAGGGGCCAAGCAGCACCTCGGGGTCACCTGGCACCAGGGAGGTTTAGCAGGAGCTCCTACACCACAGGAGAAGTTCATCAGAGAGGTGTAAAATGGGTTTAATGTGAGAACAAGGCCAGTGTGTGTTGTGCTGCTGACACCTGGATTCCCACCTCTGTGGCCCCACCAGAGGGATCCTTTTGAAGGGACGTGGCCTTATTTTGAGAGGTTGCAAAAGGACTTGCACATTAAGCTCCTCGATGGTTCTTCTCTCCCACACCTGAACTGCTTCTATTTTTTCATTAACCAGTTGGTGAAGGAAACCTAATGAGGCCATGCAGGGCTGGAAGAAAACAGCAGCGCTTCTGTGAAGCTGAATAATCTTATTTCAGTCTCATAATGTAGGATTCCTCAGACATCAATCTCCTGTGTTAATAGTACAGATATGAGAATTGCTGATCAACAATAAAAACCAGATTAACACTTCATACCAGGTCCCATGGGAGTGGATTTAACTCAGCACTGACTGAACAGCAGAGGAAGCTGTCAGAAAAAGGGATGAAGAAGCTCTTCTGTAAGGTAAACAAATCCTGAGATGTGAACTAGCAGAGACAAGAGGTACAATTCTCACAGAGTCACCCAGCATTCCCCTGACATTCTCAAAAATGCCACCAAAGAAAACTTGGTGGTCAGATCAGACAGAACTTTCACTTGCACTGTAAACACACAGCTGTTCCTGGACTGTCACAAGCTCTTCCAAGAAAATCTACTCAGTAAAAAATCTGATAACTGATCATGACAACAAACAAGCAGCAAAAAAAACCTCTGTAAAAAACCTTTTGAGGCAGCCCAGAAATATACTGCTCTAAGTAGTTTTCATTTCATTGCACCCTGCACTGGGATTTTCTATCCAAACTTCAGCTCTATTAACAGATTTGGCACAAAAGCCTCAGCCTTTATTCAAAATTGAGCTCTACTGCTCCAGACTATTGACAATAATACAAATTCAACTTCTTATCAATGTTTAATATGGAAAACGAGTCTAGAAAGCATCCAAACATTTTCAAAGTTCATCTAGTGAAATATATAAGCAAAGTTTGGAAAACTGAAGCAATGTTCTCTTCATTACACAATTCCATTTCATTCCATCAGTTTAAGATGGGATCAGATTATAAAACTACACGCAGTTGTCTGAATTTTGCTGAGGAACAATCAAAGGAAAAAGATCACAAGGCAGAAGAGAAACTAGTGGGAAAATATTTAAAATAGGATGGCAGCATGTCATTGCTCAAAAATGCTTTATTTCAAATTAAGGAACACACTGAGAAAGCACTCTGCAAGTTTTCTATGCAAAACCCACGTAGTTTTATAAAAATTAGGGGCAGAGATATTGTTTTTGTAATTCATTAGATGCAAACCCAGTGTGCTCCACTTGAAAATGTATGAGATGAGAATATATCAAATTTACACTTCATTTCCTGCATCTGAATTATCAAGGCCATACAAGTCAGGACACTTTGAAACACACTGAGAGGCTCTGAGAACACAGCAGACATACCCTAATTCTCTCAAAGAAAGCCATCCTAAATAATTCCTGTTCTTACAGGAAAGGTTTTTACTGACAGAATTCTGCAATTGATTCCTGAAAGGATAAAAGCTTTGCTTACAGAAGATATTAATTTAAAATAATGAAATTATTAAAATCTCCATGTCAAAGACTAAGACAGCTTAATGCTTTCTGGAGAACACTGCTGAAGTTCTCAATTTCCTGAACTTCAGGTTAGGGGGAAATCAGAATTAATCTGATTTACACAGATCAAAAGCACCAGAGCAGCCCCAGACTTTTTGTGGCCACACAATATTCCTGTTGTTCAGGAAAGCACTAAACCCAGCACAACCTCAGGACACGATGTGGCATCCCAAAAGCATTTTGTTCAGCAGCCAGGCTGGGGCAGGAGCACAGCAGCAAATTCCACATGGCAGGCAGGGCAGGGAGGGCATTTACCCAAATATATTCTTCACAAATTCATGAAAATGTTTCTTTGCTCCAAATCTTACCAAATCCAAAGTTACTATCCCATGCCATTGTCCTCTTGGAATTCTTATTTTTATGGCACAGCTTTAGACATTGCTAGAGGGAAGAAGTGCTACTTGAGAAAAGCCAAATTTCTTCTTCATTTGCACCTGGCAGACACCAAGTCTACAAATACAAATCAAAACCTGACACACTTGCATCCCTAACGTGTGCCTGGGTGACCCAAACGAGGCCCTGACACACAGACATCCTGATTTAGCAAGGCACATTCTCCATGTGCTTTCTTCAGCCAACAACAGACTAATAATGCTCAAAATCAGCTAATTAATATATGTTGAACCTATAATTTTACTAACTTCCCACAAGCAAAAAAAAGGCAAAATTTGGTTTAAAAAACCTCTCTTGCATGACCCACTTTTCACTGGATAAACTATTTAAACACAGCAACTGGTACCAGTATCCCAGTGAATCAGACTTCTCTTCAAGCTGTATTTCTAAAATTCAGCAGGCAAAGTTACTCTCACAAATAAACTTTATGCACAACTGTTCAAAGCATGGCTTTGCTATTATTAGTGCTCAGCAATTTCACGAGCTAAAAAACCTCTCTGATGCTTTCAGATAATTTCTACTCACTTTGCAGAAGTGCCTTATCTCCCACAACAGTGGCTTTTTTTCCTGTTTGAATAAACAGCAGCATTATTTCTAGGAAGGCCTTGTGCACACTCCCTAATGTCATCTCTTTTGCTGATACTATTCCTAGAATTAGTAAACTCGCCTGCAGTTTTGGCAGAGGTCTAACACCAACTCAAATTGCACTGGACAGCTTGGCAAGAAGTTGTTGGAGGTTTTTTTCAGTTTGTTTATTTGGAGGTTTTAAATTAAATGTTTATTACAATGTAACACAACAACACTAAAAAATTAACGCTTCTCCACCTCAAGATACAGAGTTCAAAATTTCAGCTTTTCATGTTGCAGAAGGATGAAAAAAAGGTTCTGCTTTTGAAAAAAGCATTCTCACAGCAAGTGTGTGAGCTACTGCACCTGACCTGAACCACAGAAAATATGGGTAAATTTTAGCCAAAAAAAACAAAGTTGTTTGTGTGGCTTCTGAGAATACCACCTGCTGCAATTCCCTCTGCTCCCATTACAAAGGTCAGGAGCCCTCAGTGCCAATAGGGAGGAATATTTCCTGTCTGTGCTCTGGCTGCAAAGTGGGCATTATGAAGTGTTGGGAAACAAACAGGAAAGAGAACAGCCACAGCAAACACCTCTGCATACAGAAAGGACTTGGAATGCTTGGGAGGTGTCAGTAGTGCAGAAAAACCCCTGCAAGGTGTGACACAGCTTCCCAGTGAGGAACAGTGGCAACAAAAACCCTTCAGCCTGCAGAGAAATACTGGGACATAACAGGAAATTTTAAAAGCCCAGATTATACCACGTGTGGTACAATGTACTGGACAAGTGTATGGCAGAGGAGGGCACAGCATCTACGCAGTCCTAAGGGGCCTGGAGAAAAAAGATAAGATTTGTTATCTCCTCCACTACACAAACCAGGGGCTGCCAAACAAAGCTGGGACAGAGCAGGGTCCAGGAGGGACAGAGGTCTGCATGCAGCACGTCCTGATGGACTGCAGGCTGCTGTGGAGACAAGGAGTTTACACAGGATCAAGGAGAGATTGCAAAAGTACTTGGATTAGAGAGAAATAAAGAATTATAAAACATCAGACTCTTGAAATCCCCCAAGCTAAAAAAAAGAGAGGAAAATCAGAGGCTTGGGTGTATGTTTGTGGGGATATTACACACACCTGCCCTGCTCTTCCTCTGCTGGGCAGTGTCTGCTTACAGCACAGGTCTGGGGCTTGAGTGAGCCCAACTATTCTTAGGAACAAACCCAGAGAAAAGGGCAGTGTCACTCATGGGAGACAGCTCCCCACCTTTCAAACCAGCATTCCCAAAACTTCATTTCTACATAAAATTTCACCTATTGGAATTCATCCCTTCCCTCTTCTCAAGCATTCTCTTCTGCAAGCATTCAGCACTACCCTCTTCATTCACCTCCAGTGCCATAAATGACTGTCAAAGGCAGAAAGTTACTACACAGCCACTTACCCATATGGTTTCACACCTGTGCAGGCTCATGGGTGTTTGCATAGAAAAATAAATATATCTTTGCCATCAGTCACTCTCTGCTGTCACACACAGCAGTGGTATGCATCAGTTTTTCACATTTCCTAATTTATTGACTCTCCATTAATATTAGGTCACCCCAAACCCTGGCTCATACAGAGGAGGAAAAGAAATGTTCAAACTGGACTGCATGTGTGAAGCAACATCTTGTCAAACCTCAGGACATGCCCAAGAGCCAAGGATTGCACCTTCAGCTTCCAGGAGCAGTTTGGGAGCTGACAAGGACAGAGTTGAACTGACTGTAAACACAGACAACGTTTAATCAACAGTGTCCAACTCTTGTTTAGTGTCTACCTTGTGGAACATGACAACATCAATATATCAATCACTCACACCCCAACAGTGAATCAAGCCTCAATGTTGCCACCACTTCCAGATTTACCCCAAACCACTGCAGCGTCTGTTCAACCTGATCTACAGACAAAGAAATAAAGTCACTTTCTCCTGTGAAAGTGATTGTGCTGCACTCCAGCCTCCACAAGCACCATTGCTGCAGCTGACAGCACTGCAGCAGCAATCTGCAGGTCCCATGCACACCTCCCCAGGCAGAGATGGGCTCCAAATGCTCTGGTGCTCTGCTTATGAACCCTAAAGGTGACTATCTGCCAAGCCCCACTGTGCCTCCTCTGCAATGCTAGAGACTGCCTGAAACTCAAGAGATGCCACCTAAAAAAAAACCCAGAATGAAGCAGAAGTGCAGTTCCACCAGCCTGGCTGCTTCTGCAGCAAGGTCTCACCAAGAACAAAGGCCCCAGTGCACAGGACATGAAGTGCCAAGGGATGCTGCACAGGGTGATCCCGTGTTTTGGTATGCATTCCTGCACACCTGCTCACACCAAATCTACCAGCCACATGTCTGCAGGGAAATTAACTTACAGAAAAGAAAAAGAAATAAAAACAGAAAAAAAAAAATCTCATTTCACATCTAAATAGAAGTAAACACTGGGACACGCTCCTAACTCAGAGATACATGTTGGCCCACATTCCTCTTACCAAGATTAATATCCTGGGCAGTGTTCTGACATTTACCTCATCCTTTTCAAGTCATTTACACCACTACAACTGCTGTATTTATAGCTCACTACCTTCCCTTGCTCCCTTCCAAGTGCCTCTACCAGCTTCCTCTCCTCCAACCACTCTCAGCAGCCCTTTATCTCTTCCAGGCTCTTATCTGCACCCTGCCAATGGCAGCAGCCTTGATCTCTATCTTGCTCTCCACCCCAGCACATTAGGTTTCATCCATCTCTTTAGTTTCATCTTTAAATTGTAAGCTCCTTAGGAGAGGGACCAACACATTTACATTTGAGGCACCACACAGGGACCTCCATCCTGTCTACCTGTTCAGGTTCCACAACAAGCAGGGATCCTGTCTGGAGCTGCACGCTTTCATTAACAGACTCTGTTGTAATAATGTCTGAATGACCTCAAGAGCCAATCTGTTCATTTTTTCATCTCATTTTCTAACTGATTTCCTGTTCATCACAATCTGCAATTTAAAAATATCTTGTTCTAAAAACACTTAAATACAAATCCCACCCAATCCCCAGAAAATCATGCAGTGAAATATAGACAAAAAAGGCCTCCCAAAGCATTTCACACAACAAAAAACAAATGTTGGTAAGAAGCAAATGTATTACTGAAAAAGCAAAGAGCTTACAAATTGTTCTAACAGATTAACTTGAGATCCAAAATAGTTCCATACAGGAAACAGAAATGCCAGTGCTTGTCAATAGCTTAAACAGGGGTTTCATACAAATAATGTATCCCAGAGCTCACAAGAAAAGCTCTGCCTGGGCTAGCATGCAATCAGTACACACTTATCAATGATGCAACAGCTGCTTCACTGGCACTAGGAACGTCCCAAACTCCTGCCAGCCTAAGAGATCTGTGTAAGAAGAAGCACTAGTTCCCAAAAAATAATTCAGCATATCCAGCAGGAAAAAAAGTTACATGGCAAATTCATCTGGTCAGCAAGAACCATGAACGATAAAGCAAACTGGGTCGGCATGAGCACAGGAACAGAGTCACACTATTCCCTGTGGAAGGAGAGCATCCCTCAACAGTGCCTCAATAAATTCAGAAGCCAACTTTAATAGGGTTTTTTGCAGCCCTTTTGATATTACTTCCTATAATTTTCAGAAGAAAAAAAAAGGCATTTTGATATTCTGTCTTTCAACAAAATTCTGTTCTACTGAAAAGGAAACCTTTCTCCAAGCAGGCAGCACATTTATCAGCCTTTCATACCCCAGCAAAAAGGAAGTACTATTCTTATCTATTTCATGCCCTAAATAATAATTCAGTTTGGTATTTATAGAAGTTCATAACATACATATGCTATGCAGTGAATACAACCTCTATTTACCTTTAATAGTAATTTATTAAAGTTCTCAATTTTCTTGAGTCACATTCAGTTGTATCTTTACCTTGGAATTACAGCCAAATCTTAACTATAGTAATTTCAGTACAAGCCATTTCTTTCAAACACCCTCTCTTCTTGGAAGAATGAAAAAGATTAGACCTCACACTGAACTCAGCAATCACTGGTACACAAAACACACACAGGTACAGTCTCAATGGTTTGCATCCAACCAGAGATCTGAATCAACAGAAAAATCATGTTTGGAAATAAGCAACCTCTGGCCCTTAAGATATGGCTGGCCTTGAAGAGGGCAGAAAATTCTTGCTAAATCTACTAACACTGTTGTTCCTGGGGTTATGCTACACCTGAAGCAAAATCCCCACAAATCCAAACACTTATATATGTTCAAGATTATTTAGATAAGATATTCAGCAACACCTCTGAAACGCCTTTGATGAGTCAGGCTCATTTACCTTTGTCTTCCCACTGCCCTCAAGAATGTCAGAAATCCCTTCCTGATCACAGCTCTGCCTCTCAAGTAAATCATAACCCATCCCTAAGCTTGAGTGACCTTCACGGAGTGACAGGGCTTGATTAAAACTGGAACACACTTCTCCATTTTGCCCTTGTCGCTGCCTAAACCTGCAAGACAACAGAGCAATTTGATCACAGGATTGTTGTGAATATGTAGAGCTTAAATCGAAAAAAAGTTAAACAGCAAATTTTCAGGGTGGACCATCAAACAGTTCTCAGCCAAGTCATCACACAAAATTTAGGCTGCCTCGTAAGATAATGGGCCATTTTTAGGAGAAAACAGCAGCAATAGTATATCCCCAGGCTCCAGAAAACTCGTCTCTCTCACACCTGCCTTCCAGTTTTATCATTCCATTTTCCTTTGAGTTGAAGAAGGCCACATTTGATCACAACAGTACCTAAAATAGAACCCTGGAGTTTGTTTCCTTCTTCAGCTCAGAAAAACAAACTTGTTAGTGCAATCAACAGCATTCAGACTGGTTTGGGAGCACCACAGACCCACAAACAGAGCACACACACACACACCAAGGTACAACACAGCACTATAAGCTCTTTTTAGTACCACCCAAAACCTCAAGGTATAAATCCTCCCCCGAGCAATCAAAATGACGAAAATGTCTTAAAGATCCTTTCATAAAAAAAAGACCATCCGCAGAGAAAAGCAAACCCAAACTCTACCTACTGCTAACATACCACTGGACATACAAAAACCCCAAAGAAATACCTAGTGACAAACCAGCCCAGTAATCACAAGCTGGAATACAGACCAAAGGAGAGCTGCCCACCCTCTGCAACTCCAACCTGCTGCCCCAGCAACAGGGGAACAAGGGGACCTCAGACATCAAGGGAAGAGAGGAAAATGTGAAGTTGTTGAGGGAAAAGTGAAAGGGTAATAATGTATTTAAGATTTCAACAAAAGACTTTAAAATAAAAAGCAAACCAAACCCAAAAACAACCACAAAAAGCTCTCTGAAGCCATGCTGGATTACTCCCAGACCTCCCTGCATCCTGCAGCCAATGCTTTCACCTACCAGACAGCTACAAGCAAAAGGTTTCAGACTTCCAAAAAGACAAATGTCATCATCAGCTGCAACTATGGATTTAAAGTCTGGAAAGCTGATTTCCAGAAGTATTTCAACACTGGCTCCAAGTAAGCATTCTCCTTCAATGGCAGGGGAACATTCCTGTCTCAGACTTTCTCACCAAAGTACGAGTAAAACCAAACTGATTCTTGGTCAAATATGTCATAATTAACTCACTCCCACACCACACGGCAAAAATCTGCTCTGCCTTCAGCAGCTCACAGACTACTCAAGAAGAAATTACCCTGAGTATTTTTAAGCATAGCTGTAAGTTACCCAATATTATTCAAGTGGCATCTGTTACAGCAAGATTAAAATGGTTTGAGTTGTTTGGGTTTTTTAAAGAATTATTATCCCAGCATTACTTCAAAGATGTAGGATACACAGCAGCATTTGGATGTGCTGCAGTAGAGTTCTTCAAATTATTTTTAAATGGGCCTCTGCCTTAAGTATTCTGCCAATACAGAAGAGCCTCAGTTTGAAACAAACTTTAAAACCACTACTTAGAAACCCAAAAGGAGTGGTTATTTGCTTCATATCCCATAAACTGTAATTTACTATATTAGTAATAGCTAAAACTTTCAGCTTCTGAATTTCTCAAAGTGAATATTGTTCCTTATATTTTTCAAGATTTTGCATTTGAAATATGCAAGTTACCAGAAAGGATTTGGACAATTTGGAATGGAAGTTTTGCTTTACAGTTGTTGTTTTCCTTCCTCTCAGCTTCCCAAAGCGTACGCAGCACTGTCACAGGAGAGATCACTGTCAGGTCTAGCACAGGAGAGATTAAAGAGGTGAGGAACAATTATATTATAATCCTGCACTTCAGAGAACACCTTAAATAATATCCTAGCACAGTGTTAGAGTATCAGGTAAGTATCACAGAGTAGCAGATAAGATTGAAGAGTGGGTGTAAAATAGCTGAGTTGCTATGAAGCTGAACATTGCATTTACTCTAAACAGTTGTTTTTTGAGTCCAGGGTATCTTTGCAGGTATAATATTTCTAATTAAGACTGAAGAAACTTGTATTATACAGGACTCATTATGCATTTTATTACTGCCCATTCTCATTACCCTGCTTAGTTTCTACAAGGTCCAATAACAAGGTATACATTAGCTAAGCCCTGTTTGAAGTAGCTTTAGTGTTCTGTACTCCTAGCACAAAATGTCATGACTCAGATTCATGTAATCAAAACTGCAAACCACTTACTTCAATATTGTGTAACAATTTCATGATGAAATTGTTTTGCTAATGACCTCCTTAAACTGCAAGCACTGAAAATCAGGACCTTATATTCTTTTGTTCATTATCAACATAAAACCTGAGCTCAGCTTTGCCTAAACCCCCCCAAAAAAGTTTAATAACAAGTCAGGCCTAGTTACCATTCCAAGTTTATGCTCTCCCCCTCCTCCATACATGTCATGAATGGAGAAGGGGAAAAAAAAAGTTTGTTTCACATCAGTGAACCTGAACCAGAAGTAGTTTGGGAATTACAATGAGGGAGCAGTGATGCATTGGAAATCACTCCACCACCCTCGGCAGTTTAGAGAACACAGCTGAGTCACAGAACACAATATGCCATTTAAGCAAACAAAAACAAAACGAAAAAGCAAACAATCCAAAGCTGGGAAGTGTTTTCCTTCCAATAAAACTGTGGTTCAGGGAGAAGAGATGAAGTTCTCTACCTGACAGAATTTAATACAGATGGGATAGCTCCTTTCTAGGAAGTAAAGGGTAAATACATCTGCCAAGTATTTTCCTTAAGAATGGATTTAGCCACAGAGAAATTTTTCAGGCAGAGAGACTGAAGAAGTGAAATGCAGTGAGAAAGACAGCACATAGTTCTGCTAAGTCTCCAAAAGTATTAAAAATATCAATTACCTAAAGGCACACTACACCTCTTCAGGAGACAAGAGGCTTAAGAGTGGAGCTTCATTTTCCCTACTTAATGGAATGTGAAAATGTTTTTCTGGATGACAGAAAACTTTTTAAATATTAAAATAAAAGCTTTATTACCATAGAAACCAATAAGCTGTTTAAAGAACACAGACTTCTAAAACTGTGCTTGCTATAGCTCAGAGACTTTCATACGTGAAAGTAAACAGCTATCCTTATCATCAAAAATTTTAAATCATTCCTGAGAAAGAGATATTCACCACCAATTTACAGTACTTTATTCAAGTCTGGCAAGCTGCTTTGAGCCTGGACTATTCCAAAATCTGTTCACCCCTTCATGAGCCCCTACAAGTGATCAGTGTCCACACCCCACCTACCCTCCCTACCATACACCAGAAATATTTTACACTGCTTTTATAGAAAACTGTTAAGCCTTGTAAAATTTTGTGTTTCTTGTTAGGACTAGAAAGATGCTTGATTTCCTGGCAAAGTCCATGTTTTTTTGCACAGAGCTGGTTTTGCCTCCTTTTAATGCATTTCATTTCCAGAAAACTTCAGTTCCCAACAAGAGCTTGCAGCTGTTATGCCTCTTGCTCCTCTGCGAGGAAAAATCCCCAAGCACAGGGCTGTAGATACTTTGCTGCAGCAATAGTAAGCAAAATGCTTATCATAAATACAATTTCTAAACACAGTATCTCTTACAAAGTATTTTTCAATGTAATATTTACAATACAGCTAAAAGGAAAACATCTTTGTTCTTTTTCCCCTCTTAATTTTGTAAAAAATTTGACTTCATAACACAGATTTTAGTCATATAAGGGGAAAAGATCAAGTTAAAAATTCTGCTGGTTTTGGAGGTGTTTTTAAAAAAAACCCACGAAAAAACAAACACAAATCAGCTGCAGCAATCAGTGTGCCTCTGACTGCAGATTTAGCAGACAAATCTTTGAAGTGCTGAAAGACTAACTTTGGAAGAAAACACTTCTTGGACTGGCAGCTTTCAACATCTTCTAAATTTGATTCCAACCAACAAAACAAAGCAGAGGAAAAAAAACCACTAAGGCAAACCACACATTTCTGAGCAGCCCCAAGCAGTGCTGCCAGACTCTGAATGGCATGCCAGCTGAGTCAGGCTTGTGCCTTCCACCAGTAAAGGCTATACAATTTAACCTCCTGCAATACCTTCTACCTTTAGAAACTTAGTTTTAAAAGCAAAACTAGAAAAAAAAAATCATTCCAGTGTTTAAAATTGTAACTGACAATATTAAAAATATAAAAGTCAGCAGCAGCCTGCCCCCTTACTGCCTTATCTGTGGACAGAGTAGACAAGCATCAATAATTAAATATTTCCTCTTAGTATCCAACAATTACTGACTACACGAACATTTGCAAAGAGAGGAAAACATCATTTCCAATAGAAATGGTTTTCTACCAGGAGAGTGAATTGCTGTAAGGAGTTCAGTGGTTCACTGGCACCAAAGCAATGATGACTCTTGCTCAGTTCCAGCACAGCACTCACAAACACCACTGCTCAGCCGGGGGACAAGCACCACACCACCACTGCTGGCTTTGCTCCACCATCAGAGCTTATCATATCAACAGCAGTGGCCCTTCTCTTTCCCAGGCTTTTTCTCCCCACCTGCAACACCTTTATTTTTATGCATACTTCAAACTGCTTTACCTTACCGCCGGGTCAGAGCACTGACAACCTGAAAGGCAGCAGCCTGCCCTGCCAAGTTTCAGAGCTGAAGCCACTGCTCAGAGCCTTCCTCAACCACAGGTATTCCTCACCTGCTACACAAAAGCAGATCCCAGGGAAAGGTTACATCTCAGCTGAGCCCTAGGTGCTGGATGTGAAGGCCATGGGCTGCCTGAGCCCCCCTCCACACCGGTCAGCCAGGTCCTCAGGCTCCTCCAGAGGACACAAAGATGCTGTGGAGTACCAGAGCTCAAAAAGAGCCACCAAACCTTCAAGGGAAAAAAACCTGAGTTCTGTTTATATAAGATCCTGCTAAATCAATCTGGGCAGATTTGCACATTAAAAAACCCTGTAATATGTATTTCAGCTACATTAAGAAGAAACAAGGAATCTATTTAAGCCTCAAATTTTGAGGTCTAAACCAAATTTAGTCATTTTGAGCTTTCAAACTGCAAAAATTTCAGTTCAGGAAAAAAAATGAAGAATCATCTAGTTCTAAGAAGGGAAAAAGAGCAAAACAGAAGTGAAGGCAAAAGCTACCATAACCTCAGGACAAGAATTCACAACATGAAATACCATTAATGCTTATGCTAGCAAAATTAATAAAAAATATAAAAAGGCATGTGACCGTTTGGTAACACCTCTGACTGCCTAGAAGAGGCACATAAATCCTTTAGGCCAAGGACCACATCCCCTTTCACTGCTGTTCAGCAGCTCAGATGCTGCACTACAACAGAACTGGTTGTACTAGAATAACACGGGAGATTATAAAAAGCATTTACCCCACTCTGAAGACAGCACTAAGCAGACAATCTAATTCCTATGGTTAAGCAAGCATGAAAGGGAAGTGCTTTTAAAGTTACCAACCTTTTCTCGCAGCGTTACACTTGAGCCCATCTGATCTGCTGAAATCTATGCTTACGTAAGCTCCACTGTCCAAACCTGAAGTACCATTTTGGAGATGGCAAGCTGGCGCTGTAGTACTCGCCTCACAGCTCAGAGGGTCATCACGTAAATTCAGAGCAATGTAGTTTAAGCCATTCTGGAATCCAGTTGAGGTATCCCTGGACATTTTGCTCTCCTGACCATCAGCAATGTTTTCATCCGGTTTCAACCAAACGTTGTCGAATGAGGCAGAGCTGTGTCTTTTGCTACTGTCAGTGAAGAACGAGGATGAGGTGGTGACAGTCCCAGCAGAAGAGAACGTTTCAGAGCTGTGTCTCCTCCTGCCTTGAGGGTCAGCTCGAATCACTTTCGGTCCTATAGGAGGGTCAGAGCTAGGGACAGAGAAGCTACTGCTACCAGCATATCGATCAACAATGCAGAGTCTGTTAACGATGGAAGAAGGACTGTCGATTTTCACAGCACTGTCAGACTCGGGGGCAAACGGCCTTGGTGGTGTTGCTGCCATGTTGAACGTCATCTCAGTGTAGTCATCAGTCCTGTTACTTGCCGTGCTAACACAAGCAGCACCAAATGAAAGCCTGGCATAGTCAGGGTTTGGTGGGTTTCTAGGAATACTGGAACTTGCATAAATTGAAATATCTGTTAGAGAGTTTGACAGCTCCTTCGCTGCTTTCGGTGACTGCACGTCCAAGTCAACGCTCATGTAGTCAGAGAGCGGCGACTGTCTGTGGTCACTACTTGAGCCTAGAGATGATGGAGATCCTTCTGCAGATAAGGAATACGGCGTGTTACTCGCCTTTTCATTAAAATCAATGTTTATGTATTCACCAGGACTCGCTGGCTCAGGTGGAACTGTACGGTCATACATTCTGGGGATGGTATTACTCCCTCTCGTACCTAGGGGCAGCCGTGTGGGCCTGGTAGCCCTGTTCTGCACAAGTCCTTCATTAGAACCTTTCAACGTTGGCAATTTAGAGATGCCATTAGCCAGAGTCTCGCTGCTGCCCCCCTTTACATTTTCTGGTGCATCATACAAGAGTTTTCCAGGTGAAGACATTGGAACATATTCACTGTGGTCACCATTTTGTCCTGATAACGCCTTAAAGCTTCGGGGCAAAGAAAAATATGAACTAAAACCTTTGGAAACTGAAGTGGTATGAATATAATTTGAATCACTGGGGTGCTTTGGAACTGAGTTACCAGGTGACATATCCATATACTCGTTGTTTACAATCTTCTCATTACTTCCTTTAGAAGCAAATCCAGTTAAAGGACTCCGTACAGGTGAAGAGCTGTCCTTTGGAAACATCATCATATAGCCTCGGGAGTCAACCTGAGATGGTGACCATGAATTGTTAATCTGTTTTGGAACAGACATGCTTTTAGGAGTCATTGGCAAATAATCGCTGGTGCTGGAGAGAGAAGATGCAACTCCTGGCATCATTGGCATGTACCCATCATCCCTGGCTTTACTCCTGCTTTGGTTACACATGGAATCAAGGTTAGTGTCACTGTACTCCAAGTCATGGTTATCTTTCAATTTTGGTGTTTCAGAGTAAAGTAATCGTCCGTGGTTTCCTGCAGAGTCTTCATCCAACAAAGCTGTAGTTTGGGTTGTCTTCTGCTGCACTGCTATAGAAGTTGGCTTTGTTAAAGAGTAAGTTCTTTTTCTGAAACATTTTTCAGCCTCCATATAATCATCTCTTGAGCCATCGTCTCCCTGTTGCTTATTCATGGACATGTATTCACTCAGACAGTTCTCCTCTCTGATAGGTGGTGTGTTTCCCAGGGAATCTGGTGTATTACTCCTCACTCTAAAGTACCTGAAATCTCCAGGGCTGGAGCCATACTCATCAGAAGAGATGAATCCCCCATCGCTTGGGGAACCACAAACAGATGAGCTAGAAGGCCTGGTCAGCATGTCCGAAGCAGAACCATGGCCACTGCTGGAAGAAACACTGATGGGACTTGTGGTGGAGGGAAAATGAGAAACGGGCAGCGAAGCAGACCTGGTGTGATAAGATGAGCTGAAAGCAGCTCTCACGTACCTTGCACTCCCTTCTTGCCGGCCCAAATTCATCCTTGCAGTATTCAGGTGGATCAGACTCCCAGTCACTGACCTAAAAGGTCTCGTCATGGTTCCTTCTCCTTCACTGGATGTTCTGAAGCGATAGGAGTTGTTGCTCTTGGTGGTAGGAGGAGTCCCTCCAGCAACGCTCTCAGTTCTAGATCTTCTCTGCAAGCCTGTCTGGCTGGGCGGTAGGTTGCCCAAGTTCCTCCTGGTGGTGATGAAGGAGATGGGATTGCTACCGCTGCCACCACCAGAAGACTGGCTCTTGCTTCGGGGCCTGAACTCTGCAAAGGCCTTTAGAGCTTTCATGGTATCCAGAAAAGTCTCGTGCATATTTTGGGCAACAACCGAATCATCCACTTGCATCCAGAGCTCTCCTGGTCCAATAGAGGCAGATCTGCCCACTTCAATGAAGAAGAAGTTCTCTGAGTGTCCGCAGCGGCGAATGTTCATAAGCTGCAAGTGAACAGAGGGCACCTCCGAGTTCAGCTTGACAAGGTGGATGGCCTTGCTGGAGAGGCACAACCTATACACACCAGTGAGGTTTTTCGTTTGCCCCAAGCCTTTGGGCTTCACGTTGACCTGCCACACCTCCTTGAACACGGTGCCAGGCCTCAGGGTGGCCCCGTAGTGCTCATCATCCTCGTCCACCTGCTGATCGGCATGGTCCTCCTGCTCCAGGAACCCCCTCTTGCTCTGATTCATGAGCTCGCTGATGGCCTGGTACCAGGCCTCCTGCTCGGCTTCGTTCTCGGCCAGCATGGCGAAGTACTCGTCCTTGGTGTACAGGGCGATGATGTGCTTGTGCTTAGCGTCGGCGCGGCGGCTCACGGTGAAGCACTGGTACAGCGGGATGACCCGCTTGGGCGGCGGGCAGCACAGCGCGGCCGCCCCGCCGGCCCCCGCCGCCCGCAGGCTGCTCTTGAACTTCTTCTCGCTGTCATAGTACTCCAGCCGGGCAGGGGCCAGGTGGCTCTCGGCCCGCAGGACGAAGTAACGCTTGTGGCCGTGCTTCTGCTTGCGCAGGTACCCGCACTTCCTCACGTCCTCGCCGGCGCCGCGGCCCG
>VWYN01011934.1:101260-121852 GCA_013400075.1 Hippolais icterina
CCTCAGAGATTCTCGTAGAGGCCCCTAAGCCCTCACAACCTCCACAGACTCCCTCAAAGCCCTCACAGATTCTCTCAGAGCCCCCTAAGCCCTCACAGATTCTCTCAGAGCCCCCTAAGCCCTCACAACCCCCATAGACTCCCTCACAGCCCCTCAAAGCCCTCACAGATTCTCTCAGGGCCTCCTCAGCGCCCTCACAAGTCCCCATAGCACCCTCAGAACCCTCAGAGGCCCCTAAGCCCTCACAACCGCCAGAGACTCCCTCACAGCCCAGAGGCAGCGCGGTGTTGGTGACATGCGGTGGGTTTTTTATTTTTAATATTCTGCTGTGTCCCTGCACCCTTGAATCGGGTTCGGGATTGCCCGGTGCCAGTCGCTGTGGTGTTTGGTGAGGTGACAATCCGCGTTACTCTTGTGACTGCTGTGCAATCCTTTGTCTGTGGGATCTGAGCAGGCCACTGACATAATTCCTAGGGTTTAGATAAAAATATGAAAAATGAAGAGCAAATTAATTCTGTTTCACAGCTAATGGGCACTTGTGTGCCATAAAAATCTCTGCTCCATCTAGATTAATGGTATTGATAAAATACAACGCTGGATGTCATTACGTGTACAGCTGGCCCACCATTTCAGAGGCCATGTTAGAAGGCGGGGAGCCACTTCCAGTCCTCTACACACTTTTGTCTTCTGGTAATTAATTCCTCCTTTTGCCAGCTCGCCCATGCCCTCACAGAGGACACTGTCCAAGTTGGTGGGCAGAGAACCCAAGCTGTGTTCCTGTGCTGTGCTGTGGGGGTGCTTAAAGGGCAGGGCAGGGTGTTGTCCATGAATGCTGTTCCTGGTGCCGTCTCACTCTTAATAAAAGTGTCCCTGCCAAAGGTACGTTTTATTTGAGTTAGGAGTTTGTGTGTACCAGTCATGCCAAGTGTAAAAATAATCCTTTTCCTGTAATACAACAGCAAAGATCGTTTCCCCAGCCAGTAATTTTGACCACAAGTTTCTTTACTTTCTGTCTTGATTTGCTTTCAAGGTCATTCTTGGACTACCTCACCTATGATTCATTTTGAGATGACAACTCTCAACAGCTCCTGACACCAACTTCCACCACCCACTTGTTTTGTTTTGGGATAAACAGCTCTATGTTTTCTTTCATTCTGCCTCTCAGGTGTGGGAAAAGATATTTTTTGAAGTCTTCAGTAACTCAGTTTGGAAGCTGACATGCTAAACCTTGTACTTGCCATATTGATTGTGAATGTCTCTTCTTTTTTTTTTTTTTCCATAATTCTCTATTCACTGCCTGCTCACAATGTGTTTAAGCCGCACTCTTTTTGGTTTATATTTTTACATCCTCTAACATAGTATATTCCTGCACATTATTAGAGCTCCTCAGTGTTATGGCAATACAGTAAATAAGTTGTAACTACAGAAATGTAATTATTCCCAAAATAAGAATTATTAACACTAGAAAACTGAGATTAAATATAGTTTTTAAAGCCATTCAGACATGTTGGAACAAAAATACACAACTAAACTCCCCATTAGTTAATGCTGTAATGAATTAATTATACAATTATATTGCATTATATTGTTGATAGCCCTTGGTAGAATTAAATGGGCTCTTGAAGATCAATTCCTTTTATTTTTCATTCTTTTCTACCTGGTCCATCAGATGAGGCTGATATTTCCATAACTGTATTTCATTCTGTACTTTTACATGAAAATTTAAAATGGTTTTAAATGTATAGAGTAAGGTGAACTTTGTTCATTGCATGCTTCTTTGGGCTGGTTGCTGAAGGGTATACATGGGAAGAAGAAAGGAAAACTTTTGAAAGAAAGGGCTTGGGTTCTCTTTTTTGTTTATGTTTTTTTTTAGTCATCAACCTCTGGGCTTGCTTGACAGCAACTATGAATAATCTGTGCCTGTAAGAGGAAATGTATCACTGTTTTCTGGTCTCTTTTAAAGTCCTTTGCTTTTTTTCCTTACATTGCCTTTACAAGATTTTTTGCTAGGGAGTTGAGAAAGCGACCTGTGCATAATTAAGTCATGCAGAATTTTGGGGTGGTGGTGGACACAGGCAATCAGACCCGCAGGGACCTGCAGGAACAGAATTCATAGAAATGGATTTTTCCACTGGGTTCTCTCTGGCTTCAAAGGAATGCTTAGCATTCCTGAAAACTTAATTGTTCATGTTTTCCTATGTGACTACTAAAAAATACTTACCGAAAGTACAAACTAATCTATAATTTGCATACTCTTACTCAACTTACATTAGTAGGAAGAACAACTATTTGTTTTCTCTCTTTGAATATATATTGTGTAGAGTCTTTTGTGCAGTTGTGGAATCAAAATTACTGGTTTCCTGTAGTAGTGATTTTTTTATTTTTGTAGCTTATATAAAACATTTAAGTATACCTGTTAGTGTATGATACCCTTCCATTACTGAAATAATTGTCTGGCTCTGGGATTGGATCTAATTTTACTATCCTTTTTGTCACAAATTATTATAACTTTCACAAACTTTTGTGGGTTTCTTTCTTACCATTTCTCTGGCTACTTGTCTGGCACATAGCCAGAGTTCACTCTGTAAAGTCAGTGCCCCACTTTTCATATAGAATCAGCTTTATATTCTTCAGTTTTGCTTACAGAAACCAACATCGCCTATGTATGAAATATTTCCTTAGCTGTGGGTGCATTGTCTTTCAGAAACTAAAGAGAAATCAAGATCCCCTCAACATGTCTCTTGATCTTCACCAGACTTGAAGAACCTGTAGTTCTTAGAGCTGGAGGTATGTTTGCTTTATGTTTCATGTATTTGCTCTTTCTACCCCACCAAGTGTCTGCATGAGGCAGGCACTGTCAAAGACCAGAAATTTGAAACCATTTCTTTCATTATAGTTTCCACAAGTGTCTATAATGTCTGTAATATAAAGCAATTAAACTATTGGTAGTCATATTTTTGACTCAAATGGAGGGCCCAATACATCATCTGTGGTTGAAGCACTCAGGAACAAGGAATGGGTTCCTGTGGGGATCTCTGAAATTCCACAAGGAGTGATATTATTAATTTAGTTAAGCTATAAGAAGTAAATGGGTTTGGATGTGATGTTGCATGATTTATTGCTCATTTCTTCTAGTTACAGCAGCCTATCTTATACCCATCCCCAGTTACATCTACAGGAGTAATTACCCAATAAAAACCAGAAAGGAAATCAGTTTTGTTGAGCAGTAAAACACAATTCTGGCTCAGCCATACTTGTGACATGTTCATAAAAGAAAAGGAACTGGAGAAATTACCTCTGTAAAAATTTAGAATAAAAATATCCCAGGAGTATTTAGCAACCAAAGGATGTTAAGTGAAAGGTAAGATTCACAGATTTTAATTGTATGTGTTACATTTTCCCTAATCATATATTTCTATACATTTATGCAAAATAAATTCAGGTAATTGTTCATAATAGCCCAAACTCTTCCCTCGTTTTAACTTTACATCTCAAAAGTAGTCTGCTCTCACTAACTTCTTAGCAGTTCTGCTCTCACTGTAGGTCATACGGTGATTTTTACAAGGGGCAAAGTTAGCTCACAAAATCAAATAGAACAGTGGTTTTAAATTACCAGTTAGCATGAGTTATTCTGCAGATGGGTAAATGTCCCTGCCCACTGTATGTCAGTGGAATAAGAAAATTAACTTATTTTGCCCTTTCTTAACCAAGATCCAGAGGACAGTAATTCTCTCTGTTTAAGGTACAGATAGTGAGTTCTAAGTTGTCACTTCAGTTTGTGGCAGGCTTGCCCCACTTCCTTGGGCAAATCTCTACCTTGTTTCAATCCCTTGGTCATTTAATGGAAATAAGAATTCCTCCCTTTCTCAAAAGAGTGTTTTTAGAGATCAAATCTGTTAATGACAAAGAACCTCACACATTTTTAAGAGTATCAAGGGTTATATAAAATTATTGTAAACCAACCTGAGGGCTTCCTTCGTCCCTATGGTTGTATAGAATCACTGTGCACCAAGAGTCCTCTACACACACATTTCCCAGCATAAGTTACATGGGTTATTTCTCTCATCCAGGCATTCCTTGCTGTGTTGAATAATATGCTGGAACCTTCACAGCAATTGTGATGATGCTCCCTTATGAAAATGTATAGATTTGAATTCAAGATTTTCAGGCACAAAGATTAAAGGCAGACATATTAAAGAGTTCCCCGTTTAATTTGAGGGAGCTGTGGGTGCTCAGCACCTCTCTGATAATGAGGATTTGGTTGTTTACTTGTTCCATTATACTCCTTTCACCATCTATCTAATCCTATCACATCATTGTCTACAGAAATACTCAGACGCTTGGTTTCTTTACTGTTCTGTATAATTGGGGATGGTGTCACCACGCAGTGAAAAGAGCCACAGAATGCTGTTTTTCAAAGGCATACGCTCACATTTGCACAACGTTTTCTCACTGGATCATGAATGAATAGTAAGATTATTCTGTCTGTTTGTTTTCCTATTGATGGATAGTTGCTGTTTGGGATATATAGATTTAGGATGATGTGTGGTATGCAACTCTGCTAGTGAAAGAAACAAGAACGTACCCTTTTGCTATACACAGTTTTGGCCTTTTGGGGGTTTTTTTGGTAGGTTTGGGTAGCTGGGCGTAGGGGCTACAGGGGTGGCTTCTGTGAGCAGCTGCCAGAAGTTTCCCCCGTGTCCAGTATAACCAAAGCCAGAATACGCGGTGCTAGCACCTCAGGGATAATGTATTTAGGAAGGGGGGAAAGCATGATTATGGGTTTTCTCTGGTGGTCGTCTCTATTTCCAGAGCTTGGTTCCACCAGTCTCTTTCTGGAACTCCCTGATGCTCCTTAGCCTTTCTCCCTGCGCTCGCAGCACTGCCACCAGCGTGAGCAGATCAATCTCCTCGGCCACCGCTGGCTCCGCTGCTCCCGCGGTGCCACCCGCTCCGTGGGACAGCCCCTGGCACCTGGGCGTGCTCCCCTGGCAGCTCTGTCCGGGGGCCACGGGGGGGACGGACGGACAGACGGACGGCGCGCCCCGCTTGGCGCTCCCGGAGCGAGCTGCAGGGAGTGCCCCTGGCTGTGGGAATGCCTGAGCTCCGGAGAACCCGCAATTTCCGCTTCCCAAAGGTGCGGTGAAAATACCTTTATCGGTCTGTAAGGAATTATTTTAAATGTGCAGCATGACAGCACAGACGTCTCGGACAGCACATACTAAATGCGCTGCGTTACTGTTTGACGTCATTAGAGTGATTGTCTTTTCGTTAGTATAAATGAGTCTGGTTTAATTATTGCAAAGGAATTAGTACCCAGTGCTTTGGTGCTCCTCACAAAGTCAGTACTTGCTTGACGCACTTGAGAACACAGGGTGAGCCGGATCTGTTCCAGGATGGGACAAAACGTGGCCGTGCCCGTTCGGAGCAGCTCAGTGAGAAGTTGTGACTCAGAGGCATCCTCTGAATCATACTTCCCCTGAGCTGTAGCATTGCACAAGTGGGGAGTGTGCCATCAGACCCTGCCAGATGGAGCACGTTCCGTCCTTCATGTCCAGCCAGCTCCCTGTGCTGACACAGAAGGGAGCAGAATGACAATTATGTTTGCTTCTGACCCAAATCTCCCCAACCTTCTCCACTTGCTTATGGAAGGAAATAATTTCTCTTTGAGGTTGGCTCATTAATTTAGTGCTTTTAGCACAGCTTTGAGGAAGGGTGGCACAGAATGCAGGAATGCCTTCCTACTTCCATGTGGAACTCTGTAACTATCAGATGCCCAGAGTATAGTTTATCTGCTCATGTGTAGGTAGGTGAGATGTTCTACTCACTTGTCAGCTCTGAAACTACTGCTTGCTCCTTGAGCACTCAATTTTCATCCTACAGGAAGCAAATATGTCACAGTGAGAGGAGATATCAGCAACACACACATGACTTGCAAAGGACTATTTGAATTTGATTCCCAGCAGACTTGGGAATAATCACCAATATGATTAAACAAATCTGAGTTCTTATGCATTTCTTTAAGCAAATGAATTGCAGTCACATGGAAACAAACAAAAATACACTTTTTGTCAGTTAAAATTACGAATTAGGACTAGCATAATCAGATAATCAGCCAATCAGCTAATTAAGCTCTGCAATGAACAGATTCAGGCAGCAGATTTTGCAGATGAACAGTGATTTACCTGTAAATAAAATTGAGATTAAAGTACTCATTTGTTAATATTAGATCAGCTAGCAATGCAAAGGTCCTTCATTCTTGATGTCCAAAGAGGTTAATGATTCTGGTAGCAAACTAGGAATCAAGCACTGAGAATTCCTATTTTGGTATCAACAGTAATTTATCTATACTTTTCTAGTGAAATTTTCAGAGGACTTTACCTGAACCATTTACTTAAGGGACAAATTATGCCCCTGTCAATACAGGAGGAAATGCATAAGGAAATACCAATTTGCTCAGTTTAGCCTGTACAACAGCTTGGGTGAGCAACATACTGACCTTAATATTTAGCATGATACTGAGCATAATTATCACAGCATTTAAAATAAACAATAATACAGTAACAGTGAATCTCTAAATTATATTTCATACTAGATTAGAACTGGCTTACATCTCTATTTTTCAGAAAGACAATATATCAAACATCTTTCTGAAAAACAGAGATGATTTCTTTGATTGTCAAACCCAGTTCTACACTGGAGAAGGCAGACCTAGTCAATCATTTGCTCAGATACAGAGAGACTGCTTTTCTTTCAGGAATTTGCACTGAAGTTACCTGCACCATTTGAAGTTGTACCCAGGTACTCGATGTGCAACAATTTACTGCTGACTCAGAGCAGCTCAGTGCAAAAAAACAAAGTGACTAATCTCTTTGTAGAACTGAGGATTTGCAACTTTGCTCTGAGTCATCGTGACAGCTCAAAGTGCCTTGACTTAGTGCAGAAATAAACAGATTTAAACAGAGCGCTCGGTTTCAAAACAAACATTACTTCTGGTCCTATCAAAGTGACCTCGTTAACCCTATTTTACAGCAAAGTGTCACTGATATATAGGGTAATTGCAAATCTCTAGAAGACTCAAAGTGGAGCCTGAGAAATTAAAGGAAAATGTGGATGGAAGAAGGAAGGCAAAAACATTTTCTTACCAAGTAAGAGTGCCACACAGAGGCAGTGGGAGCAGTCATTTGCCTGGTAGAAAGAATGGAACTGAAAGAATAAAATAGGATTTGGTGGCATTAGAATGCATAGGGAAGAGATAAGGGAGATCTTTAGAAGTTTGCCTGTTCCAAACATATTTTAGCCACCCTTAGTTATTCCTTCACATTCTAAGATCAAATAAACAAATAACTAAACTAAACAGTAACATTTATCCTATGTTATTCAACAATTCTCTTTGTGTTACAAATTAATGGTCCTCTTATCTTTATGCTGCTATCTTAAGGGTAAATATTAGTACAAGTGGAGCCAGAATCTCTTCTGAAATGGATGAGTTTGTGACTTTGTTTTCCAGAGCTGCTTTACCTCAGTGTAACAGGAGTTCAGGTCTGCCAGTGGGTCTGTGTAGTAATGCAATATCCAATATCCATGCACAAGGCACCTGCACTAGGGAGCAAGTATTTCAGAATAGAAAAGAGCATTCAACTCTTTTCTTATATACAACTTAAAAACATAAATTACAGATATCTAAATTAATAGAATTAGTCATTAGATAATCAGTGGTAGCATTGAGTATATTATAGGGCTTGAGGTAATAATTTGGTTTCTTACATATATACTACTACATCTCTGTAATAAATATATATAGGTATTGAAAAAGGTTTTTATAGTAATAGTCTCATTTAGTGTCTCATTTCATACAGGCTGCAATTGCTGCAATAGTGAGAAATGTACATAAATCTAACAAAACTTCAGAAATGAGCAATGTCTTGTTCTTTGAGTCACAAAATTAGCAAGAGGTAACATGTTCATTACTGTTAAGAAAGGATGTTAGTTTAAATGTTTTTTGCATGAGGAAGGATCATGTATTATCTCAGAAACTGAGCAGATTTGGGCCTAGTCTGTACTTGAATGGGAGATGTGTAACAAAAATTCATCTTATTACCAGAAAGGATGTCCTTGGTAGGTTTGGTGTTTGTCTCTGAGTCAGTCCGGCAGTCGTGCCTGCTCTGGTGTTAAGGAAATATTTCAGTGTAAGAATTAGATCCCAGATTCATTCCATGGTTAGGTTAAATTGGGATCCTGAGTGTGTGGCATTACGTTTAGGAAAGCTTTTTGTCTTAAATTTTCCGCTGTATTCCCATAACAACAATTGGAAATGTGCAAAGTTTGACAGGGGGATACAGTATTAAAATAATGTAAATATACAGCAGGTATTATTATTGATTGGTACCTTTCCTTTCATCTTCAGCATAAGTCGGTAGGAGAATATGGTCCTCATTACAGTTTCCCCATCTGCTGATCTCTTTGTTGCTCATAGACTTTTTACTTGTAAAAATAAGTAGAGGAAAATTGATAAAAACTTTTAAAAATAAGTAAATGTTCATTGTATGACATCTACAATACAAATATAAACCCCAAAATTACATTTCCAATGAGCTGAAAATAAGGAATTGTAGAAAACTGACATGGGAAGATAAAGATAAAAGGACAATAATGGCATCACTGACAAAAATTTGATGGCATTTGTACAGAATGAATCAAAAAATATTTAAAGTCTGTTAGTCCATTAGTTCATACTGATACAAGAAAGACCTTTACAAGAAGAGTATAATCATTGCACTTTGAAATTGCATTCTTTCTGAATCAAAATTTCCTCCAAATCTGACAATTAAGATTTGATGTAAAATTCAACACTTTTAGAACCACATTGCGGTCCCAAAATTATAACTGTTTTTATTAGATGGAATTTGATTTTTTTCTTGTTTTTCCAAAGCTTCTTTGGAATCCATAAGATTTAATTTCTGTTGGTGGTTCACTCTGCCATTGATGTAGCTATCAACCTTTCACACACACAAAAAATAGATTAATTTAACATTGACATTGCTGAACATAAAAGGGAAAATTAATTTTTGAAACTTGGGAAATTAAAATTTACATGGAAACTTTCAATATAAAATCCTTTCCTCCATTCCTGTGTATTTTGCTGCTGTTGATTAATTCAAAACCCTTTTATCTTTATCCAGAAATCTTGTGCTCCTACTCAGCTGAGAAACGCATCTCCTGCTGTTTCATTACAGTTGTTGTCTTGAAAACATCTTTTCAGTCCTTGTCAGAGTAATGCCCTGATATTGAGTCCATGAGACATCCAGTGTGTCTGGGTCTCGAAAGCACTCACAGAATTCACAGAATTCACAGAATTCACAGAATTCACAGAATTCACAGAATTCACAGAATGACTAAGAATGGCACTCACTTTGGAGGAATTTTGGCTTTTAGTTCCACAGAACTCCGAACATTGTGGTGCAGAAAGCTGCTGTCTCTGGAAATCACCCCGTTTATGAACCAGTGTTGAAGTTCTCTTTACATGAGAATCCAAAAGAAACTATAATGGGTAGCTACAAGGTCTGCCAAGCAGTTTGCCTGCTTATGGGAACAAGATTTAAATGTCATTAATGAAGTTAACATTATTATCTGTCGTGAATCTGAAGATTTAAAAAACAGAGCAGTCTTTCATAATATCTTTGGGGAATAGTCTGACAAACATATCTGCAATCAGGAATCATTTCCTGACGGCTTCGGTGTTTTCTGGAAAGATCATGTAATATAATGTTGATAATGAGTTCTTGGATTATATTCACACTTAAATAATTTAAACTATCTTTGACTCTCGTGTGGAAAAGGAAACAAGGTATTTTTAGAGGGGTTTTGAATGTGTTTCCAGATTTGGGGGTGAAGGAACTTGCTATAGCGTAGAAGAAATGTTACTTTGGGTGTTTTTTTTCATAGAAAGTCTTATTCTGTTTTGTGGGAGAGCTGACAGATTAGTTTTCAAATGAATATTAGATAACATTCTGCAACAGCCTCATGTTGTGATATTTTTAAAATAATTACATGTTGGAGTAATGAATAAGTACAAAAACAAAGACAACTGCGTAAGGCTGCTCATATTTGCATGGGCAACCTAAAATATGTTTAATAGCAATAGTTCTCAAAGTTCTTGTAAACAACTATTAAATTTCTTAGGTAAACATGCTTTTTTTTTTCCATCCAATTATAAATATAAATATTTTTGCTACTCACAGAGTTATTAGAGTTCTCTGCTTGTGTCTAAGTCCTCCACTAGAGCTGCTGGGAGTGAACTGCTGCACGGCACAAGCACTGCTATTTTGGGAGTGGGTGCAGCCCAAACTGGGAGACCAGGGTGGAGTCATGTGCTTCTGCACGCTTGTTTTCTATCTGCAAAGGCTGGAAAGAGAATTCTGTATTAGAGCAAAAAGGGAGGGAAAGTTGTGCTTTCATTGCAGAGAAGTTACTTATAGTATGAGTAACTTCCTTGTGAGACTCATCCTTAGCTGCATAGTAAATCTAGAGCAGCTTCGTGGAAAGTAAGATCACTTGACAGAAACAGGAACTCCTTTGAAATTTGTATTTATGTTACATTAAAAGTTTTGTATCTTGAAACTGGATGTTTCTGTCGGTTTGTCACCTGCCTTATCTCTGAACTTTGGTGCCTTCATGCAAATATGATGAAGTGTGTGCTTTTTGTAGGATCATATTTGCAAAATGATTTCTTGATTAATGGTACAGGAAATATTTCTAAAAGTTTAACAAGCTCCAACTGGTTAGGATCTCAAAGCACTGAAAGCTGGTGATGTCTAAAGCCTTTTCGCTGAAAGTCAGATATAAATTCATTCAAAACTGTAGAATAGGTGACAAAGACTGGCTTGATTCCAATACAGTAGGAAAACCTACCCTGGTAAATCTCAGATAAGGACTGTACTTTCCACAAGCATCTTCTAAAACTTTTTACACCCAGGGATGTTTGCTTATTTTAAGTCTGAATTTATTTGTCTAAAGTCTTACGCAAAAATTGGTGCACTGATTATTTCCATTTCTGTTGGTACGTTTTTGGGCTTGCTGGTGAATCTATAGAATGCTAAAATAATTGCTGTACAAATTGGAAAGTTTGTGCATATGTAAAAATTGATGCCTGAAAATATTAAGATGAAATTACGTTTAGATGTTAGATATTTAGAATTGTAAAAAGGAAAGATAGGGGGTTTGGTAAGTGGCTTTCTTTTGTCTGTGATCCCATGCATTTAGGGTTTTATTTGAAGGGGATAAGGGATATTAGAGCCTGCCTGTGCAAGCAAAAGCAAGTAAGAGTACAAAAGATTTATACATTTCTCTAAATTTTAAAGCATCTAACAGAACTATTCTTCTGGCTTGCCAGAAAGGGCAAGAATTTGACCCTTTGGCAGTATCTGTAATGAGAGGGACTCCCCTTTTGAGCATTACCTGACCGAAAGGTGCTGACACCGTTGAGTCAACACAACTGTCCTGGCTTGTTTTTTAAATATTTGTAGGGAGTTCACAGGTGATAAGCTGACAAGAATGAGACTCTAGAAATGTATTGTTTGTAAACTTGTGTCTCACATGCAAGAACAAGGTTTTGTAGGAATAGCAGTGGGCACTGAGTTCATGAGTCAATAGATTGGGCGGGAGTGCAGCCCGCTGTAGGCACGGGACAGCAGCAGAGCGCTCCAGAAATCAACTGCTTGCTGTGGCTTTGTCAAATATTTCACAATTTGCAAGAGGAACTGAATCCAGAAGCAGAATTTCTTTGAAACTAAAAAAAACCCCAAACCAGAAAACCCCCAAACCCTAACAAAACAAAAGTCTCTTTTTTATTAATTAAAAACTGGGCATTTACACCAAGGCAGCTCTGGTGCAACAATGTTTCCATCTATCATGGCGTGTTTCCACTGGCTGTGTAACAACAATAAAGTAATGAGAAACATGCTAGTTAAAGGTCCACACAGTGTTCTATTACTGTTTCTAAAATAAAAAATTATATAGTGATTACCTGTTGATGGATTTGGAATCCCACAATAGGCAAAATTTTTCACTAACGAAATTACTAAATTTACTGCAAGGATTCGAAACCAGACTCTAGATTGATTTTATTATTCAGTTGCCCTAGAGCTTCAGAAAGTGTGTGAAAATAGAAGAGATAATCCATGGAGTTATGGAGGTTGGTAAGCAGCTGGCTCCAGTACGAACACACATGGGTGGAAATAAAGCCACACAAGGAGGAAGTGGTGAGCCAGTTATGCTGTGCCATACGTATGCATGAGAGAAGCATGACATAAATGGCATTTTAAAAAATCATAAAGCCTGCCTGGTGAACAGATGCATGTGTTGGTTATGTCTCCTGTGTTTTCTAATGTCTTTTCACAGTTCATTTACTCATTAATGTAAAAGTAATGGGATATAGAGGATGGCACATGACTGAAATATCAGCATTCATATAGTGGTGGTTTTTACAGAATGGCCTACCAAGGTTTTTGCTGTTTCCAAAGTCTGTTTAGGAAGCACAACCATCCTGATTTAAGTTGTTATTCTTTCCTGAATACTGCCGTTGTGTGAATTGATCTAGTTCTCGTGATTTCTTTAAAGAATTTACTCTCCTTGGTATGAACACAGCACAGCTTTGGGAAATTAATCCAGATAGCTGTAAGCCAGCTAGAGTTGAATCAATAGTCCCCCGTGTATTTTGACATATCCTCTTCTGAAGTGTGATACGAGTTGTGAAAAGTAACCCTGATGAATATGTTCCACAGCATATTAGCAATTTTCCTCTCCATTTCATAGTTTTTGATCACATTTTCCAACAATCAAACCTGGGTAATTTTTGCAGGTCATCAATTTATTTGTCATTCTGATCATTCATAAGTAATATTCAGACATCAACTATTGGTTTTGCTTGTGCAACAGTACAAGGCAGCTTTGAGATTTAGCCATTCTCATCCTAAACTAGCTGTCCACTCATTAAAAAGAGTTCAGATTCGTTACTTTGTGGCCATTCTGGTCAAGCTCCAGCCAGCTGTTCAGCGTGGTGGTGAATCTGTGTGTGGGAGAGGGGAACTTAGGGGGACAGAGGGAGTTACACGAGTTCCCTTAAACTCTGGCCTTGTAAACAGAGCCTGGTTCTTCATCCTGATTTCATCGGGCAGCCAATGTCAACACTGACATTTTCAGTCTCTCTCTTTTATGTCACATTAGTGGGAAGTGACCTGTTGTGTTTGTGGAAGCTTTGGAATCCCGCAGGAGAAGGATCACTCAGCACCGTGGCAGTCTGCCAAGTACAACTTGTTCTGATACACAGCGCTGAGAAGTTGCATTATCGGCTGAAGCGCAGTGTCAGCCTAGCAGGAGGTGGGTTAGGGCGGTGATTAGCGAGTTGTTCTGACCAGCGAGCCCCCCGGGGTACGCTGCACCTCTGCCCGGCTCTTCTTTCCACTCCTGTCCTCGGTGGTGGCCCCTGCACAGCTTAAAAAACCTCTTCTATCACCGCACTCTGTTCAGCATCTGCTCTGTGCGTTGGTTGTGCTCCATTAGGACGTTTCTTAAATAGCTAAGTTGTTCAGAAGTCACGTTTTGTTCCAGTGAGAACAAATGCTAAAAGTGTAAAAGACGCTAATTTAAATTTTAATTTTATTTCTGCTATCCTACGTCTTTGGCCTGTTTTACGAAGTCAGAAATCCTAATATTATCTCAAGCTCTACTGTGATAATAAATCCATATAATCAATACAGAACACAGTAAAATAGTTTAGCCAGTAGAAAAGAGAAGTAGCTTAAATAATTGTCTTGCAGATGGAAAAGACATAATGTGTGCTAAAAATACAAATGTGTTTGTATTGTTCCAAGAATTCCTGATTAGCAAGAACAGACAGAGCAGACTAGGATTTACATGAGGAGGTTTGAACTTGAGTAGTAGTGGGAAGGGAGGTACTTCAACCCACTTTTAAAAAGTGCTTACTACAGACAGATGGCATAAAACAAATTGTCAGGCAGAACAGAGTCATCTGACCTTTGTCCAAGCTCCTAACATCTAAAACCTCTCATGGGCTTGCTTTTAGCTGCAGTCCTCAAATCTGTGGCTATACTTTGTGGAATAAAACAGCACTGCATATGGAGAATGTAGACTGTGAGAGGAAATGGAATGAGTATTTGTGTAATATGGACATAAATGTGGTTTATACATATTTATGCATAATATAACCTTCAAGGCCCAGACAGAAAAGAAAATCCTAATCTGAAAAGAATGACGGAGGTTGGTGTGTCATTTTAAGGAAGGGTTGATGGCCTCAGAATTGTTGGAAACAATTTTTACAGATTTCACTTGAATGTCTGACTAAAAGCTTATGGTAATTCACATGAGTTTTTCACTGACTAAGCTAAGCATCTTATAGTACTGCTTGTTCCCATTAGTGGCAAATACTCTAAGCTATATATTTCCGTTTAAAAATACCTTTGCATTATTCAATTCTTTAATGCTTTCCTAAATGAGGCAGTAAAAATGATGAAGAGAAGCTGGTAAGCTTTAAGCAATGTTAGTGCATGTTTCATGCTGCAATTGCAAACACACTCTGTACGTCATTGCATTATTGTATGGATATAGCACATCATCTACTAGGGATAGATTTTGGGATCAGCTTGTCTTGTAAATATGAGGAGTATTGTCAAAGATAAAAAGAAAATCAGAATAATAATTTTAAATATTATCATAATTCTTGCATGCTGATCTGAGTCCTAATATTTAGTCATATCTCTACATAAAGGCTCTGTATTCATCTGAGATTGTAAGGATCTATTCATTCTGTAGCTTAAAAATGCTGGACTAGTGTGCCCTGCTGAAACTGAACACTGAACACATCTTCTGCAAGTGCTTTGTTCCACACAAACCAGAAATCATATAGCAATGATGCTGGGATTTATACAGGGAAGACAATGGGAAATGCTGTATTTATAATTGAATAATTAAATAAATAATTAATTATTCAGTATTTAAAATTGAATAATTTCAATTTTAGAATTTAAAGAATACATTAAAAAATGCAGTGTGGACTAAATGAGAATATGAATTACAGTATATATAGTCCTTTCTATTTCTTGCAAAATAATGATTGAAATTAAGCGATAAAATACAAAACTAAATCTAATGATCATGAATCTATTGCAGAAAGGGTGAGCTGACTGACAAACTTTCAGTCCTGAATGGAATGTACAGAAACACTCAAATTCTTTAGTTTAATATGATTTCATCTGGCAGTGGCATGGCTTCGGGTCATTAACTGCAATCTTTTTAAATCATTGGAATGAGAATTTCTCTCAGTCTTCCATGAATACACCCCACTTTTGGGTGATGAGGGAATGTCTGTGTAGCTCATACACATGTACTTGGGATCATGTGCATGGAACCAAATCTACCAGGGGAGTTCTGGAAAATGAAGTTGGAGCAGAAGGAGTGCTTCATCAGGTCTGATTCTGCAGCCACACCTGGCAGGGAACTCTCCTTGAGGTCACACACATTTTTATGAGATTTCTTGCCCTACTTTTGCAGACTCTGGAGACTTAGAGAGGCATCCAAACTTGCATGTGTTTGGATGAACTGAACTGTTTGATTTCTGAAGGACTCAAACCAGAGGAATGGGTTATTCCTGAATTATGGGAAGCTTGGGTCTAAATTCAAATGCTCATATAACATTAAGTTATATTGTGCATGGCTAGAAGAATGCCTGTTATAGTGTCCTTAAAGCCAAATTCCCTCATGATCTCAGCCCTAAATTTTGATTGCCCCAGGGCAGTTATAAAGACACACTGTGAGTAAACTAAGGGATGTCTCCAGAAACACTCACTCCTCCTGTGAGTCCTTGCAGACCTCCATGGTCCTGCTCAGCAATGTCTCTGCTGCCTTATCCCATATTCAGCAGAGCCACCTGCATTATTGCCCTGTCTTGCCCAGCCCTTGCACTGTCCTGCCTGAAGCTGGGCAGGTGCTACACTGTGGGTATAATCCAAGAGTCTGACCACAGCCCATAGAAATCATTGGGGTTTTTCAGATTGAAAGCATTTTGTGTTTTAGTTTCCAACCTATAAAATGGAAAAAATCACCACCTTTCTTCAACATTTCCTTCTGTCCTTTTTTAGCTGCACAATACCTATGAAATAGTCTATCGTGAAGCAGTCAGTCTAGACTCTATGGTAATAAAAACTGATTTTACTAGAAATAAGCTGTAATGTATTTACAAGCTTTGTGTCTCTGTTCAGTCAAGTATCAAGTTTCAACTCAAACTTTGAGAGTGGTCATAACAGGACTGTGTGATTTCTGCAGCCACTGGGATGTGCTTATCAGCAATATTCATTGCAGTTATGTGTACTTGCTTTATTTTTTTACTGTCTCTTTGATCGTTCTCCAAGTCACAATTCTGTGACCATTTCTGGTTTTATATCCAAGAGCAAAAGCAAACCAGGAGGAATTTGATTAAAGGTTTAGCACAAACTCTTAGATACTGTGTCATTATTAGCAAAAAGCACTTCCCATGAATCAGAACATTTGTACTGTAAAGTGGATAAAAGTACAATAGAATTCACAGATTTACTTAATATTTTTGAAAGAAAAAAAATCCAGTTCTCTGTAGAGATAATGCCATGGGAACTAAAAAAGAGGCAATTTGTCATGTTAATCACAGATGTTACTATACAAATTCTTCTATCTAATCTGCTGGGTACAAAACTGTATTATAATGATTAAATGCTAAAAGCTTCATTTAAATAACAATAGGGTCATCTTGCAAGCTGTTACTCTCCCATCTCATAGATTAAAAGGAAACTGAAGTGTAGAATTACAGCTCTTATTGACAAAAAAATATAAATTTTCAAAATGGGTTAAATATATGAGATCCCACCAGTACCATCTTTCTCCAACTTCCTGCCGCTGGTGCTGGGGTTTGAGTTCAGCTTGAAAGCATTTTGTGTTTTAGTGATCTATTGTGGCATGACTCCAGCTTCATTGGGAATCCTCTCTGGTGAGATCTTGACCTCTGAGCTGTGCTATGCTGGCTTCCTGCTGGTATTCACTGATATTAACTTTCCACCTTTCCCATGTAACACTGTTTATTTAATTCATTATGGACACACTGATACAGGTGGATGTAGCAGTCTTACGCATTTCATTTATACAATTTCATAGCTAGGTTTGTGTTATTAATTAGTTATTAAACCTAGCTGAATTTCTGAATGATCAAAATTCAGCCTCTAACTACTTATAGTTGCTCTTAATTTGAAATGTTGTCATGTAAGTTTGAACATCTTCCTCACAACTTTCTTTTCTAAAAATACATTGCCATACCTCACTTTTCCAGTCTGTCAAAAGAAGGACTATAATTAACATTTTTGACCTAAGCATTATTTGGGAAGCTTAACTAATGCACCACAGTGTCCTTTGTAAGAGAGATTTCTATTGGAGGTAAAAGCTCAAAAGTTAAGGATGAAACTCTGAGTGATTAAAAACCACTTTCATGAGGAAAGAACTGTAAATAAAGTGAGGGCATAAAGAACTTACTCCTACTGCAGTCTCATAGCTGCAAGGGGCCTCGAGCACACCACATGCTTTTTCACTTTTAGAGGCCCTCTACGTAACACAAATTAAAACCAGGGCATGCCTTTTCTTAGAACCTGTGCCAGGCATTTTATTTTCATAGGTGTCAACTCTAAAATCATGCTTTTCTCTTATACTTTGATGGAGGTGGAAGAAATGAGCGGAGAAGTGAACTCTGATTATTTGAATAAAAAGTGTTAGTCATTTTGGACCATTTTCTTTCCATCCTGCAGGTTCCTGGCTGACCCTTACACATGGGTTGGGGGTGGGGAACAACACCAGTCTAGACAGAAGAGGCCAACAACTAGTTGTCCACTCAGGTTTCAGATTATAAATGAAAAATGTTCAATTTCTCACAGATGTTTGGCAGCCACTCTGCTTTCACTCTAATCGCAAGCAGGATTTCTTCTGCCTGAAGAATGCAGTGACCAGTAGACATACAGAGACACACAGAATAATGATTCCATCTGCTGTGGTTTAGCTTTATCAAACAGTAAGTTTTTAAAAGTGAGATCACTAGGAGTATGGTCTTACAAAATGCATTAACTTATTCAGACCTGGCACATTTTCTTTTAAAGTTTAGGGATTCGGATGTTTCTTTCATGAAGAATGAAATTTGTCAGTGGATTTGTTCTAGGGATTAATTATGCCTTTATATGTAATGTCAGACTGTATCTGTAAAGGCTCTTGAAGGATTAGGAAAAACATAGAGTTAAAAACTCTACATATGTCCAGTTTACAAATAAAGGAATGGGGTTTTTTTCCTCTGCCACTTAGTTTTAAAAATTACAATCTGAAAACTGAGACATTAAATACAACATTCTTAATTTCTCTTAGGACACTCAGAGCTTCGCAGTTGCCAATTACCATGTCAAATTACCAAAAATCTTGTAACTCAAGTTTAAAAACACTGCTCTTTTCTTCGTCTTTGTTACAGAAGAATTGAAATTAACAACTAGGTGTTCAAAGGCTTAGATCTGGTCTGAGCACAGGCAAAGGTTGTGCAGGTTGCCTGAATCTTCTCCCAAATTATAAACCAAAAATAAATTCTTTAATATTAATTGAATGTCCTCCAACCCAGGAGGGCAGCTGTCCTGAGGACAAGCCGGCTTCCCACGGGAGGGAGGAGTGGAACCGTAAGGGAGAGGTGGGAGCAGAGTTTCAGACCCTCAGCACCTCCCTCCTGGAGAGAAGTCACAGCAGCTCTCAGCAGTCTTTTGGGAAGAAATTTGCTTCCTGCTGCTCCTGCAGTGTCCTTACAGCAGTAAATGACTGCGGGGCTGTGGCTGAGAATTCAAATAGCTCAAATGCAAACCGTCCCTTAATTTGATTTGCCATTGCTTACGTTCATCTTCCATTTTATGAATGGAGGCAGTTGCTCTACCCAGGACAGGAAATCAAATGTATTACTTTTCAAGAGGGGATGGCACAAGTCCAAACACATCTAACAGGGGAAGGAAGCAATATTATCAGCCTTTCTGGCCCATTGATAAAACCATGGAAGGAAATCATTCAGCTTTAAATGAGGAAAAGGAAGTCTGAGATAAAATTCAGAAGTTGCCTTGGGAGTTTTCGCATCACATCAATGAAAAGTCACATTCAATTAACCAAGCACTCCAGTCTGTATGAAGGGCTCTATTTGTGACATCAAAGCAGAACTATTTACAGTTTGTGACAAGCTTCTCCACAGTGGATCAGTTGACATTTTTCTGGCCTGTCTACTTGGTCAGATACCTTTTCTCTTCTTTATGAAAAAAACTCTGCTGCAGCCACCCTGGGTTTCTCATTCCATTCATGTAATAAAATCTGATTTTTAGTCACCATTGCACACAGAGTATTTTGACATTTTGGTCTTAACATGGATTTGGGCTTTTAACATGGATGAAGCTTTAAAATCTTTTTTTCCAAAACATTTTTCATAGGGAGTGGTAATAAGTTCTAACTGTGGATAGAAAGGTTCCTCAGAGATGCTGGTGAATGGCCAAGTGGCTTCATGGACAGTGGGAATGTATAGGTAAGAAAACAACTAGACTTTAAAAAATTTTAGCAATTTTTATTTCCTTTTTTTTTACAAGATTTAAGGTCTGACTGGAAATGTATTATTTTTTTACCTATAATACTTAGCAATTCACAGGACTCTGTTGATTTCAGAGATGTATAATTAGAACGAAAAGCTTTTCAGTGACAGAATGCTTCATAAGGGCTTTTCAGTCAGAAGAATTCCGTATTTGTTTCCCATTTGCATTGCTATAGGAAACTGTCATACTATCTTTATATTTGCGTGTGTATGCATCTGTGTGCATACAGCGAATTTAGAAATACAATAACCCTGGAGGGATGCTGAATATATTGGGACTGAAGAAGAGAGAAAGACAAAGTGCCTGATAACTGAAGAAACAGTTCATTTTACTCTGTGCAGGCAGGCAGGAAAGGGAGTGCAACGTAAGCAAGACATTTCATTTGTGGTTGAATCCACAGATGAGCTATTGTAGAAAGTATTCTCCAAAACATGCTTACATGGGAGATGGGGCACGTGGTACTGATTAGATTGAGTACCAGCAGGGCAGTTTTATTACACAGAAACACTACGGCTTGAAAGCTGCAAACGTGTCTCAGTGTTGGAAGGCTGTTCCTTTAGCATTGCCTGCCTTGCTGGGGATTCATGGGGCTCTGCACCTCCTCAGAAAGGGCTCAGCACCTTTTAGCTTTGACCAATGTTAGAACTAGAAAGATTCACAGCTAGAGACAGTGTTTTCTTTTAACAGTCAAACATGCTGGAAAACAAAGGAGAAAGCATGCCTCACATTCCACTGAAGTCAGTGGTTTCTGTCTCTTTTTGCACTTCAGATCACTTCCAGTCCCCTTTGGCAGGAGAGGAGAGTCTGTGTTAGAGTCTGTGTTGTCTGCCTTCATCCATGGGTAAAATATAGTAGATATATTTTGGGAAACTGTAGTTAAAAAAAAAGCCTAAGAAGTTAAACATAAACG
>VWYN01011934.1:121940-167909 GCA_013400075.1 Hippolais icterina
GAGGAGAGGAGAGGAGAGGAGAGGAGAGGAGAGGAGAGGAGATGACACTTGAAATAGTTACATTACAATCTTTGCTGTTAAGTGTACACCTGTAATGTCCAACAAAGGGCATCCTCTGTAGGAAGACAGACTTGTAAAGCAAGTGACACTCAGGTTTTTCACAGAAGGAGGCAGATGGAACCTACAGGCAGGTGGATGGATAGAGGGGACACACTGACAGCACAGAAATGGAATTGAGGAAGCCCTGNGTCTGCCTTCATCCATGGGTAAAATATAGTAGATATATTTTGGGAAACTGTAGTTAAAAAAAAAGCCTAAGAAGTTAAACATAAACGGGAAGGAGGAGAGAGGAGAGGAGAGGAGAGGAGAGGAGAGGAGATGACTTTTGAAATAGTTACATTACAATATTTGCTGTTAAGTGTACGCCTGTAATGTCTAACAAAGGGCATCCTCTGTAGGAAGACAGACTTGTAAAGCAAGTGACACTCAGGTTTTTCACAGAAGGAGGCAGATGGAACCTACAGGCAGGTGGATGGATAGAGGGGACACACTGACAGCACAGAAATGGAATTGAGGAAGCCCTGTGCATTTTACCTCACAGACCCTTTGCAATCTCCTGACCTTACTGTCTGAATTTTAATTGTGTTAGACTTTCTAGTTCAGAGTTTGTTTATAGCACTGGCTTCTTTTTCTTGCTAGTTGTTCAAGGTTGTGAAGATCTGGCTAAAAATAAAAATTAGAGTAAGTCCCTTGTGCACATTTCTGTCTCCTTTCTCAAATGAGATCAGCCAGAGATCAACTGACACGGATACCTGGAGTCTTGGTTGGATAGAGAACGTTGCTGAATACACCAGGGCACCAGCGAGTGCTGCTCTGGGTGCACAATAGCTCTGTGATCCCTCTTGGCAAAGGACTGGCCCTGTAACCTGAGTGAAGCTGCTGGGAAGAGATGTGCTCTTTTCAGAACTCTCTGTGAGAGCAGAAATCGAAGTTTGTACTCAGTGTGCACAGACACCTTCACAGATCAATGACAAAATTTCCTTGGTTCTCAGCAGCCTTCATTATTTGGGGCATCTACTACAAATAATAACAAAATTCCCTGTCTCTATTAATTATTAGGCTATTGCATACCCCAGAGCCAACTTTAAATTATCATAATTTGTTCTTTTTTGGCCATTGAATGTACTAAGGTGTATTCCATCACTGTCATTGTACCTTCTTCCTGCTTGAAACAGAAAAACAACTTGGAAGTGTTTCTTCTGCTTCTGTACCTTATTCCAAATATCTGGGAATATAAAAATAATTCACTTCTCCAATATTTTCCTATACTTCTGCAGTGATATATAGATATAGATATATATTAGTGATATTTGTGAGACATTCAAAGGTACTGTCTGTATTTGAAGAGATTTTCAAACTTGGGTAATACTAACATTATTTGTTTTCATGGCTAGGATTTTATACTCAGACCTAAGATACTAAAAAGCCATAGGTCTATGTTGCCTTTTAGGTACCTAAAGAAAAAAATTTGATTTTCCAGAATATTGCCTCATACTGACCTTGAAAATATCTAACATTTTCTGCAATCTGCTGAATTACAAAAAGGAAAAATATTCTACTGTTGTCAGATCTTAAATACATAAATATTATTCTTCCTTCTTCTTTTGCTCTTTCTGTCTCAAGAATGGTTTGAATAACAAGCAGGAATCTTCACTAAAGACACAAACACCACTTCTTTCTCCTTCCAGAGGAATCTGTTTGTATATTCACAGCTTTTCAACATCATTTCATCAAAGATCTACCAGATTGCAACAGGCACCCCACTTAGACTCCATGAGGCTGCTGGTTCTTTTGCTCTCCCATTTATAGAGTGCTGTGCTTGGAATGAAATTATTTATGTTACTGTTAATTACTGTTACTAATTTTGCAGAGGGATGCCGTTGGTGTTGGGAAGCCTGAGGATTTGGCTGAGCTGGTGGTTGCCAGAAGTAAAATGAGTTTGTGAGAACAACTTTAGATAAAGTTTTGTTACAGTAAAGCTTTTAAACTCTTACCAGTGCCCCAAGACCAGCCTGAAAGGTTTTACAAGCTTTGAAAATACGAAAGCTTTCAGGTCCCCATCTAAGGTGAATAAAGGTGCTCGAAGTTTTGGTGGGTTTGGGACAAGAAATTTGGATGCCTGCTATGCAGGGTCTTGTTCCATTGAACATGAATGAACACGAACACATCTTCCTGTTTCTCATTGCACACTCCCGGAAAGCAGAGTTAACTGGATTGCGCCAAACGCTGGCCTTTAGACTCTGCCGTGCCACGCGGTGGCTGAGCGGCCCTGACCCGGCCCCGCCATCGACACGCACCGAGCCTGCACGGGCCGTGACGCCAGCGCCGCCTGTGGGCCAGGAGGGGAACGGCCCCGGGGACGCGCCGTGAGGGCAGCGCTGTGGCGGGCAGTGAGGGGAGCGCGCCGGGGCCGGCTCCGGGACCGCCTCACGGACCGGCTGCGGGACCGCCCCGGGGAGCGCCTCACGGACCAGGTCTGGGACCAGCTCAGGGACTCCCTCAGGGACCGGCCCAGGGGCTGCCTCAGGGACCGACTCCGGGACCCCCTCAGGGACCGGCTCGGGGACCGCCACAGGGGCCGCCTCAGGGACCGGCTCCGAGACCGGCTCCAGAGTCTGTCACTAAGCTTAGTGATGTTTAATTAAATCCCTTTTTTTTTTTTTTTTTTTTTTTAAATAACATTTTTCTATACTTATTATAAAAATTTTNAAATTTTTTTTTGTTCAGGTTGTTCCCTTTTTTTTTTTTTTTTTTTTTTAAATAACATTTTGCATGACTTATTATGATAATTTCATTCAAAAAAGATCATTTAAAAAGTTGACTATATGGCATTCGTCATTCTTCAATTTAGGTCAAAAAAGGAAGCAAATTTTTTATGAGGCATGAGCAAGCCCAGTATGCACACAGCTGAAAGGAAAGCAGGTTGTTCTCAAGGACCTGCTTGTGCAGAGCTTCCTAAAACACACATTTCTAGTAGTGCATGCTGTCAGTGAAAAGGTTTTTTGAAGAGAGTTTTCCTATCTCTTGATTAGTTGTATGTTGTGAGCAGTTTAAGTTAACATGCTGAGTATTATCATTCGCGCCAGTCCCCCCTGTGCAACAAACAGTACCGATAAAGAAGAAATTAGATGGATAATTGTCTGGCAAGTTGTATTTCTGCTAACTATATTTCCCATCCATTATGCTCTTTACTGACTCTATTATTACCCACTGGAATATATTTTCAAACCAATTTTTTCAGGATGTAACTTGATCTACTGTTTTTATTACCTTCACTCCTGGTACTTATCTCCTACAGTTCATAAAACATCTGTTTGGATGGGTACAGTTCTGTTCTCTCATCTCTTCAGAGATACTATATGACAGTCTTCAATTCCTACATTTTCTTCTTACACATATTTGTGTGGTGATTTCATCAACCCTCAGCTTCAAAGCTTGCCTGTGCTCAGACGTTTTTCAGGTCCACCTCTCCGTTTCCAAGCACTTTCCTATCACATAATGTTTGTTCATTTCCCGTTGAATATCTTCTTTACCACAGTCCTCCCTGTTGCTCAACCCTGTAATAACATGCTGCTTCCTTCATGGAGTATTCATATTTCACTGCTTCATGCAAAACATTCCCTAATAACACTTCTAATAAACATGTTTGTTCTTTCCCCACAGCTATGACTCTCTAAGGTCACTCCCCAGCCCTGACTGTTGTAACATCTCCCACAATTTCCATGATCTGGAATTTCCCTCTCCCTTCTCCCCCATAGTTTATATAAAATGTATTTGTTGTCTTATTGAAGTCAAATAATGCATCATTACCTGATGAAATGAAGAGGATTTTAAAATTTCTTTAACGAGTAAATGTGGTGACACTGAACTGACCTGTTCTGAAAATTTATCTCCACTTGGGACTGCTTTGAATGGAGAAAAATGGAACAGTTATTTGTACTTGATCTCAGCATATCCCATTGGATACAATTACCACTTCAATATACAGCAAGTCCTGTTTTTCTTTAAAAAACAAGGGAGTATTTATCAGCATAAGAGTCATTGCATTCCTCCAGTTCTGGTATGGCAGAAATTTGAGGTGGAGTGGTCAGCTGAGAGTCCCCATGGGACTGTAGCAAGCACAGGTTCTGCCCAGGTCCACCTTTTATACTGAGAAATGGCCAAAATAGGCTTTCCTAAATTCACTGTAGTTTAGTAGATCCCAAATCCAGCTTTAGCATTAATTTCTTATCCACCCTATAAATCAAACATCTGAGACCTACTCCCAGTTCTCACTGAAATCAACAGATCAAATCTATGAGTTCTCATTGAGCTCTTGCTCAGGCAAAACCCTCAAACACTGAGTCATGATCCAGTTTCACAAGAATCCCATTAATCAGTCTGTCTGGATTTGGCCAGTGTCAGTTGCCTTGTTCTAGGAGACAGTTATCAAACTCCTGTACATCTGGGAACATTACTGCACTCTCTGGTAATTTTATCAAAGTCCTGCTGAAGCTTTGGCAGTCAGCTGGACTTTAGGAGCAGGGATGCTGCGTATGGCTGAGGAGCCTCACAAGAACAGCCAGGCTACAGCTTAATTCAATCTCTGACACCCCATGGATCAGTGCTTTGGGCTCTGCTCAATAGAATGGCAACAGAAATTTGAAAGGTTTGCCTTCTGCTGCCCCCTGGACTTGCCCTTCAGGTTGTGTACAACTCTGCAGTGAGATTTTTGAGGCTGCAGGGTTCAAGAGTGTTGTGATTCCAGTGATGTAATGGATATCAATACATTGAATCAGTACAAGGAATCAATAAATTAAGAAGTATTGTAGTTGTTGGGTTCTTTTAATACACAATGTTCAATTGAAATCTGTCAGTGTTAATTGCATAATCTTAGAGGAAAATAAATTATAACCCGTTGAAAGGTACAAACCCATTAATCCAAGTCCAGCAAGACTATTTGCAAAACTAAAGACTGTTCATTTTATCAAGGATAATCAGGACCCGTAGGCCTAATTTTAGTCATTCCAGAAATGTCAGAGTTTGCTGTGACACAGAGCAAGGTTCATTTGAAAAGTGCCTGGGTAAAAGGCAGCCTGCCTTCACTTTTGCATAGGTCTTAATATAAATGTGCATGATTGTCAGATGAGGTTTTTCTGTGGGAAAATGTGAACTCTTCACCTTACTGGAGATTGAATTCTATTTTCATTCAGTGGTCATTCCTTGCCCAGTATCAAATAATTTACAATAAAAATCTATGCAGTTTGTTAGTGATTCTGAAATTATTCAGTGCTTTGTTATCAATTTAAATTGATTTTAATCAATGGCTGAAAACAGAAGAAAATATGGCCTAACTCAGATGGCTGAATGCATTTCTGAAATCTTGATACATCCATACTTCAGTAAAGATATTTTTAGGCTTTTTGAGTAAATTTGACTGAAGTTCTATGGCAGTCACTTCTAAGAATTACTCCATACAAATAGAGAAATACATAACACTCTTCGGTATTTAATAGTGATTACATTTTTAATTCATTTTCCCTAGTACCAGCTCTCTGGGCAGATTTGCAGCAGCAGTGACTGGGAAAGTCGGTGAGATCGATGGTGGAGGGAAAGCCCCGCCCGCAGCCAGACCCTCTTTGCAGCCGGACCCTCTTTGCAGCCGATGTGAGGAGAAGCCGCGCGGCGGAACGCTTTGGGCGAGGGACGCGCGGCCGGAAGCGGCAGAGCAGTGCACTTCCGGCGCCCTCCCGCCTCGCCGCCCCATGGCCGCGTCCGTGGTGAGTGCGGGCCGGGCCGGGAACCGCCAGGAACCGCGGCCTGGGGCGGGGGGAGCGCGGGGTGTGCACCTCGGGAGCTGCTGCGTGTGAGAGGGCGGGCGTGGGAGCGCGGGGAGGGCGCCGGGAGCGTCCCGGCTCCGTGAGGCAGCGGCTCAGCGCGGGGCGCGGCCAGGGGTCACTGCCACCCTCCCGAGGGTCCCCGGGGCAGCGCGGGGGCCAGTGTGCTGCGGCCTCAGCGTCCTCGTGCAGGGGCTTGGGGGCAGAGAGGAGCTCAAGGAGGCCGTCGGCAGCGGCCGTGGGGGTTGGAAAACTGCTTGGAGTTGCCGCTACAGCCTTCGAGTTGATTTTGGGCTTGGTTGGTTGGTTTTTTCAATTATGGCCTTCCTGTTAAAAGCATGGAAGGAGGGCTTCTGAGTGTGAATGAGGTGGTTGGGCGTTGGAACCCGAAGGAACTGTGGCCGCCTCCATCCTCGGAGATGTCCAAACGTGGCAGGAGGCAGGACAGAGGACACAGAGCTGTCAGATGCAGCCTGAAAGGTGGATCAACCTTTGGAGTCAGCTCTGCTTTGAAAAGGGATTAAGACCAGATGACCTCCAGAAGTTTATTCCAGCCTAAATTGTTTACAGAGTTTAAAACTGATTGCTGGTTATGGCTGTAAAAACTTGCCTAAACCGACAGAGCTCATTTCCCATTAGACTTCCATTGCAGGGACCCCAACAACTCATTCCAGCCTCCTGATATTTCTTCAGTGCCCGTTCCCTCTGTTGGGAGCTGAGTGAGAGTGTTTGGTGCTGGGTGGGAGGGGTTGGTGTGCGGTGGGAGCCGCCTGAGGGCACAACAGCAGAGCTGCAGTCACTGTTCCCTCTGTCACTCCAGTCTCCTGAGTGTCTCTGGGCACTTTCTGGCATTGGCATTAGCCTGGGAGTTTGGGAATTGCTGGGAAGGGAGGAAGATGAAGAGCAGTTTGTGTCTTTGCAGGGAGAGAGAAAAGAGAATTCACAGAAATGTGTTTGGCTTTGTTGAATAAACAGGGATTATTTGGTAGGCCTTGGTTACTTTTCAGATTGGAGCCTTTTCTGATCATGAATATTTCTTGTGTTAGTAATGGAGGAACTCCTGGTGCTTCTGGAGGAAATTCAGTAAAAGCAGCCAAGAAAATACAAGCAGTGAAATTGTTCAGCACTGCAGATACTGAGAGTATAATACTGAAATAGGACAATGATAAATAATAGGATTTTAAACAACTGATGATAAGAGAACAAAAGGCAGGTTTATGGATGTATGGACAGGAAATTCAGAATCTGCTCTCCAGCATGTCCCAATTCAGGGTCTGTAAGAGATCAAAGGCCAAACAGGTGAACAAACTGAGCAAATAAGCCAGTGAGATCACAGTGCAGTGGTGGGACAGCAAAGGCTGTTCCCTGGGAATGAATAAAAGTAGAGAGATTTAAGGAAAATGAGATGTGAGGAGAAGTGTTTGGTTTTGACCTATGGATAAAGCACTGACCAATACTAGAAGAAATACATCCAGATGTTGGTATTCTCTCTCTTATATATTTTATATTTCTATATAAAAATGTATGTTAAAAAATGAGACTGGGATGGCAGTGTGATGGGCTTCTTGCTGATTCTCAGAAATACATGAATAAATCTTGTTCCTTAACTTTATTTCAGAACAGACATCACAGCAACAACTTGTTTTCCTTGAATATCTGCATGGCCACACTACCTGCAGCCAGCTGTAGCCCATTTTCCAATGTAAATATTTAGTTTAAATACAATAAATATATCAGCATTCAAAACTAATGCTGAAACTGTCACCTGCCTAACAGCTGGTATTTCTGCAAGTCGAAATTAATAAATAGCTAGAATAGATAAGAATAAATTTCAACATTATTTGATGTCATCTTTTGGTGAGGATGGAAAAGATCAATCAAAGTGACTTGCAGGAGAAATTGAGTCAATGATTGCATTGCATAACTAAAGAAATTTGATATGATTTCTTCCCTCCAGGATTTCAAAACCTATGTGGATCAAGCTTGTAGAGCTGCAGATGAGTTTGTCAACATTTACTATGAGACAATGGACAAAAGAAGAAGGGTATGTAGCTGTTTTGACAATAGTTACAGCTGTCCTGGCACTTTTTGTTTGCATTTTAGCTGTCATTACACAGAAGGCACCTGAGCATTGGTTACCATGTGCTGTGCTGGCCGTGGCAGAGCAGGGCAGCTGCTCCTCAGGCTGCCCTGCAGAGAATTTTGTGCTCCTGTGCAGCCTTGCTATAAAAGATGCTGTTCAGAAATGCCTTAGACTCCTCATAACCCTCATGCAGTTGGTGTGCAGCTGTATCTTACAGGTGCAGGATATGGTCAGTACAGCAAAGCAGAACTTGCTTTATTTTCCCTTGAGGTCAGGATTTAGCTTCTTTTTCCCCAAATTTCTTTCATTTGCAGTTACCACTTCTGGTTCTGTGGCCAAGTGCCTGAAGTTGAGGCACTACAGCTGTGTCTGGCTCTGCAATTCTTCCTGGACCACACTGATGTGGTACCAAATAACAAATATTTTCACCACAAGAGAGCCTTGGAGACTGGTCTTTGGAATTTGAAATGTACTGTATTTACAATTTAATAACTTGAATTTTATATGAAAGTACCAGCAGTCCCATGTGAGTTCACAGTCACTTTGCACATGAGTAGGTTGGGCAGGGATGTGTCAACACCTTAAAGGAGAGTTGGGCACTCACTCAGCTGTGACAGCTTAATAACATTTGGGAAGTTCTGGTATGCTGCTGTTTATATATTTTTCCTAAATGTGTCTTTTCATAATCATTCAGGCTTTAACCAGACTGTACTTGGACAAAGCAACATTAGTTTGGAATGGTAATGCAGTGTCTGGGCAAGAAGAACTAAATAAGTTTTTTGAAATGTTGCCATCAAGTGAATTCCAGGTTAATGTGTTGGACTGCCAGCCTGTTCACGGTAAGGTTGTGTTATAATTTACTTAGTTGGGTTTTTTTCATTTTTTTATAACTATTGCAAATGAGCAGTTATAATAGTTCTTAATAATTCCTTTGGAATAAGCTTAGAGAAAATACAAGGGTTGAAATGTCGAGTTGTGCTTAAATAAAGCACAAATCAAAAGATGCAGCAACTACACGCTTTTTTTCATTTCTGGGAAAATATTTTAAGGACTTTTTTTGTTTAGATCATATTCAGATGTGATCTATTTTCATGTATGGAAAAAGTCTGGCTTATCAGGTTATGTTGTGCTTGGGAGACCCCTATGGTGGCCTCTTGTACCGACCTGCAGTATAATGTAGAACAAATTGTTATTAATTGTACTGTATGTACTTTGGTTTCTTTACACCTAGAATAGGTGTTAAGTTCTTTAGATTTCTGATTAACTACTCCTAAAGAAAGGCTTACATAATTGAGAAGTTAATAAATTGCTTCCAATGGACATTTTGGGAATTTAATTAAGGGGAAAGCCTGTGGTCAAACACACTTGCTTTGCTCTGCTGTGAAAAAGATATAATTTATAATAACCGGGGGGGAAGTATATGCAAATTGCTAAATATCTGTATGTGTGTATATCTCAAGTATTGAGAGCTTATTGTAAGCACATACTGAGGTGTTTGTCAGTGCTCTAAAATGAAGAGCAGGAGATGCAAATGGCACAGCCATTGTCAAGCCGTGTTGGTGAACGAAACGCTGCCCCAGAGCTGCCCTCCCCTGCCTGTACCCAGCTGTCAGCCTGGCGCAGTGTAACCACACTTGAACCCAGCTTCTGTGTACATTTCCTGCCTCTTTACCTGCTAGTCTTTGTTTGAGTTGTTTTCTTCATCATTTCATACCTCCTTGTGAAGAGCAAGCTACTCAAGGCCAGACAACAGTCCTCGTGGTGACAAGTGGGACTGTCAAATTTGATGGGGATAAGCAGCGCTACTTCAATCAGAACTTCCTGCTGACAGCACAGGCCACCCCCACCAACACCGTGTGGAAGATCGCCGGGGACTGCTTCCGCTTCCAGGACTGGGCCAGTTAGCAGGGCCTGGCTCTGAGTGGGCAGTGAGTGACCTCTCCTTTGGCACCAACTGATCTGATCTGGCTCCACTGTGCGGGCGGCCGTTCCCACGCCGGGGACGCGCGCGCTCTTTGTGTTGCATCCGATGTTACGGACGGTCAAACAGATGTTTCGGGGTTGATTCCAGTGACCACAGCTTTAGTAATAAAATGTGAGAGGTTGCTCGTGTTAGTTGAATTTAGTAAAGTGCTGAAGGCAGTGAGCTGTATTCGAATCATTCCTAAAATGCCTTACATGCAGCTATGCTGCCACTGCTGAGTGCTCAAACTGTTCTGTTGGAACACAAAATCCTATTCGTATACAATTCTGACCAAACCTAATTTTTTTTTCAACTTGAAAAAAGATCTGGTTTTACAGTAGCATCTTCTCTCTTTTGAAGAAGGTGCTTGTGGCATGAAGATGTCATTTTGAAAGCTCCCTACTCCTGGTTGTAAGAGGCTGGGAAGGATTGCTATGGTTTCTACTGTTAGTGAAAGGAGCAAATGCAGCTCCTAAGTTTGTAATCTCTCAGTCCATTGGAAAGGTAATGTTTACCTTCTCTGATGCCAAAGGACTATTTATCTTTGGATTTCCTTTTGGTCTGAGCTTCCCAGACTTTGGTTGTCATTCATATGTAGGGCATGCTGAATGATTCGGAGCTCCCGTGCCAATAACTCTTCACATGCATGTGAAGGATTTCAAACTGATTCTTTTTCTTTTGAAATTGTGACCTAGAAATAGGTCTCATACCTGATTTCTGTTGGCTTTAATTCTGCATTCTGTTGCTATGAGGTTTGGATTATTTTTCCCATATTAAGTCTGCAAGTTTTGAATCTTTTCTGTCTTTTCAGGAAACGTGGTAGTTAAAAAGTGGCACTGAAAGTGTGCATTACTGTGAAGCCTTCAATTTTTCTTATCAGTACTGTTATCAGAACAGGTGCTTGCATTATTTTCAATTGGGAACAGCAGCTCTGCACCACTGACACTATCTTCCTCTCATGCAGATTTTTACTGTATTTTTCATGTTCTTTTTAAACATTGCCTTTAATTATTGATTCTGAGGGGTTTGTGTGTCTTGCTTTAAATTTGTAGTTTAAAGCTTCCAGCTGCTTTGAAACAATTTTCAAGACTGTAAGTTAAGAGAGTCCACCTTAACTTTGGAACTTAAGAGCAAATCTGGGTATCAGCAGCTTTGTTTCAAACTGGTGCATTTCTGTTTTAAGCTGAGTAAAACAAAAAAAACAAACCCAAAATGTAACTGTATAGCTGTAGCTGTATCCCTGAGCATACACGTTTCAGTTATTTGCTTGCTGCTGAAAATACAGGAGGGGAACTTGTAACTCTCATCTTAACCCATGTTTCAAATGACAACAGAAGTCTGGAAGCAGTTACAACTGCAGCTCACTTGTTCAGTGACTTAAATGGGGAAAACTCTGGAAATGAGCAATATCTCACTTGTGTCAAACATCATAAAGCATCTGTAGTTTGCAATGTAATCCCACAAAACTATGGGATGTTCAGCTGAAATGAGTGGCTTTATTTCCTTTTCAGGCCCTCTAGTCTTTACACCAATAAGTTAGAATTAGTAACCTGTCTCTGTTCAGAGGCTGTTTATGGTCAGAACTGTTGTGTACCTACTTTTCAGGCTGAAGAATTTGAATTCCTGCAGAACAGTGCAAGAAACAGAATTTTTGAAAACTGTAAATATTGTAAATACATTGTTATTTCTGTATGTAGTGAAGAAAGGATCATTCTATTTAATTACTGTTTGTTCTTAAGAGAATATGTGATGTTCATATATTTGTATTTCCTCTACAAGATTGAAAAGAAAACATAACCTAAGCATGCCTGTAACTGGTACAGCATTGTTGAGCTGTGACACTGGCGTGGTGTATTCTGCTGGCTGTTGAACTTGCTGTTGATTGTGTAAGTGGTGTTACAGATCTGCTTTGCATACACAAAACAGGTTTTGCCTTTTCAAAAGCAGCAGTGGGTGCAGCTGTGGCATTGGCTTGTTGGACTTTGAAGGCGGTCACCAGAACACACACTTATATCAGTACCTGATAAGCTTGTGCTGTGAATAAGTACTTATTGGATATTTTTATCCAAGTTTGAATTTGTATAATAGTTTTTTAGCTTTTTCTAGGCAGACTGGGAGATTCAAAATATATGAGGCAATGTTTCAATTAATCAGATGTTATTCTCAATTATTTTCATGCTGTTTAAATGCAAGCTGCTTTTAAATCTGACTTTTGCAATTAATATTAAAAACAAAAACTGACCAAACAAAAAAAAAACCCCACCACTACCTGGAACATGACTGAGGAAGATAAATAACTGGCCTAGCTGGACAAACCCAGTTAAAACTCTTGCTTAGTAAGATCTGTAGATGGAGTAGGACTTGGTATGCATACCCAGGGGTTTTGTAGGGAAATTTATTGGAACACAATTGCTTCAGGCCAGGGAGAGGGGCCAGTTACTCCTGCCTATTTCCATCTCTTCAATGAGGATCACACGGGGTGATTCAGTACTACCATAATTAGCTCTTGCTCTCTATAACTGAAAATGCTGGTTTGCAAAAATGTTTTTATTTATTATACTAGGTGAGAATGTAGCTATTAGAGTCAAGTGGTGGTTTTACAATGGAGTAAATAATGGCACAAACAAAAAATCTCTTTGTTATTAGCTCTGTACTGCTTGTTAATATTCTGTGCTGATATTAGCAGAAAACACAAAAATGTTTTCATTTCATTCTGTACAAATCCATCCAGCTGGTTTAGTGTGACCATTGCTGACTCTACTGCAATATCCAAAATTTACAATGGGTATCTATAAAATGAATATGTACTCCAAACTCTGAACTGGAGTTAATGCTTCCATTTTTTTGTTTGAGACCAAATTACTCCTGTAGAACCAGTCAGTGAAACAAAGCCAGCCGAAGAGCTAAGCACTTCCACATATGAAATTGTAGCAGCTGAAGACTTGAGAGATCTTCTCTTGTGTATTGTGTTCCCTGTATTGTCTATAGCCATCACTGCTTTTCTGTTGCTCTGTTCTTTTGGCATATTACAGTTAAATTGATTTGAAATGCCTATGTTGGAGAAAAGGGATTTGTTCTGATGGTATGAATGGTTTGTTCTGATATGCCTGTGCTTCCTTAACCTGTCTGGAGAAAAGCACATTATAATGACATGCTGTTTTACCAGTAAAATAACTTTCCACACTTGAATATATTTTGTAAATTTTTGAAATTGTTTAAGACCTCTTGTAAGATTAATTTTAAAAAACTAAAACAAACAAGAAAAAAACACCAAAAACCCCCCAAACCTACCGGTTACTCTACCTTTTTTTATTATTATTATTATTACTAGAAATTTTCATAGCTTGTTCTTATGATATTAAAAGTGCAAGAAATAATTTGTGGCTTCCTTATCTTTGCTACTTCTGTTGCAGGTGTGAGTTCTGATTGTTGCTAGGTGGTGTTGGGGCACTGTGGAACAGGCTGGCAGGGTATAAAATGTGTCTGGAATAGGGCGAATGCCTTGCCAAGAGCGTTCTCAAGCAGTAAATGCTGAGCTGCCCAAAGTAACTGTTTCAAGTTAACATACCCCTCTAAAATTTACTGAAGTTTAGACTGTTCTCCAAAAAAAATTGGAGCCAGATCCTTGGGTTTGTAAATGTTTTCACTGAGAACGTGTTGTGCTTCTGCTGTTTCTAACCTGACCCTTCCAACCCATGACAGCTGTCGATCCTCCAAAGTGACAGAAGGGAGCAACAATGGACCTGCTTTTAATTCCAGCAGCATTGAGGTCAGATAACAAGGTGTAGTACAAACAGATGTTAAAGGAAAAGGTGTTAAACTAAGATTTAAAGATGATTGATGAGAGGTCTGTGTGCATAAGTAATCATGGAATGGTTTTGTTTGGAAGGGATCTCAAAGTTCATCTAGTTCCAGCCCCTGCCATGGGCCAGGTTGTTCAGGACCCCATCCATGAACACTTCCAGAGATGGGGCATTCAAAACGTCTCAGGGCACCTCACCTGTTCCAGTGCCTCACCATGTTCACATTAAAGAATTTATTCCAAACAGCTCAACTAAATTTCTCCTCTTTCAGTTTAAAACTGTTCCCCTTTGACCTATCACCTGTAAAAACTTCCAAGCCCCCTGAGAGGCCCAGGGGAGGCTCCGTGTCACTCAGGGTGGTGCAAAGTGACAGCACTTGTCAGGCTCCCTGAAAGATGTGAGATATTTCATGCTTGGGAAAACATCTGCCAAAAAAAAGGCAGGAAGGAGCTGGTTCTAGTCACAGAATGGTCTGGGTTGGAAGGGACCTTTAAGCTCATCTCCTTCCAACCCCTTGCCATGGGCAGGGAACTTTCCACTAGACAAGATTGCTCCAACCCCATCCAGCCTGGCCTTGAACATTTCAGGGATGGGGCATCCACAGCTCCCCCTGCCAGCCTGTGCCTCACCACCCTCACAGGAATTAATTTCTTCCCAATATCTAATCCAAATCTATCTTGCAGGAGATCATCCAGCACCCAGCTGACAAAAGGAGAGCAGTCAATAGCAAAGGCCCTGGGCAGGCTCCCAGAGCTGTTGAGGGGCTCATAGCAGAGAAAAGCAAGGAGGTTTGGAAAGAACAATGGTGAGGTTCCAATGTTAAATTGAGCAGCAACACCTGTGGTGGTCCAATACCCAGGGGCAGAATTAATTGGGGTCATTAAAACAATTGGTAATTGGCTACAGAGAGTCTTTTCCTTAATCAGAAAGGCCTGGAAAGAACTGAGTGTTACCAGGTGAGTTCTGGGTGGTTCCCAGTCTGGCTGGGCTGGAAAGGGTTCTGAAGCAACAGACAGGTAAGTTGTTTTTTTTTTTCCCCTTGCAAAGATCTGTGCCCATAGTTAAGAGCTTTTTGAAATCCTACAAATGCTCTAAGGGTCTCAAATTTTTCCCTGCTCCCAGGTTGTTTATCTGGTAACTGTAATTTCAGTTGTCATTACCCTGCTTAAATGCCATTTAAATGCCACTCAAAAGGCAGAAAGTAAAGTAGGGCAGGCAGCTGTAGAGAACAGGGATCCATCCCTCATGTTCACTCCCTGGGGGAGCACAAGAAGTAATAGGCTGGTTTATATTTGGTAGGAAAAGTTTAGGTTCGTTGTTTAAAACAATTAAAAATCCTAGAAACAACTCCCAGGGCTGGAACAACATGTGGACTGGAGTCATAATTTCCACTGAACTCTTAGAAGTAGTCCAGAACTGTTTGAAGTGTCTTTTTTGTGTTTTAAAAAAGTAAAACTTATATAACACCTTCTTGCTTTAGCACTGAAGTTGCTAGGAGGTCTCTGGGAGTGATGGGCATTCCTGCTCAGGGTCTGGATGCTCAGAAATAGCAGAGATAACACAGAGGTGATGGGCAAACTTCTGGAGACCTGTGGGGGTAAATGCAGAAATAAGCAGCTGTGCCAAACACAGAGACCTCTGGCATCTCTGATGGTGTTCATCATTAACCAGGTTATTGATGTTTCAAAATGGGAGAAACAAGGAGAAAACGGTTTGTGGTGTATTTTGGTTTCATTTTTTGTTTGTTTTGGTGCTTTAGTTATCTTTTGCTTTAAAAGTGCAAAAGGATCAGACACTGGTCAGAGGTCTGTTTGTCTCAATTAATTAGCACTGGTCTAATGTCAAGGCTACATGCTTCCAACCAAAGGCAGTTTTGGATAAATTACCTGTGATAATTAGCCTCATTAGAACACTTTATCAATCTAGAATGGGTTTTATTTTCTCCAAAACGTGTCTCTCCCCAACAAAGGTGTAGCAAGATTCAACCTATTACAGCAGCCAGTAGCAAAGCAATGGTGCAAACATTACCCCATTTCTGTCAGAACTCATTCCAGTTAAATTCTGTGAAAATGACAGGCTAAGTACCAATATCTATTTAATGTTGTCAGCCCTGTCCTCCATGGCTGATGTACTCCTATCATAAAGCAATCCCTAATGTACTTTGCAGCAGCACTGGGTTAACTGGGAATGTGTTTTATTAATCCAGGTAAGATTTATTTTGTGAACTGTTTGCAATTCCATGTAACCAGTGACTGCAAGTTTTGCTGATTGCATTTTGTAGATGATGTTTGTACCATCTTAGGCAAAAAACTCACCAGTTTTACTATTTTTAAGCTTTGAGTGTGTAAATTTTAGCCTTCAAGAAGGAAATTGCTTTACTGTCATGTAAACAGAGCTTAGCCATTGGGCAGGCTCAGTATGAATGAAAAGAAACCCCACCACAAACAAAAATAACCCAAACCAAAGCCAAGGTAAAAACAAAAACCCCAACACACCAAAACCAAATACATAATGAGAATTTATTTCTTGTTTTGCATGTAATTGCAGAACAACACTAATTTATTGTTAGAATACAACATAGTTATTTGAAGCTATTGTTCTGAGATGTGGTAGATATGGTCTTTTTCTTTATTTTTTTTTCCTACTGAAAGGGAGTGACCCACATTCTGAACTGGTGTTCTGTCCCTTTTACAGCCTGCCAGGGTGCTGGGAATTGCAGTGGGTGCGGGGGGAGCTGGCAGGCAGCGCCCTGTGGGTTATGCTGAGCATTGCTGAGGGCACCGTGATTGCATGGGGTGGTTAAACACCACCTCAGCTGCTCCTAAGGGAGGAACTCCTTCCTCTCCCTTTTTAGATTCTTCTTCTTTTCTTTTTAAAGCCACTTCATGACATCTGCCTGTTCCAGGCAGCATTCCTGTGTGTCATGTGCAGGACCCTGCCAGCCCCACCCAGGCTCTGTACCAAGGCTTCCTTGAACTGTCACTGACTGAGGCTCTGAAGACTTTCAGTGGCAGAGATCTTGGGTGACAAGTTCAGTATTTAGTAAGGAATTGGTTTAAAATCCTGTGTTTCTTTTAAAATACCAAATCATCCATGTCACTTGGTGCTAACTTCCACCCTGCTCTTCCTCCTTCCCTGGGGCCAGGGTAACTGTGCATGGAGCTGCAGGTTAATCATCTCAGGCCATGTGCCATTCCTCCTCAGGCCACCTAAATTCTAAATTCCCTCACAGCTGAAGCTTTCCAGTTCCCCCTGTGGCAGTTCCACTCTGGCTTTCTCTTTTTTTTGAGGTAGGGGGCCTATAAATAGAATCTTACACCAGATATACCCACACTGGATTTTGTTTCTCTTTGAACTTGTTTCCTCAGTCTTACAAGGATGATTTAAAATTCTTAACCTGCTTTCTGAAGAACTTTCAGCATTCTGGAACCCTCAGCAGTACATGAACCTCTCGCTCACATTTCAGGCCCATGGTGTATGTCCTTTCAGCCTAGCAGAAGATAAACAGCATCTGGAACATCTGGAACTATCACATAATCATTTTGAAGTAATTTACTTTCTCTTCATTTGCATCCTAGTTCCTTCTTTTTAATGGCGAGAATGAAGCACTCTTGCTCATTCTGCTTCTCCACCACAAGCTCTGTCACAANAACTATCACATAATCATTTTGAAGTCATTTAGTATCTCTTCATCTGTATCCTAGTTCCTTCTTTTTAATGGCAAGAATAAAACACTTGCTCATTCTGCTTCTCCTCCACAAGCTCTGTCACAAAAAGGATTTAGAATTCATTAAAATGAAGGATAAAGTTCTTGCCCAGCTGCAAGGTATCTGCAAACAATCCCTTTGTTTGAAAGCAGCCTGGTGTAATCCTTCCCCTTCTCCAAAGGTGCTTGAGAAGCTGCTGATGTAGCAAACTGTTTTCTGCAGTACATCCACCTCTAGTTCATCCCTCACAAGAAAACCAGGCCCACAGGAGGCTTGGTTTTTATTACCTGAAGTACAGACTCACTGCTGCTGCTTCGAGCAGTCTGTGTAAGGCAGGCTCAGTTTCAGACAGAATGTGAGGCACAGAACAGGAACAGGAGAGCTTGTGCAACACAAAGATCTTCCAGAACACAAACTTGTTGAACCATTGAAGTTGTATTCCACTTTTGAAATGTTTACATTGTGTATATGTGTATATATATTTTGAAAATAGCGATCCTCAGTCAACCAAGACACAGAAGATAAAATACAATTCATAAAAATACATTCATGGCTTAAAAAAAATACTCTTATAACCTGCTGACAGACTCGAGCATCTCTCTTACATGTATTTCACTTTAGTGATGCTGTTAGGCTGACTAAAGGCTATTTAATAGAGACCAGATTTAAAACATGGAAAAATTGGTAATGTGGCTCCAGGACCAAGTAATTTTAAAAGTTTCTACTGATACAGGAAGTATTGCTTGTTGTCAGAAAACAACTGTGTGTATCTTAAAAAAAAATATTTTTTTAGAAAAGCTATCTCATTTCTTTTAGTGACTCTTAATAGTTCCATGCACAACTGGATACTGTCACCTTTATATACCAGATTTTCTTTCTCTCTTTCCTCTTGGGGTTCTTGGAAGGTGAGCTGGCAGTGTTAACCAGAGAAAATTATGCATGGTGAAGGTTGAAGCTGGTCCCCAGGAGAAGGGATGGTTTACTTGAAGAGTGTAGAGCCATCATTTATTTTTGCCAGTCTATTTTAACTGGAAAATAAAAATACATATACATGCAAAAAAGGAAAAACTTGTCCTGAAACTGCAAGCTCGTGTGTTCAGGAGAAGCAATGTACAAAATCTTTTACTTTCTGTACAGTGACAATACCAAATAATTTTGTTTAACCATCATATACACAACACAAATATTATGAATAGAAATCTATAAATACTTTCAAATGAATTTGCAATATAGAGCAGTTGAGGGCCACAGCTGTACAAAATGTAAGCAACATATATAAAACGAATAAGAAAGTGCAAAGTAGAACAGTATCAAGAGCCTCCACTTTTTACAGCACTTATGGTTCAAGTGTGAAGAGCTGGCAGGGATGCAGGAGCTCAGTTACAATTCCAAAGAAGACACAGTACAGGATTCGGCACACAAAATGATGAACTAATATTAAATTCTATCTTCCTCCTTCTTCACATCTATGACTTCCAGTTAATAAGAGAACATTTTTATCATGGATTTCTGTAAAGAGTGATTTGTCCCTATTTACAAGTTTCCAGGAAACAAAGATTCCCTGGCCACAGACCACTTTTCTGTGAGTAAAACAAGACTAGACAGGGAAACTCCTTTTGGTTTCTGGTTGCCTTGTCCTGCTTACCACAGTTAAAAGGTGAACAGAAATTCCTTCCAGAAAGGAACGCAGACACTTCAAACCCGATCCTCTAAGGTATGTCCAGGTAACCTGGACCATACTCACAGAGAATCAGTGCCTTAAAAACATCAACCACCTCTCAAAAAACCCCACCTAAACTGCTCTGAGTTTCAAGTCTGTTTAGAGACCACTGCCCATCAGTTTCACAGTCCAGATGCAAGTTCTGCATTCAGGCACTGATTTCTCATCAGCAACCCTGGAGCAGTGCAAGTCTTTCTTTTACACTCTGTGTCCAGTGGAAAGCTTGAATTAAAATGCAGTGGCAATTAAAATCCTATTTGGTGAGCTGGAAGTTGAAATAGTTAATTTAATGCTCTTGAGTGAAATTTCTTATAACTTCTTTTTAGAAAGCTTTTCAGTTCACCTTTATTTCAGTAAGTGTACTTTCTATTCTTTTGTAGGCACTGTAAATATTCAAGATATTGATGTGCAGAAGAATCCATCCATTCTCAAGCAGTGCATTATTAGTGATCTCTAGCAAGTTCTTGACTACTGCTGTTGTCGTGGTTTTGTTTCTAAATGGAGAAGGGCAGATATTAGATACTCCTTTTCCCTCCTTGCCAGAGGGAAGTATCTTATTGCAAGTGTCTTATTATGACAGAAGAATCATCATAATTACATTATTTTTTTCCTCTTTGAAATACAGGCCAGACTTCAGCAGGAGTTAAAGAGAAGTTGTGAGCAGTCTGAATATGCTAGAGAAACAATAAAATTACCTGGTCACACTGCTTCACATAATGATGTCTGTCTCAAAACTGGAGATGATCACACGAAACTCTATGAAGACCATCAGTGTCTAATCTGCTAATAATTAAGAATTTGGAGTCTACGATAGTCTCTGTTTTACTTGATAGAGATAATGGAAACAGTCATCCATTTGGTGTGTTTTTTGAATGTGTGATATCTACAGTGTACACAGACATCCCAAACTGAGGCATGAGAAGGGACCACCTGCACAGCTGCCAGGTCAGCAGAGCTGTTTATTTGCCTCCATACATTCTTTCAATGTCAGTGAGGTAATGGTTCTTCAGTTCTTTCCTTTTCAGCTTGAAAGCATCTGTTACCAACCCAGTCTCAGGGGTCCACGGCTCAGGGCTCAACCGGACCTTGATGGGGATTTCAAACCTTTCTAATTTCACTGCAGGGACAAGAACAAAGACAAGCACGACTGTGATTACAAAACCAAATGAAACACTCATTCATGTTCCCTAAAACTCTGCTCAGCACCCTGCAGCTTGTATAACATGGTGTCCTACTTAATGAAATTGCCTTACAGAAGGGCCACAGGCAAATTTCATCCTGTCCCATCCCTGAGTGCTGGTTAGTGTGCAAACACTCTAACAACACTTTGTGTTTACAGCTTGTATTGGATGTGACAGTGCAAAATCTAAAGCTTGAAACAAATGACTGAGTAGCCTGAAGCCCTGAGACTACTGAGCATACTCTGCAATCTGCAGTTGTATCTTTGTTACAGGAATGGAATAACGAGGTTAATTCAGACTAGCTGGACATGCTTCATATTTAAATTATAATGAAGTACTTGTACACTTTTCCTACTTGAATGTTTCTTTCCTATATTTTTCATTCCTGAAAGTCTGTTTAGAGTTCAAAACAAAAGGGCTTCTTTGTAGTTTTGTTACCTTAGCCACTTATTTCCCTTCAGCTGGAAGCAGTGGCTTGGCACATGCACAGCCTCATTGCAACCAAGGCTGCTTCTCTCTCTTGCAGGGGTAATAAACAGCCCAGGAGGGGAAAGGGAACTGCTGGGGAGAAGGGCAGGAGCAGCAGGAACAGCACAGGGAGCTGCTGTAGGTGCCCAGTACCACATGGGATTTGCTACCAGCTCCTGCAGGGAAGCAGCATTCCCAGGGAAAACTGGGAATGGGATCCACAGGCAGGGATTTGTAGCTGAATTCCAGCACAGCCCCTGGGGGCAGCAGAAGTGGGACCCAGCAGCTCCTCTGCCTTTCTAACTTCAGCTGCCTCTCACTCAGATGTCTGCCTGCTCATGATGGAGCTGCATCATGCTCTGCTAAGAACGAGAAGTACCTCTTGAAAATTGTTTTGAAAAAAGTTTCACATAAATTAGTTGTATCTCAATAGTAGATTACTATCTAGAAGGCAGAAAGAATGTATAAGCAAAAGGCTTAAGTACACAAAGCTATATGGATGGCAATTTGCCCAAATTACAATAAAAACCTCCAGGGATTACAGTGTTTAAACCCAAGCCTTAAACATATGGATTATTTTTTTCAAGGTAAGGCTTAATAGTGCCTTTCATTCTTGTTTTCCCATTTTCAAGAGGCAGATTCTCCTCTCTGTTCAAGAGAAGGTGCTTAGCATGTGCTGAAGTGCAGCTTTTACTGCGTCCTTGTATGAGGTGCCAAGTGCTTTAGAGACTTTCTTCCCTACTGAGTTTGTTCTTTTTTTTGTCCTGTAAAGGACTGATGACACTTTTGATGGTTCAGTACCACAGCAAGGAGTGGCTTTTTAAGCCTCTACAACCACAAGGCTCATGGCTGTTCAAAGCTGTAGGGAACAAAGTTGTATGGGGAAAAAATGCTTTAAAATCTCTTTCTTAACCAGTTTCCTTTCCAGCAAATGCCTTGAAACTTTTCTTCCAATTAACAGCTCTTTTGGACCTTATTTTAACCATATCAGACAAGCAACTTGTCTTCAGAATTTAGTTGAAAAAAAACCCTTCAGATATTTTGTAAAAAATACAAGTAGTATAGTAATATTATGTAAATTCCTGGGATAATATGCAACGATTTCATGTGGTCTTTGCCTCGATAAATTATTGAGTTTTGGCAGACACAGAGAAACTGGAAGAAGGAGGAGCAGTTGGTGAGGGTAAGGACAGGTTTTGCTGGATAAGCCCCCGTGGGCAGCAGGATGTGCTGTGGTACTCACTCTTGTTTGCCACTTCTTTAATCTCTCGCAGGATTTCTGCTTCCATGCTGGGATTGTTACAAATGTCCACCCAGCTGCCACTGATGCCTTTCTGCTCAGCCAGGGCTGTCAGCTTCTTCTGGTTAGGGACCACAAAGCTGATCACGTAGGACTGGTCACTGCAGGGCGAGGGAAGGAAGGGAAAAAGATCAGTCAAGACTTTGATTTCAGGGTATAAATTACCTCCTGTGGCACCCACAAATGCCCAGGGCTTTCTGAACTGGAGTTACTCCACCATACAGAATCCTTCTTGTGCATTTAATGTGGTAAGTCAGATGTGTGAAAAGCCTTCACATCTGATGGCTTATTATTACAACATCAGGTTTGATCAGAATAAAGCTTTGCTGTCATCTCACTCATGCACATCTCAGTTCAGCTTCCCAGCCACTCCTGGGGTTTCACCACTTCTCTGCAGTTCCCCTCACAAAGGCAGAGAGGGGGAGATATTGGGACTATTTCCAAAACTCACTGGGAAGCTTTGGATCAGGTGCTAAGTGTCCAGATGAATTTTTCACTGGTATTCTGACAGCCAAAACACATGCTAAATATAACCATATATAATGATATATACACCTGTTTAGGGAAGGGATGGAATGGAACTGAAGAGTATCTGCATAGGAGAAATGCCAACAGAAAAATGGGTAATTTGGGTATTTGGGTCATAGCTTTTAGGGAATCTGGGACCCTGTGCTTCCTCACACATGCTGTTTGGAACTTGTACTCTGATGGATGGGGTTATTAGAAGGAAACCATGGAAACTACAGCTGGATCAGAGCCTGTACTCCATGTTTACTCTGAACAGAGTTGCTAAATTAATTCACTCTCACCTCTTGGCATAAGCACAGATATTGTCAATCAATGGGCAGTTCTTCAGTGCTGCCTCCACTTTGCCCAGAGATACATATTCTCCTGCTTGCAGCTTCACCAAGTCCTTCTTACGATCTAGGGGTCAGGGGAAGGGAAAAAATAAAACCTTGTTTCATTTAAACTTTAGCATTTCCACACACTCACCTCCATACACACCACCTGTATCTTTTGTGCTACACCAGATCTTAATAGACAAATGTTAAAGCAGCTAATTAGCTGCCAAATTTATAAAGATTTCTGTAAAAAAGTGATACAGCATTACACTTTTTGTCACACAGCTTGTAGGAAAGGATTCTGATTTGAAAGCTTTGTAATTAACACAGAAGTTAATCTTATATTTATTCTTTAAAGCCATGTGCTAAATTTAGATTATGATAATGTCACAGGAAATGGCATCACTTCCAAAATTTTACTGCAGCTATGAGGACTTTTGGAAATGTATTTTACACTGATTCTCTAAATAGGTAACCTCAAGTAGATTAGCCCAGACACAGCCAACAGTATCAATAACATGTTTGTAATTATGGTTATTCAATATCTTGTAATATATTAAGGTATCAAAAGCTGAGGCCCACCTATGATTTGCAGACACCCATCAGGATGAAATTCCCCAATATCCCCTGTGCAGAACCATCTCTGGCCATTCTCATCAACAGAAAACTCTTCTGTTGTCTTCTCTTCATTTCTAAAATACCCCATGGAGACGTTGGGTCCACCAATTATAATTTCTCCTCTAGGATTAGGCTTGTCTTTATTAGTATAGCCCCCTGAAAACAACAGCAAGTATTTTTTATTAAATTATTTTTATTAACAGTGCCAAGCAATTATTTTTAACCCATACACCCTTCTGCCACGAAAATACTTTGAAATGTCAGAATGAGGTTAAAGCACACTAACTGATGACTTTTATTAAAGATAACAATTACTTCATATGCTACACCTAGCTAAGCAGACAGGCAAAGATGCCAGCTAGGCAGGGACTAAATTAATTACTCTGAAATCAGAATTATTACTACTCACCTTCTTGCCAGTCTCTCAGTTTTATTTCACAACAAATAAGAGGAGCTCCAACTCTTCCAGTGCTGTAATCAGCAACTTAGGGAGAGAACAAGAAAGAAAAGCAAGATTTTTTTTGTTATTTAAAATATGAACAGGGTGTATCTTATCTCAAGTTACTTTGCTGCAGAACTACAGCTGTAGTATTGTAGCTGTATTAAAAAATTGTTTTAAAAAAATTAAGAATCACCAAATACCCATCTATATCTATTTCTTAACTTGTGTATTTTTGGGGTTTTAAGTACCTTCTGTAATGGTTCCAGCTCCACACGTTTCTGTCAGTCCATAGCCTTGGCCAACAGGACAGCAAAAACAGATGTTCATGAATCTTTGTGTTTGAGGTGAGAGTGGTGCTCCTCCAGACAGCATCATACGGACATTCCCTCCCAGCAGGGCCTTCACTTTTTTAAACAACAGTCTTGAAAGAAGGCAAAAAGCATTCAGAATTATTCACTTAGCTCGCTCTTTTAAGACACAAATCTTCCTTCCTTCCTTCCTATCTTAAAAATTAACTTTTCCCCAGATTTTAGTAGACAGCAGGGCTAATCCAAACCCACTGCCTCCTGTGTAACCCCTGAGGAGGGAGAGTTCCCATAGCTTAACAACATTCCAGTTTTATCACTTGCAAAAGGCAATGCAATGAAAATGAACCAGGCAGCTGTTGGAAGATTAATCATGACCATGAAATATCTGTTTCCAGTATGAACTTGGACTACTTCAGTTCCTCATCAGGTGTTATTTGCATGTCAGATGAGAACTTTCTGATAGCTCAGAGCATCATTTTTAGACTGTCCTTACAGATCCCAAGAGGCACCCTTGGCCCATGAATGCTACTCACAAGTTACACAGAGGTGCATCATATCCCCTCTTGATCTGTTCCAATTTGTAGTCATAGCCTATCTTGAACAGAGTTCTCTGGATATAGTTCATCTCTTGAACTTTACTCATGACATTTTTATAAATTCTGTCCATTATTTCCTACAAAGTGTTAAAAAAAAGGAGAATTACCACATGGGATAAAAGACAAAAACCATTTTTTTTTGCTGGACATATCTGCTTGTGCATACTTACAGGCACAGCTGCCATCAGTGTAGGCTTAAGTACAGTACAGTCTCCTTTGCTTCCCTTCTTAATTTTACTTGACTGTAAATAAGGAAAAAAAAGTCAATTTATGAAGCTGAAAACCACACAGGGCTTGAAAACTCAAGGACTAATAAAAAGAGGAGATATATAACCATGTAATTTGTTCAAATATCTGTTCCTGTGTCATTTTGCCCTCATTGTTATTGAAAGGGTAATGATTAACATCTATTTCAACCCAAAAACTCAATCTTTTACAAGTTCACTTTGTTTATCTTTCTCTTACTTCCTCCCTCTAGTACTTGCTTTCTCCTCCATCTTCCTCTGGGAGCTTGTTTTGCTTGATGCAAATCTCTCTACAAGCAAAATATACAGAGGTATCTATTCTGGCTTAGTTTACTCTTATTTATCTGATTGTTAAAGGGAAAAAGGCAAAGGACTAAATAGATCTGCAATAACTGGATAAAGAACTGATCAAGTGAGAGCAAAACTTAAGATCAGTTTAAACAGTTCAGCTGATCTATTAAGAGCTATTCTTACCCTGTTAGCCAGTAGATAATGCTATGGGCATTAATTAGGATTGCTTTTAGATTTCCTAAGTATCATAAAAGCAAGGCTTTAATAAAATTTATATGGTACAACCCACTGCTGTTGTTCACCAGCAATGTTAACGTGCATCATTTTCTGAGAAAAATTTACATTTCTGAAGTGTGCCACATACATCAGCATTTGTTTACTGAAGGAGCAAGGAGAGAACAGGCTGCAAAAACTGAATTTTGCTCCCCACCTTGCTCTGCCAGCCCTCACCTGATCTGAGAGAGTCAGAGGAGAGGAGTAACCGATCCTGCAGCCATAAGTGATGCAGGAAACCTCTGCTGTCAGCTCTAACACGTGGGCCAGAGGCAGATAACCAATGTAAGTGTCCTTGGGGCTGGGAAAGAAAAAATAATTAAGTCACCATTTTATTGTGTGCTTAGTTATTTATGATTGAACTGGGCCACAGGTGAGCTTATTGTCCTGCACAGCAGACAGGTGTGATTTCAGCCACAGCATATAAATAAACTGGGGGAATCTGCCCTTACTGAAATCAGTACAAATTACAGGATTTGCCTTGTTTTCTGCTATTTTCTCTCCTTATGGGAAGTTATGAAGTTAAGGATGAAATAACCATACTTTAAAATAATGACCAGTGATTTACAAAGCCCTGTCAGTCATCTTCTGCCAGGATACATTCCTAGAAAGAGAGCTGACTTGTGAAGTGCTGAGGCTGCTTTCAGAGAGGAATTGCTCAGAGATTCCTCAGCAAGAACCTGAGAGCTGTCACTGAGCAGCAGCTCTCAGCCCCCAGCCAAAACTGGGTTTATATCCTCTCACAACAGCAGGGTGGCCACAGGGCTTGTTTGTGTGAATGCAGAGACAAAAACACACAGTTCCATGAAAAACTTCCTCCAAACATTAATGTGAGGGAATTTGCACTTGGTTTTACTGTTGTCAAGGCATAATTTGTTACTTTTCTGCTCCTTCAGTGAACTGTGTCTCCAGGTCAGTGAAGTGCTAGGCTAAACTGATTTTTGGTGCCTGAAAATACCTAAAAACATTTCCCAAGTTGCACTAGAGGAGGAATCTCTTATATAGTGATATCCTCTGATGCTCAAAAATGCAAAAATCCAACACAGACTTAGAGCTAAGGGTGGTAATAATAAAAAAAAAAAACAAAAGCATGTGAGAAAACAGCTAGAAGGGCATATTTTTCAAACAAGGAAAGTTCACATACACAAGACATATTTCTGATAAATTAAAGAGAAGTGGCCTCACAATACTATGAAGAAACTTGATAACACAATGCCAGCAGCAGACTCTATAAATGTGACATTTTGGAGGTTGTTTAAGCTCTCTGTACACAAGAGAACAAAATGTTTCTTACCCCAGTCCAGGTATTCTCTCACACTGTCCTGTCATCCCAGCTATTAAGTTTTTGTGCATCATCATCACTCCTTTGGGCCTCCCAGTAGAGCCACTGGTGTACATGACTAAAGCCAGGTCTGTAGGAACAGGTCTGCTGGGCAGAATGCTTGCTACAAAATTCAGGAGAAAAAGGTATTGCTTATCTACTTTCTAAATGATTTCTGTAATTAATCAATGTGAAAATGTTTGTAATCAGTGTGAATCAGGTGCTTCATGCAAGACCAGCAGAGTGAGCTGTTGGCCAGTGCTGGAGGGAGCAGGCATCTGGTTTTTAAGAGAAGAGGCCAATTTTGAAAGGATTGATGAGTATTTGAGCACCTACACAGTCTGGGTGACACTTTTGTCATTGTGGTTTATAGCTGATTGAAAGTTTCATAGAAGGAACCTTCAGAAAGACCAAATAAAACTGTCAAAGGCAGCAAAGGGGAGAAATACAACAGTACTGATGATAAACAGCAAGCTGAGTAAGAAACAAAACAAAAAGCCAACACCACAAAAAGCTGCAAGTCAGCTTTTCTGTCCATCAGTCTTTCAAGGTTGTAGAGGTAACATTCCTCTTAACTCCAACTTTTTTTTTTAATTTTTAGATAAACCTCCCTCAGGTAAGCTGCAGGTTTAGTAGGAAAGCAGTAAGCTTAGAACCCTTGACTTCTGATTTTTGTTTTAGTGCTCTTTATCCTTAGGATGACAACCATCAGCTTTCATGGCTGTCAGTGCCTGCAAAGGAGCAGGATTTTTAGAGACTAAGCCCACAAAAAACCCACCCATGAGGGTCACTGCTGGTCAGCACTGATCAGAGATAAGCAGCTGTGATGAATGTGTGTTCCCCAAAGCTCCTTTGCCAGTTTATCTCCTCCTTTATTCCATGGAGAGATGTGGCTAATTACAGACTGCTGATGTCAGAACAGATCAGCAGGGTTGGGTTTTCCTTCCTTCAAGCAGATGTTTACAGTCACTCCTGGCTGCCCAATGCAGCAAGGAATGTAACTGTTATTCCTCTAGCCTTAAGTGCTCTTGAGCTAAGGCTTGGTCAAGATAATGGTCATTTCCAAGCAAAAAAACAAAAAAAAAAGCTTTAAGTGCTTTCTCATCTTTTCTCAATAAGATAAATAAAAGGTAAAAGTAGCAGAAAATGAAACATGAAACCAATTTCTATTTCATTTCCTAATACAAAGATGAAGTATTGAATCATTCTAATCATGGTTTAGAAGTTAAAACCAAAGTTTTATCTTGACATACATGAACAAAAGATATAAACCAAATTTTTTGTTTCTTTAAAGGGAGCTGCAGGATGAACTGGCAAGCTGCCACTGCATCAAAGGCCACCCTGTGCTGGGTGGGGGCTTTTCTGCTACACATCCCTCTTAACCCAGGTGTGCTTTCACTGCTAACACTGCTGGATTAGTGATCCACTTACAGTTCTCTGGTTTGGCTCCCAGCTCTTCCACTGCCTGCATACTGTGAATCTCCATGTTTTCAGGGTATTCTGATTTATTCACTGTTTTCTTGTCCACATAAATGATGTGTTTCAGACAGGAGACTTGTGGCAGTGCAGTCTACAGAAGAGAAATGAAATGTTTAGTAGTGCACTCTCTGAACTGGAGGGTTGCTTACAGCAGGTGAGGATGACACCAAATTACCTTCAGTTTGCTCTCCAGGAGTTCCACACTGGTGACCAGGTATGATGCTCCACACTCGTTGAGACCATAAGTCACTGCCTCTTCACCCAGGGTGGCATAGAGAGTGACAACTGTCACAGGGATGGGAGAGGACATCAGAGAAGGGTTAAAGTAATACTAAAAGCAAAAGTTCTTGCTTTAGCTTACAGGAAAGCACTCAATTGGGAATTTCCTAATTTGGAAATGGAACAGCTTTTAATTTTTCCACATCAGAAATGCTGTGGCACAAGAGACCTCTGGAACAGGGAGGACAGCTGGACAGGAAGAATGTCTTTACTGACAGTGGGGTCAAATACTGGAACAGGGTTCCTAGAAGATGGTTGATGCCCCAAGGCTGTCACTGTTTAAGAGGCCTTTGAACAATGCTCTAAGTAACAGGCTGGAATTTTTAAGTCAGCCCTGAAGTTGGAAGGAGCCTATAATCTACATCCTCCTGAGATAATTCTGCTTTTTCTCTAGCAGAAAAGAAATTCTCAGAACAGACAGATGTACCAAAACCCAACAATAATGTACAAAGCAATCCCAGAGTAAACAACTGAGAGCAGGTGCTCTGCCCCTGAGCTCTCTGCAGCCACAGCTCAGGGGGAGAGGTGACACTCAGACATCACAGGGCACCAGCCTGAAGCTGGGCAGCTCTCTGCTGCTGTCAGCTGCTTTCCCTGCTCCCATGGAATCGCTGATGGCAGCAAGGCAGAGACTCACACTAAGGAATCAGACTGTTTTTCACGCTGCCAGATGATTTTTAACCCAAACTGGCTACAGGAATCCCATTAAGTGCACAATGGAGTTCACCTCTCCCCATTATCTCTCTACTGAAGAAAGCCCTTTAGTATCATTTTCTCCCTCAAACTGTAACCTCCAAAGACCATTAAAGGAATTTAACAGTGCTGTGAGCTAGGATTCATGCAGAAAAGGCAAAAGTGTAATGTTATACAGCTATTTCTTATTGCCTTTCAAATTATAGGGATACAGACCAGATTAACCAGAGTCTTCTATTTCACAGCAGGGTCATCTCTCCCACTCCTGCCCCTGCACAGCCTCTGCACACTCTGCTGTAGGAGCTCACACAGGCAGCTGCTGGTGCTGCTGCTGGGAGAAAAGATTTACAGCCCAGGGCAAGCAAAAGGAATGGGCTGTGGGTCACAGTATGCTGTGTGCAAAGTGGGAACTGGAGTGCTCAGTAATCACTGCAGCTCACCAAGGAGCCTGCATGCATTAACTCCCATTAGAGATTTCTGTCGAGATTTCTGACAGCTTGGATTAAAAAAAAAAGAAAAACCATTCATAATTGTAATAAATTCGAGCAGCTTACAAGTGTCACCAAAACAGACTACCCACAGATTATCATATGATTTTGATACCATTCTTCTCCTCTGATAACCATTTTATCTTTTAGATGTATAATTTAGGATACAATCAGAAAATACTATAAAAACATCCCACATTTTGTGGAGAGAAATGCAACTACTGACATCTTCAGAATATTTGAAAACAACCTGAAAAATAAGGGTACTATTCTGTCATTTTAACATCTCTAACATTACTACACAAAAAAAAAAAGTTTCATAAGTATCAGCAAGTTAATTTTAGGGATCTCCACAATGCATAGAATAGACTGAAAACTTCTAAGACTCAGACCATCAGCAGAGAAAGTTTATGAAATTCTTACAACTCCAGTGAGACAAGAGTGACAGAATCTAAATACCTAACAGCCAGATCTGTGCTGAGAAATGGTTCTAAAACATTTTAGAAGTAACCAGGTTGAGCACTCACGAGGGAAGTTGTACTTGAAGCAGGTGAGAGCTACAATCATCCACTCAGCTCGGGTCTCACAAAATATGACCACGGTGCTTTTTGGGGTCAGTCCCAGGGCAGTCAGTCCGTTCCCCAAGCGAGTGATTTTCTCATTTACTTCTTCATAGGATAACCATCTGTAAGTTCCTAAAATTAACTTGAGAGGAAAAAACAATGAATTTTCAAGACAAGAAGCTTCTGGTATAGCTGTAGCTGATGTGAGTTGGTGCATAACACCATAAGCACACTGCCTTCATTAAGAAATTACTTTCAGTTTACTTGAAGTAGAATAAATAGTGCAGCCTGTATATTCTGTTGTTCCTCAAATATAAAATGAATGGTTTATTAGATGATGATTGAGGAAGAGCTCTAAAGGGACATGCATTGTTGAGGCAAGATACAGAGCAGCTCAAAAGCAATCAAAAAACCAAGTCAGAATTAAGTAAAAAATTATAAGTTTTACCTTTTTGAACACTTTTCCATTTGGCTGCATTTCATTTTCTTCACTCAGAATCTCCCTGGTTCCAAGACAGTCCTTCTTCCCAAACTTTGCTAAAGCATGGTCAAAGAGCTTGTCCAGAGTGTCTGCCCCAGGGATGTTGATGTTTGCCAGAGAGTCCAGGTGGGTGACAGAGCGGTAGGGGCTCCCCGGCTTGTCCGACACGGGTTTAGCTTTTAACCGCTTTGCCATTGCCTTTCTCTTCTTGGCGTTGGTGAGAAAATACCAGGGAATGAATACCAGCATACTGTACAACCAGATCAACAAGTACACAGGCAGCAAGAGAATGGCACACATTTCTAGCCTATATTTCATGGTGGGGATTGAAAAAAGGAACTCTCTTATGGAGTTCTGAAGCGGGCAAGAGCAAGGCAGCAGCGCAGAGTGGTGTGGGGAGAAGCAACAATGGCTGAAGCTTAGGTAGTGCTGATTCAGAGCAGCTGCAAAATTTTAGTAACCTTTGAGAGCCAACAGTAGATACCTATGGGCGAAAACCAGTGCCAAGCAGAGAGCAGGAAAAAGAAAGAAAAAAAAATTAAATTAGTAATATTACAGTTAGTTAATTAGTTTTAGTCCTTCTAAGAGCTCACTTCAAAAGCATCACTGCACAACAGAGCAGTGAACTGCTCTGGGGATGAAAGAGGATGAATGTTTTCCATGCTTGTTTATTGCATCCACAAATATTTACTTTTCACAGACTTTTCCCTGCTATTTCTGTTTGAATAGTTCTGGGCTGTTGAGATGAAGTCTGTCCTTCACAACATAATATTGTGTTCAAGCTACTTGAGTTATGACACAATTGTGTAATTATGGGAAAGGTCAACACTTGTTTTCCAGCTAAATATTTGTACTACAGAGAAAAGGTACAGCAGATTTCTTTTCAGAATATTCTATCAACTTCTATTCAGATTAAAATGTATCTTGATATACTCAACAATAGTATATGGACTCCAAAGTCTACATGCTGTAATCTAAAAACTATATAATATTCCAAAACTGCCTTATTAACTTTGCATCAGCAACTGCAATTTGAATCTTCTACTTTTCACCTCTGAATGTCAGACTCTTGGAAAGGGATTATGCAGATTTGATTTTCCAATTTCAAAAACCATTTCAATACATGCATTTCAAACTCCAAGGATGGAAAACAGAATAAAACATGACCAATTTAACTCAATTTAAAATAAAGTACAAGATTTTGTCTGCATGTCAGCAGTCTTTCCTCATTAAGGAGAACTGGGCCTAAATAAGGATTGGTGGTAAGTGGGAGAAAAACCAAACCATCCCAGCAAAGGGCAGGGAAGGGCTGCCCACTGGCCTGGCACCAGTCTGCACTGGCATGTGAGGAGGGGTGGTTCTCTTCACCTGGCTGCTGTGCAAACACAGCTGCTCACACGTCACCCACGCTGCCAGTGGGGAAAACAGCCCAGCTAGCCCAGGGCAGAGGCTCTGACAGGCAGGGGAGGCAGTGACACTGAGCCACCATCAGAGCCCAGTGCCATGGACACCATCTGATAAACAGAATGGCTGATAACAGGGAAATCCTCAGGGCTCCAGCAAGAATTAAAAGAACACAGGCACACCTCAAAAGACACCTTTAGTAATATATCTGCCACCCTCAGGTGATGAGCGAGGCTACAATTAACATTTCAGGTTAAACAAGACAACTGCTACTAACAGCAGACAGAAGTCAGTTAACAGGATGGTGGGTTAGTTAATGAGAATTTCAACATAAACAGTTGTGTTGTAGCCAATACCAACAGCTTTAATGTGATGGAAGACTAAGAGATCTGCAGATATTTAAAATAACATGACCACCACGTTAATTTTGTAATTACAACTGCAGAATAAAATTACTGTTGAATGATAGCACAATAAACTAAGCTAAACTAAACTAAGCTCAGACTTGTATGGATGAAAGTATTCTGCATATTTCTTTTTATAAAAAAATGAATGCTACATTCTTTTCAAAACCTACATGTTTATTGTGCTCTGGTGAACCTCACCATCAACCTCAGCAGAAAAGAGATCAGTTCACTTCCCAAAGTTCCAGTTCTCCATAATGAAGGATTATTGATTTATAACACAAATCTTGCATGATACTTTCAATCCAATTCAGTGCTCCAAAACCAGCAGTTGTGTTTCAAAGACAAGCCAGCCACAGCTCTAAGGCATGGTAAGGAAATGTCAGGACACACCCAGGGTTACACAGAATGCTACAAATTCAAATAAACCCCAGGGAGAACTGGGGCTGCTCCTCACCTCCCAACAATGAACACATCAGCAGGGACACTGGTTTGGATAAAAGCAGAGTTGCTGGAGTACTGCAAACTGTTGAACACAATGAGACAGCACCACAGCTGCTCTCTGGGCTGTGTAGGAGCTCGTTCAGAAGTGATCTTGCTGTGAAACACTACTGGCTAATAATCAAGAACTGGCTAATTGAGGAAGGGATTTCTTTCATTTTTGAATTTCAGGTTAATTTGAAATACTTTCAGGAAGTGTTTATAAAAACAGAAATCTTAGCTAATTTGCATGTATTTGTAGTAATTTAAAAGAGAATCACATTTCTATCCTTACAAAAATCTGTTGTAATTCTTAAGAGGCATCAGTTGGGAAAGTTTAGTGAGTCCCAAAAAGACAACCGTGGCTTTTTCCTTTGAACATGCTCATGCAAACCTGACACATACACACACAGAGTTGTACTTACAAGGGATCTCAGTGATGCCTGAGGTTTTTTCAGTGTTGACTAGATCTATTGTAAAACAGAAAAAAGAGAACATTTTAGAATTTGGGATGGTTTTTGTCTTGCAGAAAGGAGGAATCTTTAGAACTTCCACCCTACTGCTCCTAAGAAGCACAGGCTATGAATTCAGGCAGAGGGAAGATACCTCATACAAGAGCAATTACAATACTGGAAAAGATGAAGTTTCCAAACTACACTGGATGGACGAGAGACAAAGCTGCCAAAAAGGAGTTTAATTTTTATGCCACACTACCTCCTCCCTTTCTTATTTAAACATGCTCTGAATAAAACTATGAACAGAAGCTTAATGCAATTAATTACCAATGAAACCCAGAAAGACAAGGAAGAGACTTTTGTATTGCATATGGCCCATTCTTCTGAGTCAAGGCAGAACAAGAAGCCCTTTGTCACTCTTGACAGATGAGTATCAGCAGAAACAGGAACTCAGGACTGCCCATGGCACACATTGCCCAAGAGAACATGAAGTGGATTTGGGGTATTGAGGTAAGAGAAGTTTCCAGAACAAAAGCATGTTTATAGAGGCAGTGAGGCCCCATTGGTCCCATGACCAGTGCAGTAAAAGATGGCTGTGTGGAACTGCAGAGATAAGGCTCCAAGAAGTCTACTGCAGAAAGCTTTAACTGGTGTTAAATTAGTTATATTTTAAAAGCCTTCCCCATAAGTCTAAGGTTTTTATCAGATTTTACAGACCAAAATTGAGTTAAAATATCCCTTGCAAAATTCTCCTACAAGGATTTTCCCTTGAAATAAAAAGAAGAGGTGCTAGAATGTCTTTAGAGTTACTGCCATGTGGCTGTGTAAGATTTTGATCCATTGCAGGATCATCCCAAACTCGTGCTAAATAAATATTTATCATCTCTTAAATATACTGCATATAACAGACTGACATACTCAACATGCAAAGATACTTCCACACCAGTTGTATTCAGCTAGAAGCCAAACTCAGCTATTCAAATTACACCTTATGCCTTCAATATCTTACTTAATTAGACTTTAACAGAAAGGATGAGCTGCAATGCTCATATCAATGCACCAACAAGAACACTTCAAGGTGAGACAACCACATATATACTAAAGTGTTATGTTCTTCGTAAAGTTCCTCATTCCTTACAAATAAAATTTAGCACTCATGAAAAAATTCACAGTAACAAGATAAAACTGTTATTTAGCACTGGAATACCTAGAATATGTAATACTTTTTATTGGTTTACAAAGCTTATTCTTTCTCTTGACTGTTGAACAGAACTGTCCTCTTTAGATGCTTATCTAGCTGTTTTGGAAACAGCAGAGCTTCCAATTCTCAATGCAGGAAATGCAGGAAATGCATGTTCCCAGAAAGAGCAGCGTGCGTCAGGCGTCACTACAAGAAAACACCAAACCAAACCAAAATAGATGTTATTTCTAACCTAAATAGCTGGTTTTCAGCATTTCCAAAGGATTTTCCTCAGGTGAAGCAGCTTCTCTCAATTTTGAAGTGGTCTGGAGTTGATTTAACATCTGCAGTGACATGTTGCAGTGTTCATGCTGGAAATTTCACTCATGAGGTAATGTTCCAGTTATGGCTTTTATATGCTGGGTGTTTACAAAAACTCTTTAGTCCAAGCTTATTCCTCACTGACACTGTATTTTATGAGCTGCCAGAGATGGAAGAGATGTTATCTAAAGTATAATCTGACTTTTATATCCTTAATTAAGAGTTTCAGACAGATAACATGGAATACTCTACTCCTGTCCTGTAGCCAAGGTCACAGAACAGAGTCTGAAATCCAAGCACACATTCTAGAACAGAAGAGATATTCTTCTCTTCCCAATTTAACTCAAATCTAAGAAACAACTAGAAATTATATTTTTTAATCTAGAAAAAAAAAGTTTAAATAGTCACAAAAGGTTATGGGACTAAGTAAGAGCAGAAGTGTGTATGGGGAACAGAGAGAGGGGTTATGCTCTGGAAATTACTATTCCCAGACGAGGAAATGCCCTAATCCTCTCTGCATTTGACTCTCCAAACTGAACAGAATCAACTTACTTAGCATTTACACTCACTACTAGAATTTTTAAGCATAATTCAAAATCTAACAAAGAACCTGTAGCTAGAAATTTTGTCCTATGCAGTTTAACTAGGCAGCAAATTATCTTCACTTAGAAAAGGCTTTAATTAGCCCAAGCCCAAAACAGTCTAAAGGCTTAATTGTGAAATTATATCAACAACACTGCTTATAATCCTTCCTCTGGTGTTAAAAAGTTTTCCAGGGATCCCATTTACTACAGAATAATGTGATTAGAAGAAAACACAACTTCATTTTCTGTCTGCTTCAAACATAGTGTTAGGAAAGCCACCAAGTAAGAAAGATGGCATTAGAGAGGAAAAGGGTTGTCTTCTAGTTCGTGAAGAAAACTGGAATCTGCAAGGCAGATTGTTTTTTAGTTTAAAAGCAACACCAGAGGAAGTCTGGTTCCTCTGCACCAGAGCTCTTGGAGCTCTTGCCAACTTCAAATGGAGCCACAATTCTGACTTTAGCATAATTGCTCAGGGCTGACTCCCATCAGGAAGTTCTGAAATCTTCCAAAACAATCCAATATGAGTAAGTAACATCAATTTCTGGAATTTCTCTATCATCCAGGCAAATCTAAACATTTTGGAAACCACAGCGAGCATTCAGGATTTGTAACTGGAAAAGTGGTTTTACACAGCAAAAAAAACAAAATTGAGTTGATCTGAGTAAGTATGTGGGTGTTCCATTAAGTCAGTTTTTGGAAAGAAACTTATTTGGTATTTACTCATCCTGAATTTGTTCCAGTACAGGACAGAACAAGGCTGGGATTTCAAAAAGATGACACAAAGACTAAGAAATACCACGTAGCAAGGAAGATGCAGCACAGTAAACAAATGAGGGCATGCCATCAGGCTCTCTATAATTTTTGATTTTCCAGATTTATACCTAACCCACACCAGAATGAGAGAAGCTGAGAGGACTGTGATGAAATAGCAGTAGGAGTTAGAAGAATCTGGAGGTTAATTACAACTTAGCTGGGGTTAGAAAGATTGAAGGAAAAGAAACTGAAGGAAATGACTCAGTTTTTACATCATGTCGGTGTTTTTATAAAAACAAGCTCCAGAAATAATAATTCAAGTTAATCATGGTAGGAAAAAAGTTCACGAAGTCTCATTTTTCTTTCTTTCTCGCAGGCAGATTTCTACATATTTTCTTGTTGCACATTTTGGTACATCACAAAGGGCAGTGAAAATCCAGAGAAAGTCTAACCAAACCTAGCCAAATTTCAGAAGTACTTCTGTGCTCTGGCAGTGCAACAGAAGCTTAAAGCCTGAGAGTTTGAGACTCATTCTGCCTGTACAGTGTAAATACGGGTACCTCTGTCCCAACAAACAGGGATAGAGGAAATCAGTTGTAGTGGATCCTGATACAAGTTTAAATATATACATTCTACTTGAAATAGCAAAACCACAGGTAGTATTAAGAAAACTGTGTTTCTCTTACTGCTGTTTAAAAAAATACTGCTGCTTAACACAGTATTTTACTCAGCTAATGGTAAAGGTAAGATTTATTTTTGGTTTCAGGAAAAATGTTGTTGCCCTTTATGTTCATTGCTTCTGCTTACTACCTCAGAATATATAGGCACTTAAAGTCAGTCAGAAAAAAATCAATTTGTAAGTGTCAAACATTATTTCTGCAACAAGTACTGTAGTGGAAGCCAGCCCAGCCACACTGACCCGGTAGTTCTCAATTATCTGAGATCTGGGTGTGAAACTTTCTCCTAATTTGTAACTTGAGTGCAAGCAAATATTTGGTGAAAGGGTAAGAGCTGTTTGCATGCCCCAAAGGCACAAAACGTTAAAGGCCAAGGTAAGATTCCACAACTGAAAACTGAGACTACACTGAATTGGGAAAGTACTTCCTCTGACCCACCTGCTCCTTTGGGTGTGAAATTGTGTCCAGAGCCTGTCCTGGGAGTACCCGAGGCTCCCCCACAGTGCAGCCCCTGCCCCAGGCTGTACACTGGGCTCTGCTCACAGCCTGGCCTGCACAGGCTCTCAAATCACACAACCACAGAATCAGAGAATGTTAAGGGGTTGGGATGGACATCAAAGCTCATTTTGTTCCATCCCCCTGCCCTGGGCAGGGCCAGCCTCCACCAGAACAGGTTGCTCAGGGCCCCATCCAGCCTGGCCTGGGATAACTGCAGGGATGGGGCATCCCCAGCCTGTCCCAGCGCTCAGCACAGCACAGCTGGGTGCTAGCACAGCCACGGAGCTTCCTGAAATTTGTTCAGATCCTGACAGTCCAAAAACCCCAAAAAAACAGTGTGTGTGACTATCTGCAGCAAAGTTCGTAGCTTTGATGGCATGACTTTTATTTATTTAGCTGTCTGGATAATTTTGAATATGAATAAAGCAGCAGTCACAGTAGCAACTGCAGAAGAAAAACTGTGTGGCACTAGACTAAACAGACAGTAAAGTGGTCTCAAAAATTCTGAAGGAAGTTTCAAGAGGAAACTGACACTGTTGACCATTCTTTCAACTTATTTTTAGGAACTTTTTGTTCTGAAAAAGGGACTGAAAATCCTTAGCATGACACAGTGTATCATGAAACAACTCATGGTTAGTAATAAAAAATAATTAGTAATTTCGTTTATTAACAAATGCAATGATACTCAAAAAGCCAACATTGCCAGAAAATGTTTTTAATTCAACTTAAAAATGCACAGTCCTCACTTGAAGTCGAAGAGGTATAATGTAACAAATTTCTCAACCTGTTCTGTCAGAGGAACACCAATGAATCAACGTAGAGAAACAGACAACAGAAACCTTATCCACCACTGCCTTTCAGTGATAATATATCCTCCCTTTATCTTTACATCCAATGTCTGGACACAGACCATGACCCAGGAAGGTGGGAAAACAGCTGCTGTGGGAATATGATCAGGACAGAGCCTTACACAGAACAGTCAGAAATAAATGTATGTGATCATCATCCATCACACCACCTTTGAGTAAGTATGCAAATAACCTGAACTCATTCAAGGCTTCAGTTATGTCAGACAGAAACTGCCAGGTGTTCATCATCTCTCCTCCTAGCTGAGTTTATGGAGCCATAAAATACTCTGCACAGGTATTGTTATTGACAGACATGCAAGAAAAATATGCCTGAAAGAGCAGCCAGGTGGAGAAGTGGCAGTCCCAGAATGGCAAAATGTAGCACACTCATACAAGGAGGATGCCCTGCAGAGTTTTCTAAGGCATAGCCTTGCTCTGAGCCCTATTCCAGCCCCCACATTCTCATCCTGCTTAAGCACAGCAAGCTTAGTTTCACTTTCTAGTTGTTCCTCTTGCCTGTGGCAATATATTTCATAAGTGCTTTTGACCAAGTTGTTCAAACAGAGGAGCTCATAAAAATGCAGAAGTATTTGCATGCTTATGAAATAAACAGATAATCCATTTTCATAATGAAAATTAAACACATCTATCAAACAAAGGCACAAAAGCAAGGCTATCAAGTTCAGTATTAATTTACCATGTGTAAATACACAGTATGAATCAGCAGTACATAAAATTGCCTTTGTGGAAAGTAACGTGCAGAATGATAAACTAATGGGCTACTATGAGCAGATAGAAACTACTCCATCCTGCCTACTTCTACATCTGGTGCAAAAAGACCACAGACACCACAAACCAAGATCTCTTCCTTCTTTTTAATTTTTCTTTACATTTTTGTATCACTTTGCTCTTAGTTGACATTACTCTTCTACATAACATTCAAAGCTATAGAAAATACTGTTGTAAATCTACACTTTACCTACACAGTATTGCAATTCTTTGAGTATGTGCATCTTCATTGAGTAAGAAAACCAAAACAAAAAGTGCCATACTAGGAACAGAAAAGAGAGTTAGTAGTCAAAGCAACTTTTAGGATACAACACATCAGCAAATGACTTTGCTGAATTGACATAAACGTGACCTCAATGTAAGGGAGACTCCAAATGAGAAGTGAGCAGTGCAGCAAGGGGGTTGGTTCCCTGAGTCTCCAAGGGAAGATGTTAAACTCCTCAAGTTTATGCTCGTGGCAGGTACCTGGATGCAGTTCTGGGCTGCAGGGTTTGCAGGCTCCTGGCACACAACCCTCCTGTATTTGCACAGGCTGTTTGACACAGCTCACTTCAGTCCCACAAAGTCCCACAGCCACAGAGGAAGTGGTCACCTTGGTTTGGTTCTGCTGGAACACACCTGTGTGCTTTGCAAGAACCTGAAAGGGGCCTGAAAACACAGCTACTGCTGAATGAAGTAGCCTCTACCTATTTGTTGGTGCCCCAGCCTGTCCCCTCCTTTTGCCAGAGTGAAAGGCTGCTGGCTGCAGCCTTTGCAAGCTTAGTGCATCCATGGAAGTGTACCAGGGAAAAAAAAAGGCAACCAGAAACTGTACCATGATATATAACCTACTTTTATCTTTACTGAAAGCCAAAAATACCCAAGCCCAATCCCCCATACCTAGCCACTTTAAAAAATTTTATTGCAGATTAATTTTTTTATTAATTTTTATACACTCCAAAACACTTTAACAGGCATGATCTTTTATTTGTGGGAGGTCAGTAATTTATGTGGAGTTAGTAATCTTCCTAATCCAAAGTGACTGTATGGTAGCTGGCTGCCAAGTTGTCAGCTTAAGCTATGAGACTAATGCCCTCATTCATAAATTTTTGGGATTTTGCTGTGAGCCATTCAGCGTGCTGTGATAGGCTGTGTCCAGCTCCTCAGACTGAACTGGCATAATATTTGAAATAATGACATTTCATAGGCTGCTCAACTCCTCTAGCTACCAAGACAAATGGAAGAATGACTCACTGTGTATTCTACTTATCATGTGCTTGAGATAAACTGAACTTCATCAAATCTTTTCCAGAACTATTGCATGTGTGACTGCTGGGGAGGAAACAACAAAGTACCCGATGGATCACTTAGACAAGGTGAAGTGGTTCAATAAATCTGACCAGCTATATCAATTTACTTGTCTTTTTTTTTCAGACAGATACTTGCAAGGACAACACTGTGTTCTTACCAGCTTCCTTCAGCCCTACCCATTTGACAGGACACTGGTGTCAGTGCACATTTAAATATGCAAAGACTCATTCTGCTGTATGTGCTACCTGCTATAAATATGTGAAATAAACTGAACTACAACAAAGGATGAAGTTGGAGCAAACACTCTGTAGTACCTGCCTAACCTGACAGTAGTAAGTGCTCTTTTTATTTCACTGCACGTGAGGAATTGACAGTAATCATTATTTACAATCTGCTGTTTCTCTAAATACCTCCTTCTTAGTGGACTTTTTGGTTCAAATTGTACAGTGGCTCCTAGTGCACAGAAACAGATCTAATAAATAAATCACTGTTTTGTAAATTATGACATCTCCAATCAAGAATTGTAGCCAGATAAGTAATCACTACATGAACACAAAAATGTATTTATATTGAGAAAGTCCTTATTTTAGTAAACACTGTGGTATATACATGTTGGCCAAGTTTATACTATAACAAAGGAAGAGGGTAGGGTAAATATGTCATTAATAGATATTTTTAAAATAAAGCATTAATTTAATTATAAGTTAAAATTATTTAAAGTTTAATCATCTTAAAACAAGTAATCCATACATTTCTGTAACTGTCTTGGTATTGCTCACTTACAATCTTATTTTCTGTAGTATGGTGTGTTAGAACAGAACACCAGTGTTATTAAAATGATAATTTAAACATCTCTTAATTAGTACAAGCTGTAGGAGAACAAGTACTGGGATGTAATGTGCTATTTTAAGTCCGTCCTTGCCATGTTAACTTGTTTCTAATTTCACAGTCTTTCAAGCGTACCTAGATTATTTTTTAAATTGATACATAAATTAATACTCTGCCATTATACACCTATGCTATAAAACATCAAAGTTTGGAAAGAAGGGTATTTTCCCTGTACATTAACAAAAGTAATGAGCAAAAATCATGCAGTGAGCTGCAGCATCATTACAGCTTCAAGTAAAACAGACATGCACAAAGATCTTCTGCTCTGAGTTTTGACATTTAACAGCTTCCATTGCCAGACCAATGAGTTTATAATAAGAACTTGAAAAGAAATATAAATCTGTTACCCTGAAAGGAAAGTGACAAGTATGCTTTTAAAAAAAGATGCTCTGCTGATGAAGCAGTAATGTGCTATAGGGAATCAATAGTCACACCAACATACATTGAAGGAAATCCTGGAACATTAGTTTTTGTCCTCACAGAACAGTGGTATTCAAGTAAAACAGATTTAAGAGTCTTGGATTTAAAGTGATAACTAAGGTTCCACCTTGGATCACTTTAAATCCGAGACTCTTAATTCTGTGATAATTGGTGGATCACTTTATCTCTGCCTTGGAGATAAAGATATCTCACCTTGAAGCCTGGTGAACTCCCACATGTACAGCAGCCCTTGATTTAGTATTAACTGTACTATAAAGCCCATGCAAAAAATTATTTTTTAAGAAATAATTTCTAAATATCTAGGATTCCTTAAAACCACTTTACTGAGTTGAAAAGTACTCTGATTTCAGGGGCAAGTCCAAGTGCTTAGTTCTATCTGAAGCAAAAAAAAAGGAAAACAATTCCTCACATCCTTCACATTACACAGCTGTTACTCCAAATGTAAAGCAAATAAAGTGCATGCTGACTTTTTGAAGCAGCAGCAGCATTTGCTCTGACCTCACATCCATCCTAAGCAACTCATGCACTCAAACTTTAAAAATCATCCATTATACAAACTGACAATCTGGCAACATGTTGGCCGAAGGAAAACACTTCCCACTCCTCCCAGTCCCATGCTCACAATCATCTTTCCTTGCTTGTTCTGTTCCTCCATTTCCCAACACTGCCTGTGCTATTTATTTCCTTACTAAAAAAAAATTGTTCAATGTGCCTTTGAGTTTTCTGCTATATTTGGGATCATCTTAAATAACTCTCCAGACAATTGTACCATCAGGCCTCGCACTCCCACACTCCTTGTAACGAAGGCTTTATCCAGCCTGGCTTTGGCCATTGCCAGGGTTGGGGCATCCACAGCCCTCCTGGGCAACCTGTGCCAGCATCTCACCATCCTCACAGCAAAAAAGAAGTTGATGCCAGCCCCAGGACAGTCCTGACTCAGAAGCTACTCCGGGCTGTGGCAGCACAGGTCAGCAGCAGCACAGTAACCTGAACAGGACACAGGCTCCCTATCTAGGGCAACAACAGTGTGAGGAATTTCCACCCCCACCACTCATTCCTAACCTCTGTCTCACACACTTGGTCAGGTAAATGTTATGAACACCTGGCACACAATCCAAGCTGTCTCTTGATTACGAGTGCACCTCATAAGCAGTGCTAGGTAGGAACTGATAGCCCTGATAAGAAGTGGGGCAGGGAAAGCAGAGCTGCTGGAGTTTATTTACGTCCTGCCCAACCGTTTTTGTTGATCTCAGTGCAGATCACACAAGGTACTTCGTGCAGAGAAGGAAACTGAAACCACAGCTCCCAGGCAATGCTGGCTGCTGGCCAGATCTTTTTTCCAAACTACATTTTAGTTCATGTCCATATAAAACAAGCACAGCTCCAGCACGTCGAGGGTTAAGGCAGGTCCTCCCCATGCACCACAGAGACCACAGAGCAGTCTGAGAAAGGGCCTTGGTGCTGTTGGGCTCCAGCTCAGAGCAGGAACCTGTCACACCACCTCAGAGTGTGCCTCAGTTTCAGTGCAACCCCGGTCACCCTGAGTGAGCAACCACAGAAGGAAAAACCAGTGCTGCACTCAGCCTTTGTTTGCATGTGCCTACCTACAGAGTTTTCAACATTTTGAAGAAACAGCCAGCTTCTAGGAGTGTCAGCAGAATATAAGCAATCCTAATTTCCTTCCTCCAACCAAAAAACCAATGAAACAACAGCAAAGTACTAATAATCCCTGTCCACTGTAAACACAGCTTTACCAGCAGAGAAAAACTTTCTTAAGCCTTCCCTTCCATACAGCTAGCCTACTCTAAATGGAAATGTGAAGGGCAGCAACCCCAGTTACAGGGAGGAGAGGAGGAGACTTTGTTCCAAAGATGAACACCAAAGCAGTCACTCTGCAGCTGCTCCATAAGGTAGTAAAATTAAACAGCGTGGGCAGCTTTTGAGATAGGCCTTCCACAACAAAAGGTTAAAGATGTTGCACCATCTAAAGAGCAATCTGATCTATGAACAAACAGAACAAAAACGTAAATTCTGTTTCTCAGGAAATTGCTTTCCTCCTTCCATTCAACTTCCTCCTCTCCTGAGAAAACAAATGTCCTGAAGCATAGTGGCCACATGCTTATTTGAGTATACAATGAAATTTCCCTTAACGATTAACTCCAACTCTTTTTTAGTTTAAGCAATTCCTTACGCAGAAAGGTTCAATTATAAAAGGGCACTCATTCATTTGTCACCTTAACTACCTAACTCTATTTATCATTAACTTCAATATATTTTGAATGTTTACTTGGCTCAGGCTACTGTTTGGTATTTAATTTGAGTACCAACCTCATTCATAACAGTATAATAGGCTGCACCTATTTTACTAGATATATATCATAACATCACCTGGCATATATCTGTATGCAAAGCCTTGCCTTAGTAGTTTGTTGGGAAGTGGTTTCTCTAGGTTTATAAAAGGGCTGAAGCATCACCCTTGCATTAGGAGAAAGTGTTACCTGCTGAACTCTGCACACTTATGATGCTGAAAGTTTATAGCTGCTGCTGCTGGATTATTCAATGGGCAGCACCACCACTGGCAGTGCATGTTCCAGAGGGCATTAAAGGTAACACATGAGCTAAGTGTGCGTGAGATACAAACACCTAAATAATTAACACCTCCTGAAACCACCCACCATAGCAGGATCCAGGGAGAAACTGTTTCAAGTTGATACAATTCTGTAGTTTAAGACAACAATGCAGGGAGAACTGGTAAATACAAGGAAATGAGAGTTGTGTTAAAAACGCGTTAAATAGTTTCCAAAATAACTTTTATGTGGAAATATTTAAGGCTTCTGAAGAATTGTATTCAAATACAAACTTTGTATCCATGCACGAAGAGCAGAAGAAATAAGACATGAAAGCAAACATCCTGCCAGAGACTGCAGAACTTTGCTACCTGTCTTTTAATTGGGTGAAAAGACTGGAGACATGAAAATCTTAAACATATCTTAGGGAAAAAGAAAATCCATGTCTTCAATCATTGTAGTTGGTCTGAGATGACAAATTCTAAAGATTCAAAAAGCAGAACTTAAAGAAAAAACATCGTATGTTTGTAAGGTCTATCTGCAGATTTATTTGCTCATTTTTGCACTTGAAATTGGCAAGGTTACAATTGCAAATTTGTCTATAATAGTAAATGACAACATACATCATATTTTTATGCAACAATCCAAGATGCAAAGAGTAACCAAGCAAGGACTGATATTATCCTTACCCTGACAAACATCTTTTACCACCATCAGGGACTACAACTGTCCATTTACTTTCTATAAAACATTCCTAAACACTAAAGCTCTCTGTGACCTCCATCTATATTTATTGAACATCCTCACTGAAAATTTTGTACTATCACTCCTTTTTTTCCTAACATAAATGTTTCACATTTAATTTTTTTCTCAACTGTTATATGCTATAAAGGTATATGCTACAATTATTTCATTAAAGGACTGGGCAAACAGCAGCACTGGATCAGGAGAGGTCTGTGCAGCCAGGGCAGGGGAGCCAGACATGTACATGCACTTGCTTTTCAAATAAGCTTCAGAAATCTTCAAAGGGGATGTTCTAGAACACCAAGAAGCAAAATTTATCACAGAGGAACACGACAACAAAAATACTGAGCCAGTTTCTTGCTTTCCTTTAACAGGTGCTTTTGTGACGTGGAGCAGAGAAGCATGCGCTGAGCAGTGCATCACCTCTCCTGATCAGCATCAGCCCATCTCCCGAGCCCAGCCTCCTCCCCTGCATCCGGGCGGGGGGCTCCGAGCGCCGGGGGGCTCCGGGGAGGCCAGAGCACCGCCGAAGCACCGGGCAGCGCCCCGGGCAGGCCCAGGGAGCGGCCGGGGATGAGCTCCCGCCCGGCGCGGAGCGGGGAAGCGGCGGGTCCGGCTGCCTGCGG
>VWYN01011934.1:168458-213409 GCA_013400075.1 Hippolais icterina
CCTCCCCACCTCCGCCACCATGACGCGCCGGGCAGGGGGCGGGCGCGGACCCGAGCCCGGAGCCCCGGTCAGTGCTGCCGCCGCGTCCCGAGGTGACCCCGGGCTTCGCAGCCTCCTGAGGGGATGACACGGGACCCCGGGCTTCGGGCAGAGCTCGGTTAGCGCGGCCCTCCTGCGGGGCTTGTTGGGTTCCGCCGAGACTGACAAACAGGCCGCGGGCAGGCCGGGCGGCGGGAACACGGCAAAAGCCTCAGCGGGAACCCCCGCCCGACCCCGGGCACAGCCCCCGGACAGGCTCCGGCTGGAAGCAGCAAGGCCGCCAGTCCGGATCTCTCAGGCTGGAACAGACAGCTCAGAGGTTTGTAACCCAGTTTTGCCTCCTGACAATGTGGAGACCACCAGGCCCAGTCGGAGGCCCCTTTGGTCTTTTTTTCAGAACACAAGAAACGGGTTTCAGCAGCAGTGCTGACGAGAACGACTGGGATTACTCACAATGCGGTTCAAAAAGCCAGAGGCTACAAATATCCCCATGATTCATGCAAGAGTTTGCCAGATGGTTTTAGCTGTTTTGCAGTCTGATTCTCCTTCATAGGAGAACTGGCACAAAATAACTTGCTTCTGACTGCCACTTCTTAATAGCCTGTAGGGGAAGAGGAAACATTCCATGCTCCATCTATGCAGAACAGAAGTCCAGCAGGATCCTCCCCCGCCCCATATGGAGTGGGACAGTGTGTGAAAAAACAAAATTGGCATACATTATATAGCCGTGGCTATATTTGGTAACGAGTTTGCTTCCATGGAAGACAACACCTTGCAGGAGGCTAAAATGTTCTGGCAACAACTGCACATGCAGTGTGGAGTTATATTTAATAATTATCAGAGAAGCAAAAAGCACATCACTTCCTTGGGTAAAGCTGAATCACTGTGTGGCTTCTGCTCTGTTTGGACTATATAACACTTGGGGCAGTCTGTTATACTCTCACTTTGTTCTAATTTGTTTCAAACCCCATTGTTTTTCTTAATGTCACATCATCACTAATAAGAGAACTTGGATTGCACAAGATGCCCAAAGGCACATTTGTTTCATGCAGATTGCTTTTTTGATCTAATCTCCCTAAATACTTAGAAAAAGTTGGGCAAACCAACTTGCCACAATTTTTTTTTTCCAACTAGAACACTGACACAGCCTCTTTTCTACATCTTTGTCATAAACAGCAAATAGGTAAGAAAATCTACTTGCAATTTATTTCAGATGTTTTGTGCTTTTTATAGTCTTAGATTTTGAATTAAGTGAGTATAGATTTACCCTGATGTGTGCTGCTGGTGGGTAGGAAGCCTGTCTTGTGCCTAAGACAGCTAAAGCCCTGGAGTGGCCGCAGTGGATCAGAGCAATGCCTGAGGTAGAACACAATGCTGTTCTCAACAGTGGCTGGCCATCTCCTGGGAATTCTCCTGCAACTTCAACACCTTTAGCAAGCAGTAGGCTGTTTCTGTTCTTGATAGACAATGGAAAAGAAATCCATTTGCTTTCTTAGTCCTATAAGCTTTCAGCATCTACAGCTTGATATCGTTCTGCAGTTCAACTTCATGCTGGGTGGAAATCTCTTCTGTGCCTTCTGTCTGGTATTTCCATATGATGTCCCCTGACCTTTGCATTAGCTAACCATTCTCTCTTATCTCTTCTCTCCATGCCACTCCTTGTTTTACAGATTTGTAACACAGATTCCTTGCACTGCCACCTTACTCATCTCTCTTCTAGGCTGACAAGTCTCACATTTTCCAGGTGCATTTTCATAGTACTGATGCCTTGGGAAGGCTGACCTGGAACAGAAACTGGACAGAGCTATAGAATAAAGTAGAGATTTATTGAAAGGCCTTTAGGGTACACCTTGGGCAGTACAAGAGCCTGACCAGNTACCTCTAATAAGCTGGAGCTTCCATCTCTGTCCTGCAGACTGCATGTCCTTGCTGCCACCTGGATTTCAGGTGCTGCAGGTTGTGCACTTCTGCTGAGTGGAACTCCTCCTTCTCTTCTCTCTTTATGCCCTCCCTGCTGGAGATCTCACCAAGCCTTGGCACTGCCTCATCAACCCCTTCTTGGCCCTGGACAGGCTGGACCTGTGTGCCACAGCAGGAAGCTCTGTGGGGAACCCAAATTCCTGCAGGATTTGTGCACCCATGTCCCCAGGCCGGGCATCACTGACTGACATCCAGGCCTCAGTGGTGGTGTTGGGGATGCTCAACAAAATACTTCGTCTGTTTCAGAAGGATGAGCATCTAGGTCAAGCTAATAGTTTCAGCAAAGTTGGAAACAAAATTTTGGTTAATTATAATTAAGTAAAAAATATAACTTGTCAGGTTATCATTAGAATAATGAGTGCTAAAATTATGCTTACTACAGACAGGGTGAAGAGTCAAATATACCTTATTCTGTGAAGGCTTTAGAAAGAGCACCATGGGAAACCTTTCCTGCACCTACAGGTATGCAAATTTCCATAGGATTTACTGATGTAGAATATGCTCTTTTGTTTGTCATAAGGTACATTTTCATTTAAACCAGTTCTTTGAAAGATGCCAAACATTCTGTTTTGAAAGCAAAGCAGAAACGGATTTATTTGCTCTTTATAAATAAAGCTGTGGTCAACTAGTAATTCCCTGAGGATGTGTGATACTTCCAAAAGCTTTAAACCAGGAGGATAAGACAAGAAAACCTATGGTCAGGAAGCTGACATTCACTACAGGATGTGTAAAATGTCTTTGCAAGCTTTTAGAGGAGTCTTTAAACAAAAAATTAAATAATATTTATATAACAAATGTCACAGTATCCTCAAACCCAAATCTGCCTGAAAGGATTTTCGTTGTCCCTCGTGTTGCAACTCCTTTGTATCTTTCCAGTAAGAGGCACTCAGTGAAGATCTCAGTGGGATGTGATGAGTGTAACAGCGCTTCCCAGACAGTGAAGTCACTCTGTACTGACGCTGATTTTCAGCTTTATCACAGAGGTCAGAAGCAGAGAAAGGGACCTTGAGGAGAGGCTGAAGCCAAGGCCAAGGAGGTCTCTGTTTTTCACCCAGGGTTCAGTGCAAGTTTTGAAAGAGTAAAGAGCTTCTCACCTCATTCCTGATATCAGCAAAGGGATTGCATAATCTTAGCACGTCTAATCTAAGTAATAAGTCAATATCTGGAGCCTTGTGGGTTGTTTATTTATATTAGGAGAAGTGACTGATGAAATCAACTATTTCCTATATGCAATCCTGTTTGTCTTCACAGACTGTACAGTTAGAATCAAAACAACAGAAAACAAAATTTGTACACAAACTTGGCCATTTTGGAGCAAGCATTCTCCCAGAAAGTTACCTGAGTTTCCTCTCAGGCTGAAGTTTTAGTGTGTCCCTTTTTGCACATTGGACCTCCACATGAATTCTGCCCTTCAGGAGTAATGCACTTTTGTTCACTCCAGACCTTTTTAAACTGACTCTTGTGTTTTAAAAGAAAACAAAACCAACATAGCAGTCAGTCACACACATTTGATGACACAAAGCCTTACTGATATCTCAAGTAAGTGCATTCCAAGGAGGAAGCCATAATACTGGGAACTGAGGGATGGCTGTGAATAAAAGGCAGCATTTTAAGAGAAGGGGCTGCTACCAAATGTAGGGATTGTTTTGATTTTTGATGATTTTTGTTCCAACCAGATTTAAAAATTATCTGCAAATCTATTTATAATAGTTGTCAAAAATAACAAATTTCTATATTTTTATATGAAAAATAAAAAACCCTTTATTGCATCTCCAGCCATAATACTAGACCTTTGGGGGAAGGAGCAGGAGGAATGTAGAGACAAAATCTGATAGGTTCTCTGAACTAAAATTGATCATCACACTGTTTCCCATCAGCCCAACACAATTACCTCAATAGCACTGGGAAACATTGAAAAAGGAACACAAATTCCAGGAGAAATGTATTTTAAAATGTAATTTATGGACAGTGTGCTGTAGTGGTACAGACCCCTTCAGCAATTACACTATTTGTAATTTGTGTTATTTGTACACAATTTGTATTATTTGTACACAATTTTTATTTTTGGCTATTACACTGAACAATTTAAGGAAGGTAAATGATTATTTGGTCACCTTTTTCAGACCCTTTAGGATTCACCCATAAAACATTCCCCACATACACTTTTACCTCTCCTATCCACTTAGGTCTGTATAAGCTCTTGCTTACATGAACAAAGATGCCAGAATAACAAGTTTCTACATTCTTAATAGCATTTTTCTGTCAACAAGTCAACATTTCCTGTGCGTAGTAACTTCATTGCCAAAATCTTTTGGGTCTAAATTGGTCTGTTCCCATTTATAATATTTGTGGTACACAAAACATTTGCCCATGAAAAAACCAGAAATGTCATACAAAGATGGGAAGTGCAGCTCAAAGTACAAAATAGGTAATTCTTACCTTTAAAAATGCTTCCTGAAGGATTTGACACAGCACTCAGATCTGTAAAATAAAAGCATTTATAATGAAGAGTCGAAGTGAAAGTCAGTGTATAATGCTGTGGTAAAAGCAACAAAACTCAGACTCTTAAATGCTTGCACATTTAACACTGACTTCCCTTTTGGCAGCAAAACAGAAGAGAATTCTACTTGCACAATCAGTTTGTCCTATCAGTGGCTGCTACCTACTTGTACATTTTGTTCCTGAGGTTTGCAATTAACGTCACGTATGCAAGAAATATTAATGGAATATACTTCATTTGCACAATGCTTCTAATGACTGTGCTTTTAGTAATTCTATTACAAGTTAATCCTTGGAGTCAGTTATTTAATTTATTCAAATGACCATATATATGCGAATTGTTTGCAAAAAGTAATTGTTGTTGTTGTAGCTATAGAAGGAGTGAATGCTTGTGAATGGAGTTCTGCAATTCCCTGGGGCTGGGGAGGGGAGTGGCTGCTCTGTGAGGTGTTCTCTGTCTCTGCTGCTCTGGGACTCAGGGTCCAACACTGCCCAAAAGCTCACAGCACCTCCCCAGCCCCGTTATCTGCCCTGATATCTGGCTCCGCAGGCCAGCCCAGGTATCAGTGTTACACAGCTGCCAGGTACCCCGATAACAGTTGCTTCTTGTTCAGGTGGATAGTATCACTTACAGACCTATTTTCTTAGCAGACAATGATACTTAAGAAAGATGATGCTAGGGAGTTTCAGCTTTAGCCTCTGTTACCTGGATAATCTAACTCCTTCATTGGTATACAATGGAAGCATCCTCAGTTAAAAGAGCCGTAGCAGCTTGAGAAAATGAGAAGGCCGTGCAAAAACAGGCAGGGTAACAAAAGATACATTATATCCACTGGATTAGCAATTTCTAAGCACTTCCTTTTGCTACTCAATGCTAAAACTTTCAATTAATTTCTGATACTTGTTTCCAATCTTTACTTTTTTTGTTACATAGCAAACCCAGCAAATGCTGCCTCCATGCAAGTTCCATTATCTTACATCCCGTGTACAAAATTTAGCACCTTCCAGAACTGATCTTGCAAACAGACATAATTAACCTGGGGGAGTTAGCACACAAAGGAACAAGAACAGGTATTTCCACAAAAAAGATACTCCATGAGAACTGCAACAGGTATTTAAGGAGCTTCCACTGCTTCCAGCAGCACAGGGCTCTGTGCTTACTTGGAGGGAATCAACTTAGATAACTGAAATATTGTGAAATTAATGTCCATTATGACCCCACTGACTTCTCTGGTGCTACACTGGGCACAAGGCTGGCTCACATGCTATAGAAAGTGTTGGCATAACCACAAGGGAATTCTGTAAAAATGTTAGAGGATTTGTGATGAACAGGAGGCTTAAACAGTTTTAAACCAACAATGCAAGATTTAACTTTTGACTTATTATTTTTCTGTAGTATAACTTAATGGCAATTCTTCCTAATACTGGATTTAAAAGTTTAAAATAAGCCATAATAAGCCATATTCAATATCTCAGGAGGTCTGCAGTAATAATACCAATTAAGCCTAATAACCACTTAAGTCTGTAGGTCTAAGACATTCCCCTGGGTGTTAGGTGATAGTTCAGCCAAATACTGAAAAGTCCCACTCAGGCAAATAAACCAACAGTTTTAGCAAGTCAAAATTAAAATGCCTGGCACCCAGGCCATATTCTTATCATTATTTTGCCAACCCAAAATAATGATAAATAATTGCTGTCAAGTTTTTATCTCGTGATCAACATATTCCTGGAAGGATTCCTTCTTTTTTCCCCCAGGTGAGGAAATGGAACAAGGATGTGTAACATTCAATGACAGCATCATGGTTTTTAGGCCTGTCTGAAGACAGAATTGGTACAAGTCCATCTGGAGCTATTAAGAGGGCATTCTAAGAGTTGTTATTCATCATATTTCAAAGCAAACTGCCCCATTTGCAGAGAAAATTTAAACCTCCTCCTCCTCCTTTCTCTAACACACATTTTAAGTTTCAGACAAGAGAGAAGGGGTAAGAATTACATTTCAGGAATTAAATTTCAGAATCTGCTAAAGAATTTTACACCATTGCTTCTACAAGCTTTAGACTACTACGCTCTACTCCTTCCAATTTAACCAAAATATTTCAGATTATTCAGGCAATTCCATATCCAAAAATGCACTGTGGGAACCTCTTGCTTCTGCTAGCAGGCAGATGTATTGGGGTGGCTGTGGAACATTAATCAGGCAGGATTATCAAGAGTTTGGCTTACTGTTATTTTGGCATTCTAATTGATTCAGCTTGAATCTACTCTACAGGTACCATCCCAAATTGCCAGTGAGTTGTGCTGCTCACAGAGTTTATTCATTTTATTTTCAAATGATCTTCCCTTAAACCACTCTACCTTTGTAGTATGGCAGTGATCAATGACTTCTTTGCTAAAAAAATCACCTAAAAATTTCCTTCCAAGAAGGGAAAGGACAGCTGGTTAATAGCAGTAACCACTCCAGTTCTGGAAGACTTTTTTCCTCCGAGGTGCAAACCAGGCTGAAGCCAAGCAGGCCCAGGGCTGCCACCTGCTGTGCAAGGTTAATTTTTGTTCTCTGTTACAACAGCGAGTAATTTTGTAACACAAGGTTAATTGCAGAATGCAGATGTCTAGCCCGATTTCCTTTATAAAAAAATCATCTAGAGGAGAGGAATTTGACACACGCAGGGAAAATCAGGTGTTGAAGCACAGGTGTGTTCACTGGTGCACACTCCTAGGGTCTCCAGGCAGGATCACAGTGGTGGGTGCCTCACCTGAGAGGGTCACACACCTGCTCTGTGACATTAGTTCATGTGGGTACTGTCTGCATGTGTGCAACCCAATGTGCTTCAACATCTACAAAAGAAATAGCTGAAAATACCAACTCCTGGGGACATCTGAACTGTTTTATACAGCACAAATGTGTAACAACTGTCTGCAACCCTACAGGTAATACAAAATTTCTGCTAAATGTTCACCAAATTGCACTTGTCTGCTTGATTGATGCTTTCTTTACTGTTGGTTTGGGGTTTGTTTGTTTTGTTTTAAGAAAAGCAGATTTTATATAGACACCAAGTATTTTTAAAATATCCTTGTTTTGCTTATGTGAATCTCACTGCACTACAGAAATAGGAGAAGGCATGCACTAGTATTGTGGTGAAGATTTTAAAGAATCTTTTCATGAGAAAACTGTACTTTATTCTGTTTGTGTGGCTGAATCTCTAGAATTTTCTTTATCTAGCAGGCATTTGTGCTCGTTGGACTTAATAGAACAGCAGCAAACAGATCTGAAAAACAGGAATAACCTAAAATGTTCCAGGCTGTAATATAAGGAGTTTTGTTTTTCTTTCCCCCTTTGGATAATTTTTTCAATGACATGCTCCTGGAGCTCCTTTGAGCTTACATGCCCACACTAGTTTCAGCTTATCCCTTTTTCTCTGTTTCTTGTCAAGAAAGCTTTACAGAAATATTTTGGGCACATTTGTTCAGCATTAGTTAGAGTTTTGAATAGGAAAATCTGTTGCTGAGTCCATATGATCTGCAGGGTAACAACCTGTACTGAACACCATGGCACTGACCTCCCATCCAGGCAGGAAGGGATTGTGTCAGGGTTGGGACTGTGGGAGAAATCTCCCCAGTAATCAGCCACAGGAGAAAACTCAGCCCCCAGCTCTGAAAAATGTGAATACCCTCAGCCAAGCTGTGAAAACACTCACATGTACACAAGCCATGAATCCTGATAAATATAGAAAGCTCTGTGGTAAATATTTTTAAGATTTATGAAAAAGCTTGAGAGGGGCTGAGCTGTCTGGAAATCACAGACCTGAAAAGCTCTTTTGCACCCTCTGTTCTATTAATGGAAACTGTTAGCAACCATCCACTGATGTGGGATGAATAAAGGAGCCAATGACTCCATGATTCATCTGGATACCAAGATGAGAACATAAGCTGAGATATTAAATCTGCACAAGATATGTATTTATTGTTTCCTTCAAACAGTGCACTACATTGGCCTCAGCAAATAACACCAAAACCCCTCTAATAATTAAATATCATCTCTTTTATAATAAATGCAATCCTTACATATGTCAAGAAAATTTAGTTCAAGTTATTTATCACTAAATTTCAGTCCAGTGATTGCTGCAGTTTAGAGCTAATTCCTTTCTACCCCATCTCATCTGAGAACTACAAAACCTATTTCACTCTTTCAGGTCTAACATGAGAACACAATTCCTGCCTTCCTTTCTGCAAAAACTGACTCCTCTTCCCAACCTCTGATTTACCAAAATGCTGGGTGTGCCTCGGCCCCAGCCAAGCCCTCAGTGACCACATGGCCATCATCCCTTTTGCAGAAACAGGCATGTGTTCTTGGAGTTTAAAGTAAAACTCTCTTACAGAAGAGTATTGTGTTTCATTCAGATATGTTATATATATTTAGAATAGAACTAGTTCAATTCATAGAATGGCCAGGGTTGGAATCTCATTCCTTCCACTAGCCCAGGCTACTGCATCCTCATAGGGACTAATTTCTACTTAGTATCTAATCTAAACCAGCTCTTTTTCAGTTTAAAGCCATTCTTCCTTGTCCTGTCACTCCATGCCCTTGTCAAAACTCCTTCTCCAGCTCTCCTGGAGCCCCTTTAGGCACTGCCAGGGTGCTCTAAGGCCTCCCTGGAGCCGTCTCCAGACTGAACAGTCCCAACTCTCTCAGCTGATTAATAGTAAATTGTTACTATTTCATTTCCTACGTGTAGAAAAGTGTCATAGCAACATTCTCAAGGGATAAACCAACAGAACTTATACTGCTCCTGAAAGCAAAGTGTGTGTGGGGTTATTGTATTAGTTACAGAGCATTGGATGAGAATTTCAGGAGGTGACCAACCACCAGAGGGCTCGCGGCTCCTTCCAGGCTGAAATGGTTAAACTTTCTCTAACAAAGCACTTAAACATGACCTGTGTCCGTGTGAGGCTCTTCCTCTTTGTGCTAGCATACTCACTTTTCCTCAATAACTTATTCAGAGACACTAAAGACATGCCTCACCATGGTCCTTACCACGGGCTGCAGGGGAATCTCTGCTCCAGCACCTCCTTCTTCACCGACCTCGGTGTCTGCAGTTGTTTCTCTCACATGTGCTCACTCCTTTCTTGCACTGGAGATTAATGCCCGTCTGAAATTTGTTATCCCAGAGCTGTTGTCTCTGTTGGTGCTCCTTGTCCAGCAGCAGGTCCATCCTGGAGCCAGCCAGCCTTGGCTCTGTTGGACATCAGGGAAGCTTCTGGCAGCTTCACAGAAGCCACCCCTGTAGCCCCCTTGATTACCAAAACCTTGTCATTCAAACTCAATACAAAGGTATAAGAGCAGCCTTTTGGTATTTTAAAGCATCTCATTTCAGGGGTTATATTCACAGGAATGTTCAAGTGTGTGAGTGATATCTGTGCAGGCTGATGAATGATGGGAGGGTCTAACAGAACCCAGGTTTGGCTCAGAAATCTTTGTGAAAAGTGGACACTGCTTGATCAGTCACTGTAAAGCTGAGGTGCCCAACATCTCCTTCCCAAATATCACAAGACATAAAAATACACTGTGATAACACAATAATATAACACAAGAGATCTGGCCACATAATATTCCACCACAGAATGAAACGGTACAAATTTAATACCATGTAATTAACCAAAGATTACACCATGTTATAATTCTCCTTCCCACCTTTTGTGTTGTTTCTGAGGCTGCCATTCCATTTGTTTTACATTATGTTAAATATAGCAGTTCCCTGCCTTTGAGCACCAAATATCACTGTGGTATTAATAACAAAGGCAAATTCCACACAGAAGGTTAGGGAAGACACAGAGTTCTGAATCTCTCGGGTTGAGGTTCATCAGTAGTGACAGTGTCTCATAATCTGAAATTAATTCTTAGTTTTAAACCTAAGAACTCAGTTGTAGCCAAAAGGGTTTTCAGTAACTCATCATGGATGCCAGTGTGCTCAATAAACCAGCAAAACAGAACAAAAATAGAAAGCACACATTCTTCTGCCTGCATATCTATGTAGATTTAGAGTGTACCTCCTACGTGTACCAGTCACAGCTTAAATCAACTCTAACAAACAATTAGAGACTGAGAAAAGTGCTGTTAAGGCTCAGCTTCCAAGAGAAAGAGTTTGGATGGTTCTTTGTAAAATGCCTTTTATTACATTTAGCAATAATATGGGGCTAGTACTGGACATAAAATAAAGCATGTGCCTTGAAAACTGAAAAATTACTAAACTACACAGACATAAACACAAAAGGGAGCATTCTAAGGCAGAAATGTTTGGTTGCTGATGTGTGAAAAGAGCAGTCATCTTTTCATTAGTTCTCAAGATACTTCAAGGAGAACATCTGGATGGAAACTTGAATTTTCTTAAGAACATGTGTTTTATAGCAGATCTGTTTTTTCAGACTCAACAAAAATATATTAATAAGCTCCTCACTACTTCAGAGACTGTTCATTCATTTAGCATGTGAAACTACAAAGAAATATTCCCATTTTTCAGGTGTCTCCTCCACCTGTATTGCAGAGTGACTGTACTGTTTGACTTCTTAATTTCAACTCAAGTAATCAATGAGCAGATAAACAGTCAACTATGGTTTTCTTTATCTCAGAGCAAACTTGATGAACAAAATTCATGATTGTTCTGTACTTTCCCCTGCTTTTACATCCACCTTTTTTTGTGTCTATTAATACTGCAGCATTTTATGTAAGGGAAAAAGTAAATCTAATGGTGCAAATGTGACAGAAATGTGAATCAGTGAGAAGCTGGTTCATGCAGTTGTCATCTAGCAAGTTTCTGCTGGTGCTTTATATTATTTTCTGTCCATCAGATTAAAAAACATGACAATGTGATACGCTTTTTAAACTTCTATTTTGAATGTTTCTAGTTGACATTTACTTATTTTTTGGTATTGTCTAGCATATGTTCTAGCTACATTAGCTGACAGGGAGAGATATGATAAATGCAACAGACTTTCATCTTCCTCTCAAGAAAATTCCTTGAGAGAAAATAAGCAATTACACTACCACAAGCCTTGCTTTAAATTCATAAAAAATGCATGTGAGCAACTGACTCAATAGAAGGAAATCAGAATAGCTGATGGAGGAATCTCTATGAACCTAAATTTGTAGCAAGAAGGAGAAAAACCCACAACAAATCCACCCTGTAGGGAGTGGCTTGCTGTGTCTGCATCCCCCCAGACCACTGAGGTGTCCTGCATGGCAGCTCGTGATGATCTCCCTGGGGCAGGGACATTCTCAGGGTGCCCCTCGAGGCTTACCCAGCTGGGATATTTGATGTCACAGCTAAACATGCATTTAATGCTCCTGCCATGGATCTGTACCCAGCTGCAGCTTCCCTCTGAGCAGGGCAGGCAGCAGCAGTGCAGCACTGCCAGCACGCTGTCACAGTCTGTGCCCTGTGCTCCAAGCAAAGTCATCAGCCCTTGTCACAGCCACTAAAGCTTTGCTTGTGGCCCCACTGCTTTCACTAGTGAGCCAGGGTTTGATTACTCTCTGAAAAGTGGATAAAATGAGAAGAATTTTCTCAAGACTATAAATCATTACAGGAGTTAGTGGAACTAAGTAAGTAGATGTCAAAGCCAGGTGTTGCTGCCCTTCTATATATGTCTATACAGAAATACTTTGAGCCAGGATTGATATCTAACTGGTCTTTTCAAACTTACTTGTGGAACTAAGCTTTTATTTTCAATCAATCAGGCTCAACAGTTTGGCCAGTGATGGTGTTGTCCTAATGCTGTCCTGTGGAGAAGAAAAGCCCTGAAATGAACAGGATGGGGAGAGCGATGTGCTGCATGCAGGTAATGTGAAATAAAACCTGTAGGAGACAGCTCTCAGGGGATGTCCATGACCTTGAAAATATCCCCTTAACCTGTTGCTCTCTTTGGATCTCCACAGACCTTTGCCTTTCAGACACAGAGTTACATATTTGCAATAAATGTCTTCATAGTGCTACAAACCAGGAAGCAAACCCGGATCCTGCTCAGCGGGCACACATGGCAGTAAATTGGCTAAACACAAAGACAGAAGGGGGTCTGTGCTCTGTGTGAGGTGCTGGGCACACCTGGCTGCAGGCACCTGTGTGTGACACCCCGGATCAGCGGGCAGGCATGGCAGTAAATCGGCTAAGCACAAAGACAAAAGTGGGATCTGCTCTCTGTGTGTGACACTGAACACACCTGGCACTGTAGGCGCCTGTGTGTGACACTGGGCACACCTGGCTGCAGTCACCTGTGTGTGACACTGGGCACACCTGGCACTGCAGGCACCTGTGTGTGACACTGGGCACACCTGGCAGCAGGCATCTGTGTGTGACACTGGGCACACCTGGCTGCAGGCAGCCTTGTGTGACACTGGGCACACCTGGCTGCGGGCACCCGTGTGTGACACTGGGCACACCTGGCACTGCAGTCACCTGTGTGTGACACTTGCACACCTGGCACTGCAGGCACCCGTGTGTGACACTGGGCACACCTGGCACTGCAGGCACCTGCCCGTGTCCAGCTCCGGAGCTGAGCTGGAGCCCCGCTCGGGTTTGTACCTTCCTTGGCCGACCTACCCATATCTGCTGCAACGGCACTTGAAAAACTCGTTTATCGAGTTAAGGTCGCTGCCGGTCGGGTCGGCGAGCAGGATCGCGCTGAGGGCGTGCGGAGCTGTGCCCGGTCCTTGCCGCCCTCCCGGCCGGTGGCACTGAGGGGGCGAACCGCGGGCAGCTGCCATGAGGAGAAGGAGGATGAGGAGGAAGAGGAAGGAAGGCAGCTCGGCGAAATCAGCAGCAACAGGCGGGAGGGAGCCGCGGCCGGGGAGCGCGCACCCGCTGAGGGAGCAGCGGCCGCGGCGGCGAAGGGAGGCGGAGGGAGGCGGGCGCAGCCCTGAAGGAGGGAGGAGCGGGCGGCCGGGCTCAGCCAATTCGGGGGACTCGTCCATTTTTCGGCGTGAGTCAGGCACGTCGGTGGGGTGATGCTGCGGCGCCGGGCAAGGGCCGGGCCAGCCGCGGGGAGCGGCCCGCCCGCTCGGGCCCGGAGCCTCGGCAGTGCCCGCGCTGCCACGGAGAGCAGCGGTGCTTCCTCTTTCCCGTCCCTCGCCGGGGCCGGCGCCATGGCCGGGGGCGCCGGGCCTGCCGCTCCCTGACACCCGCCCGCCCGCTGAGGTACCGCGGGGATGCGGGGGAGGCGCGGGGAGGGCTGAGGGGAACGCTGAGGGCAGGGAAGGGCGAGCGGTGGGCGGCAGAGCCGGGCGGGGAGAGGAGGGGTCCCGGGGTGGGGGTCTGCAGCTGGCAGGCTCCGTGCAGCTGCGGCCTCTGCCTCCCCTCAGGCTGCTGCGTGCGGGACTCCTCCGGGCGGCGGAAGGGAAGCGAAGAACTGCCCGTGCCCCGAGCGGAGCTGCCCGCTTCTCCCGGAGCCTGAAGGAAGGGCTGCAGCGGGGGAGAGAGCCTTGGCGTTTCGTGCTTCCTCAGCCAGGCAGTATTTTGGCTTTGATTCCGTCTCGCTCCTGTTCCTGGAGAAGAGGCACCGTCCCGCCATGTCTCGCTACAGCCTCCACAACCTCCTGGACTGGATGTATGGCGGGGTGGACCCCAGCTTTGCCGGCAATGGAGGGCCGGAATGCGCCGCCTTTCTCTCGGGCCAGCAGCGCTTGCTGGAGAGTTTGGTCTTCCTCAGCGTGGGCACCGTGGAGATCCTCGTGTCCCTGTGGAAGCTCAGGCAGCAGCACGCCCGGGAACTGGAGAATCTGCTGCAGCAGCCCCAGGCTAAGCAGGAGAGCCTGGGCAAGAACGTGCTGCTGGTGCTGCTCTGCCTCATCTTTGGGCTGGAGGTGGGGTTCAAGTTTGCCACCAGGACTGTCATTTACCTCCTGAATCCCTGCCACGTGGTCACCATGATGCAGGTAAGGCTTGTGCAGGGTCACCTCTGAGTTTGCTTTTATGATGTACTTGCTAAACTGTATTTTCCTCCCCCCCGCCATGGTCAGTTTGTGGACCAAAAATGCCTAGCAAAAGTACAAATGCCTAGAATGGTATAATTGTTTTAAAACTTAGCTGTTTAGTCACTTGAATTGAAGTCTGTTAAAAAAACTCAAGTCAGATGAAAAGGTGAAGTTGTGGCTATAACTGATGTCTGGATCTCTGGTTGAACGTGTAAGTAATTAAGGCTTTCTCATCACTTGCCTTCACACCTGATCCTTGCTTCAAGAATAGAAGGTGCTGTTTTCAGTGACAGCAGTGCTAAATTTTGCCCGAATTTAATGAAAACAAGATTAATGCAAAACCAGCTATGTAATTTATGTGCTGCTTTTTCAAGCAAGTGCCTTCTAGGGGTGTGATTGTATTATGTGAAGGTGTTGGAGAAACAAATTACTCATTGTGCAGATAATGGTGGCTTACCTTTCTAATTTTAGAGCCTGAATAGTAAAGAAACAGGTGTTACCTGTTTCTCAGATGTGGGGTGAACAAACTGAGGTGGCCTAATAAGCCTTTAATGACTTGGGGCATGGTTGTTGATGTGTGATAATGTGCAGTTTGTGTAGATTTCAAAATAATGGATACATAGACAAGCAGTTACTGAACTGGGCTATCTAAAGCTTATAAGCTGTGTTTGTTAATAGTCCTGTGTGTGTACTTAACTATCAGTTTTGCTGACCTTGTTAAGAAGTGTAGGAGATGTCAAAAATATTATTATTTTCCTGATTTTGTACCCTCAACATTGAATAGCTAAAAAAAATTCACACTCAAGAATTAATCGAAGAATGTCAAAAAGGCTTTCATAAAAGCTGCCATGATAGCAATGTCTGTCTAAGGTCAATAACAGATGGAAATCAGATCAATGCCATTCTGGGTCTCCTACTGCAGTATGTGAGGTGATCTGGGCTGCATCAGATCTAACCAGTTGTTGGATTCACACCTGGAGAGCATTTCCTAAAAGGCAGGGAAATATCTTTTCTAGTTGTTCCAGCAGTTTGAGGGAGATGTGTTTTATTTCGGGGGGGAACAAGCTACTACAGCAATATTCAAGACCTTTACAGCAATTAATTTACAGTTCCAGAAATAATTAGTAGGTTATGTAAATTCCTAGGCTGTGATGCAGTGTTTGCTCAGTAATTTACAGCACAGGACACTTCCTGTGAAGTGATAAGGATTGTTGTGAAATCTGTCAGTCAGTATTGGGAGTGAAGGTATGCAAGGACTACGTAGAAATAATTAAAATAAAATAATACAGCCACGTTCCATTTCTAGGCAGTACTCAATGATAACTGGGAAATTTTCCTATTAATTCTCTGGAAGAGAAGTGAGGATATATTAATATGAGGATTTGAAAGTTTAGTTGTCTTTATGTTATGTTAACAATCAGTATTCAGCTGAATGCTTACACAGACTTGGTGCAGCTAGTTCTGTTCACCTCTTTCAGTAATGCCTCCTGAAAGGGACATGCAGAGTTAAGCACTGTAGTCAGGCATTGCCATTTCTGAATCTCTTTTTGACTAATTGTGAAGTTTTAAAAATAATCCTATGCTAATTACTCACTAGAAATGGTGTTCCAGCATTTGTGAAATTGAGAAGGTGAGCATATCAGAAAAATGTAGAAGTCATGCTGCTTTGTCCTCAAAAAGATGTGTTAGAAGTAGGCCTGGGCTTATTGTAGAGAAAGGAAATAATGGCAAAACCAGTGGCTTTCAGACAAAGAGAATTAGATCCAAAGATAGTTAATGACTTCCACCAGCAGACAAATAATACATAGTTGGACGCTTAAAAATACTGTTTTTCTAGCCTGAATTTGCTGAGGGCAACAGATTTGTAGGATGAAATATATGAAAATATAATTTGCCCTTCACTTCTGTTCTTGCAGTAGTGTGTACATAATACTGCTGTGTCTAAATAATAGAATGAACAAAGTAGAAGGTGAAGAGATGAAACATGCTACAACAATCAAGATCACTTCAAAGGGAAGCCAACAGTAGCTGTTGGTAAAGGTCTCTTCTTTCACTCTATTTCTGTTTTCATTTTCTTCAGCTGAGACTGTTTCACCTCAGCAACAAAGACTCTGGGCTCTGAGCCAAAAATATTTGAAACTGAAAATTTGGCTTCAGATTTTACCTGCACGAAAGCAAAAGCCCTGCTCTTAAAAAAGACCTAAGACTAAAATGAGATCAAAGAAAAATGGAAGTTAGATGTGTGTGCATTTGGGCAGACAAAACTGTGTAATATATTGGCCACTAAGTTTTAGACAGGAGTCTGTTCTGACCAGGTCTAATTTCATGCCAACCTGTGTTCAAATCTTGTTGTAAATGGAAACTAGTTTAGATGTGTCATTGCAAGGAAGAAGTGTTGATCAAGTGAATTTATTTAACTGCCTCAACAGGTCTCATGGTTAATCAGCTTCCCAGAATTTGTTGTCATCCTGTCATTGGTTGGGTTACCTAGAAGCCATGGCACTCATTTCCTCCTCTGGGTTTTGGCTTGCTTGGGTTTTGGAGGAAGAAGGGTGTTTCTTCACCAGTGTCATGCATGCAGCATCATTGAGAGAGAAATCCTTCAAGTCTTAAAAAAATAACTATGTTTTGTAACAAAGCTGCATAAAAACTGGTTAAAAAAAGAGGCATAAAAAAGTTTCTCTGCCAGCTGTGGGATGGGGCTTGTTTGTGCAGCATGGTGTTTAAGTGTGTGGTGCAGCAAAGGGAGAAGTCTGTGAAAGAATCCATACTTTGAACTTGACTTTAGTATATCTAGACCTTCTTCCAGAATGGTGGTTTAATACCAATCTTAAAATAAATTTTGTAATTCTATTTTATTCTAGAAAGAGTTTTGCAAGAATAATTTCTCGGTGGTAAATTCTCAGCTGGTCAGTTGTTGTCATTCTCTTCCAGTTCTTCACCAAATTATTCCACTTCAGCCAGTTAAGCACTGACATTTGTTTGGAATAGAGAAAAGTGTGTTTGTAGGAAACATCTGCTTTGCTGGCTTATTGCTTTGGTGATCTTTTTAGGCAAAGAAAGGTAAGCATAAAGGGGAAGGAAGTATAAGTTTCACCCAGTCATCTTGGTCTGATGTCTGCATAGATAAAATGAGTGCTAAGTGCATCTACAGCTCAGTAAATACTAAGTTCTGTGTTCATTGTTATTTCCATTTCTGACTTCTTTAGAGACCTGGATCCCTTCTGTCCTCTGCAAAAGAGGTTTTTTGAAACAATGGGCTGTTTTCAGAACTTACATAATAAACATAGCTTGACTGAATTCTGCATCATTTGGGAAGATGTCCTAAAATATATCTAATCAGTTACTTACTTCTTCCTTTTTTCTTTAGTTTTGTGTGCATGGTTCCTAAATGCTTAGTTATATTTGGAAGAGTCAGTTAAATTGTATATGTTTTTTTTATATTCAGTCTCTTCAAAACCTTGAATTAAAATTAAAGGGACAAAATTGCCTATAAATACATATACATTTCTCAAAATGTAAATCTTTGAACATAAGTCTTTCTTTTCACAGCTGCAAGTTAACTTGTAATGCTTTTCCTTACAGCTGATGGCTAGAGAGGAAATTCATGCTGGTGTGTGGTGAAAAAGGGCAGATGAAGAAGAATTAAAGCACTGACAGCACCAGTGTTTCTTGGTGGCAAGCCTCATTTCTTGCCAAGGAGTGCATTTTCCTTCCAGGAAGATGATGGCAGCCTCAGAGACACAGATAGGAAGTGACAGCTCAGGAGACAATCCAGCAGTTCCTGTATCCCTGCTCTGCAGTGCTCCAGAACCATTGGTTCAGAACACCAGGACATGCTTGGATAGCTTAACCTGCCCCTGGTTCCCAGAACTGCCAGGTTTTTTCTTCATTGTTACTTTTGTCTTAATTTGTTTCATTTGTCTTATTTTTAAGCAGTGATTTTTGTTGTGTTGGAAAAACACAATCAGCTGAAGTTTAGAGGCTTTTACTGATACTACAATTATTGTAATAATTACATATAGGACTGAGAAAAAGCTTTTCTGTGGTAGCTTTAACACTGTATATATTTTGTTTCATAATTCTGTTTATTTTATAGTCAATCCCAGCATATAGCAGAGAAATGGAGAAATATTAGTGTAAGGTAAGACAAGGTTTCTTAGTCAGAAATGAGAGTAATTTTTTTATTTAATATAAGGAGGATAGCAAATGTATCCTAAGGCTGTGATTCAATTTTCTTTGTTTCAAGTGATTATGGACCAGCCTTTTTAATTTAAATAAGATTTGGCCAGTGATGCTTTATCCTAAGCTTTAGTCCAGGTGACAGGGACCACAGGAACTCATCATGGTGCTGGTGAATGTTCTAGTGCAGGAATTGGAGTCTAAAGCTCTTAGTTAAGCTTTTGTTTTGAAGTTGCTAGAATATGGAAATACTCATGTGCTTCAGGCTGTGATGCATTCTTTGATAATTCTCTCCTTTATTCTGAATATTCGTAGGAGAAAAGAATATAAAAAGTGATGAGCTGACAAGGGATATCTTGCTCTCTGAGCAGGAGTAGGAACTGCATGGTTGGAAACTGTGGATGAAAATGCTTAGCTTTCTCTGACCCCAAATATTTACACTGAGTGTTATCATCTAAAGGCCACTAGATGAATGGTTGGGTAATCAGATATTGGTTTGTTTTGATGAGATCATCACAGATTTAAAGCAAATACCATTCAAAGTGTGATAGATGTAGTTTGAGCAACATATTAGGGAGATAAAGACCTCTTTTTGTTTCTTTTTTCTTCTTCTGTTTAGATTTTTTTTATTTTTTCAGAACAGAGCTATTAATAATTGTTTCTATCCAGTGTTATGATGTATTGCTGTTGGCTGTAATGTATTTATAGGATGGGTTTTTCATCCCATTTGGCAGTTTCACACACCATTCCATGTAGGTTGTTTGCTGATAACTTAAACTGATGTTTCAGGAGCAGCTGCCTGAGGCCACTGGGATTTCAGAGGAGTGGTGACCACACTGGACACCTTATAAATTCCAGGGGCTGGGATATCTTTCATCTCATGATTTCCAGTCTCTTATTTGCTGTCTCCTTGCCCTGCTGTCAATGTTGACAGTCCCAGTCCCAGATGATGAGTTTTACTGAGGTGTAAATTGAAGTATTGTGGTGTGCTGATGCTTGTACACCAGCCACATCCCCTGCAGCAATTTGAACAGGAACAAGTCCTGTGCCACGGGTTTGCAACCTGCAGAGTGTAATGGAGCTCATGTTCCTGGTGGCACTTCCTCAGGGCTGTAGATTGATGGGGTGAGGTGGCCAAGTAAATAGTGTCAAGCAAATTGAATGGTTTGTGTTGTAATGCTTTGTTGGTTAGTTGAAATGCCAGCTTGAATTATCAGGAACACAATGTTGTATGCCTTAGCTTTTTATGGGTTGTGTTACTTACTGTCTTGGGTTTTTAAAGCCTAAAAATTTCTGCTGTAAAATCCTACAAAATGAGGAATTTTGAACCATGACACGAAAAAAGGTGACTCAAGGCAGAGTAGAGCAGGGCTTTTCTATGATGATTTTGCTTTTGTAGGAAACCAATTCAAAACATCCTGCTCAGGGGGAAGAGTAACAAAAATGAATATGTATGTGAGAATCTTCTTGTGAATTTATGTGTCACTGACGGAGGGAGATGCAAGTTAATTTAAATTCAGTGTAAATTAAATTTTCTTAAGAAATTTGAATTAGGATTTTTTTTTTCAATTCAGCCTCTTTGCTCTTTTACCTCAGATATGTTTTTGTCAGGTTTTGTTTAAACACTGATTTAAGAATGGGGAATGAAGTAAACCACTACTAGTGAAGGGCTGTTGCAGGTAGTAGTTAGAGAAAAAGGAAAAGTAACTTCAGTGACCTCTGAAATACTAATTCCTAAGGTGTGATAGCTAATGCACTCATAGATAGACCTGAGTCATGTGTTAATAATTAATCCTGAACTAGGAGAAGTCTAGAAATCTTTCACCCAAGACTCTAAAAGGGAAGAAGGTGAATTATGGGTTTGCTGAGTAAACAAACCAAGCCTGTGGAAGGGGAGACTAACCTAGAATGTCCCAATGAACTTGAGTCATTTACAATACATTAGATTGTAGGGGATGGAAGCTGAGGGCTTGGAGCCAGGGACAGGCAGCTCCTTGTGTTTGGTTTATGTAACACAGAAATTACTTTTACTGCAATATTTCTTAATGCTCTGCCAGCAGTGTTGCTTTGAATCATGAGTATCTTCAGCACTAAATTAACATAGGACACATTAATCCCTGAACCTGTCTGACAGCTGCAGTGAGGCAGCGGTGATTTTTATGCTAAAATATTAAATACATTCAATTTGCTCCTATTTAGCAATTAGAATGTAACATATTTTGGTATTTCTTCCTTCTTTTTTTTTTTTTTTCTCCCAGATTTAGCAGTCTGAACTTGTCAAACCATGGATATGGTTTTTATTTTTTATTTTAATTCCCTATTAGAAGACAAGTGATGGCTTTTAAGTAATAGCTGTTCTATGCTGACTTGATAATCTGTACAAAAAGAAATGCTGACTCAAAGCTGCATGATGGAATTGTTGAATTATTGCTTTCTGATAAATGATAGAACGATTGTTTTGAGCTTACTTAAAAATTAATTTTAGAGTTGATTGACAAAATCTTTTACATCTTTTAAATTGTCCATCTGCTTGGATCTTCCTGGCCTTATTGTGAGGGAAAATGGATGATTTTCACAAGTACAGTAAAGTACACTTAAACTTAGCACCCCGAGGTAAGTGTACTTCACTATATCTTAGCCTTTTTTAACATACCTCTTAATCTCCTCTGCTCTGGAGAGTACTTTGGTACACCTAACAGAGTGAAAATTTTTATTTCAATGCAGATGTATTAAAGCCTATCTCTATCTCTTTTGCTCCTTTTGGTTTTAAATTCATTCCAGTTTTGGATGAATTTTTCACACTGCTCTGAATATTGCCAATGGACATTAAAATATAACCTCTTCAAGTTTTCATTTTGAAACAGTACAATAAACCAATCAATTTATGATCTGGTTAAATAATCATGACTGAAATGTTTGAAAAGGAAAGATGTGTTTCCAGTCTGCTGCAAGGAGATACTAAATCAAACAGGCTGCTCAGGGACAGGTAAATGAAATATGTCCTACAGGTGCAGGAACTCAGACATCCCTCAGTGTTCCCATTGCTCCCACGAGTGCTGCTGTGATGTTATGGCTGGAACTGTGTGCCTTGCCCTGTTCTTCTCTGAATTTCTTTTATCTCTTTAGGTTTTTGATTAAACAAGATGATCTTTGTTATGCATGTTTCTGTCTCAGCAGGGCTAGGACTGGTGGAAGAAAAGCCTTTCATGACAAGTTTTGCCTGCACTCTCTGCCTCAGTGTACTGACTGAAAATCAGTGTCAAAATTGAAATACTTCTGAGGGGAGCAGAGCAGTTGTGAAGTACAGTGACAGAAATCCTGATTTTTTGTTTTCATCTGGGTCCTCAAGGTTGAGGTGAACTTCTGTGGATTAACCAGAGTTAGGAGATTCTCTGCAATTTCCTGCCTGAGAACAGTTGTAGGATCTTCTGGTGCTGTGCGCCTGAAAGACTCAGCCATCCTGACTCTCAGTATTGTCCCTATCTAGGACTTCTTATCTCTGCATTTCCTCATTGCCACACATGATTTTGTACTTTCTTTTTCTCTCACACCCATTAGCCTTCAGTCTTTTACTGCAGATATTAATCCCTATGTGGGAGATGTTCTGTAATTTTCTTCTTTTTTTTGAGTGGTGGAAGGGAAAGGCAATGATCAGAACTGTGCTCATAATCCAACCTATCAGACAATGTATGTTTTGTAGTTAATTTTTTCCCATCCAAAATAGCTAATTTTGTCAATTTGGGGCTAATTCTTTCGTTCTTCTTTCATTTGTAAGGTGAAAATATAACAGGTGACAGAACTGACAGAGGAAGGAGGGGGATATTGAAGTTGTTTCCTGGTGTTTCCTCTAAATTGAAAGCTGAGTTACTGCCCGTGTCTGCAGTGCCAGCTGGGCTGGGGCACTCTGAGAGCCCCCAAAACTCAAGAGTTCTGCAGGAGGGCAGAGCCTGGGGAGCTCTGCACAGCCCTGCTGCTGTTTGAACTCAGGATTCCTTTGTTTATGGAGCAGAGCTGTTCCCTCCTGCAAGGCAAAGGATTGGATTTCCAGGATGACAGTGAAAAGTAGTAGGATTATGGGATCAGTGTGGCAACACTTGTGTTGGAGCTTATGAGCTTGTCTGCTGTGAACTGTGTATTTAAGACTGCTGATACTCTGAGCTGAGTAATGACACCTTTTATACAGATCTTTGAAAATCACATGCAAGTGTGTCCTTTAAAATTGCCCTTTAAGAGGTTGGGATGTGTTTATCATGACATGTATCTACATATGTAGAGAGAAAGTTTTATTAAGCTGTTAAAGCTGAAGCATTTGAAGGCTGCTTCCATGATCCTAAAACTTTAGTATAAAAATTCTGGTTATGATTTCTCTGCTGTCATGGAAAATGGAATTCAGGCCTATTTTCTGACAGATCCCTTTAACAGAGGGATTTTCATGCTTAAAAATGTTAAATATTTGGGTTTTCCCTTATCAAATTCTGAAAGTGTTTCTTTCAGTAGAGTTGAAATAAAAATAATCAGGTTTTGGCACTGGTGAAGGGAAGGACAGTGGTGATGCTGTAAATGCTGATATTTAGCACAGCAAGGACCTCACCATGATTGAGTGAGCTGTTGTAGGAGAAGATTGGTGACACAGTAATCTGGTTCTATAGACTCCTTTTATAATGGACTTTTTATAATAATAACTGGCTAGAATTTGATTTCATAGGCACTGGCACAAGCTGAACCCTCACTGCTGCTCATACTGCTTAAATCTTTTTATATGTAGGTAATGGGAGACCTTTTGATTTGTTAAAGACTTTAAGTCTTTTCCAGCTCTACTGTAAAACACATCTTCTGGCAAGAAATGATTTGTGACATACAGAACTGAGTAGGAAAGGTTTAGAAAATGGATTCTAAAAGAGCTCACTGTCATTAATTGAAATTTGTTTCTAACATTTCAGATTTTTCTTCTTGCCTGTCCCCCATGCCGGACTGCAATGATTCTCTTCAGGTAATACTGCAATAATTCTCTCTTCCTTACTGTATGTCAGATTGCTTGTGCAATGTATTTTAGAAGTTAATTGTTGGAACCCTAAAGCAACAGTTAACCACTGCTTAATTTATAAAACACTAAGGGAAATATCAAGTTGGAAAGGCATATTGGTTGGATTGGAAAATGAAACCTTGAAAAGGTGTGAAAATTTGTCTGCTGTCCAGGAAATTATTAAAGACCAGTTGTAGAGTGGAGGCCACAATATTTGTTGGTTTTCAGAATGGATATATCTATTTTCTAACGTGCTGACAGCATAGAAATTATATTTGAAAATCTGTTTTAAAATTGTAATACTTTTTCCTCCCTCAAGTTACTTTTAAATTCCTAGGAGTTTGACAGACAGTGGTGGGAGACAGTTTATTCTTTATTTTGTGTCTGATGTAAAGTAGACTGAAACAGTTCTGATATTAATTTTCTGTTCCTGTGACCAACAGTATTTCAGAAAAAGTTGGTTGAAAGCTATACAAATTACAGTGTCTAATACAGCTTTCCTGCCTTGTGCTTTGCTTAGGACTTGCTGTTGCATTTTGATAAATGTAATTCTTTTATTTAAAGGACTTCTTTCAAATTCTTAAAGCTTTGCTTTGAAGCTGTTCATGCCCAGCATTAAAGAGGAGTAAAACCCTTTGTCAAAGATGCTATTTTAAGCTCTGTAAGACAAATGAACAGCAGAATTCCAACTATTTAGCAGCTTGCATCATGAACAGGATTATGGGCAGTCCAGGCTTTCTAGGAATCCAAAGCTCATTATAGAAAGCAGCCCTACTTTAGAAAATTCTTTAAGTGTGTATTTAAAGATAGGGGTTTGTCCAGTTTTATTGCATTTAATGGTGACTTAATTCCAATTCAAGCCCAAATCATTTTTTAAATGTCTTGCTATCTTTTATTTAAGACACACTACATAAAATACATGAAAATATTGCATTTTATTTCCATCTGTGCAAATAATATCCCATCTCTTTTGCAAGGTTGCAGATGCATATGCTGAATGGGGCCCTCTTAGCATTGCTGTTTCCTGTTGTTAATACACGCCTGGTGAGTGTACTGTGGTTTTCCTCCTCCTTCTTTATTTATTCCTAAAAGATTATCTCTGGAGAGATGTCAGATGTTTGCTTTGCTTGGCCTTTTAAAGTTCATTTTAAAGTTCAGGCTGCAGACTCCTGGTCACTACAGTGGAGCCAAAACAGCAATCTTGGATTTTTGGATGTTTATAACTCAGTGTGAGGAGGCAGCACTGCTGTATTCAGTGTTACTCCCATTCTATCCACTAATGGAGGGAGAACTTGATGCCTTTTAAAGAGACTTTCACAGGTTAACCTTGTGGTCAAAATTCAGTTTCAGACTTTTCAAACTCTATGTAAATGTAAGATTCCTCAGGCCTGCCAAATGCCAAATGTTGTTGTTGGCTCTCACTCCCTCTCCCCCAAGATTAGGCACAGCAGATTTTTTTTTTCTTCCCCATGCAAGTTTTTAAATCTGCTGTAAAACTTCAGTCTCCTGGACAAAAAAATTAACCTGTTGGTGTTCCTTAAACCTACTGAGAGTTAAAGGTAAAAAAAGCTATTTTGAGTGTGAGTCAAATGAAGAATTTCTAAGGATTATTTCAAGAGCTGAAGTGGAAGCTTCTGGCATAATTTCATGGTTTCCATTGTCTTGTAATGTATTTGTTAATTTTTTTTGTTGTTGTTGTTGTTTTAGAACCTCAGTAATTTCAAAATTCTTTTAAAAACAGCAGTGCATTGCCAGTGAAAATGGAGAGTTGAGCTATTCACTGAAACTACAGTAGAAAGTTTCTACCTTCTGTTATTTTCTTTCAGTCAAACTGTGCTTAACAATGCAGTTAAAAATCTTGTTGGACTATAACAGGCACCTGGGGGAGTGTTCAAATAAATGTGGCCTGAAAGGTGAGGTCAGTCTGTTCTGTTCTTTCCAAGAAAATATTTTCCTGCCTTGGCATGAGGTTGAGGTGCCAACAATTAACAGGCTTAAGCAACAGATGCATCCACTTGTGTTTGTTTGGCACCTAAATATTGCAGTTATTTGCTACGTTATTTACCATGTGCTGATGGAATTAAATTTTATACTTTGGGATAGGCATTGGATAAAGATAAAACTGTTTCTTGTCCAGTCAGTCCTTTTGGGAGTTCTTCTTAACCTTTCAGAAATAAAGAAGAAGAGGATGCTGAGGGAATTGGCTTGTTAGGCTCCCAAAAGGGATTCAGTAAGGTATAAGAGGATATACATGAGTAGAAATATTTCTTTTTATTCTGTATTTATATTCTATGGCACACAGTGTAGGTCCTGATAACCTGGCTGTGCATGTAAATTCATTTAACTGCCACAAAGATTCCAACTCTTAGGAAAGTAACTGGGTTTGCTTGAGCTTTCAGGTTGCATTAATCAAATTTTAACAAAAAGTTTTTCTACTGGTTTAAAAGTGGGGATTTTTTGCAAGCTGATGTCCTGAAAATGTTGATATAGATAAAGTAAAAAACAGGACATGTCCCAAAAGTGTTGGATACCTGAGTGTCAGCTCACATGGCTGATACGGTGCAGTTTTAACGTTTCCAGAAGCTGCTATATTCTATTTTTAGAACCATTTGGCCTGAGATGTCCACATTCTAAATGTGTGTTTGGTGCAGAATCCTTCTCTGAGCAGGACTGAGTTCATTCCGTGTGTGCCCCCATCACTGCTGTGCTGCTGATGGTCAGAGCAGTAATTCCCTGCAGCACCCTGCCTGTGGTGGCTGTGCCTGCACAGGGAATGGAACAGGCTGTGGTGGCACATTGTCATCTCCAAACTGGCACCAGGGAAAACAACAGAGCACAGCAGGGCTGTGGAGAGATTGTGCTTGGGTGGCTGGCAGGTGATAAAGAGTTTGTGCATATGTGGGCACTTATACACTCTCTGTGCATTAAAATGGTGTGAGTGTGTAATTTACTGATAAGGTCTAAGAGGGTGGCTGGTACAGTACAACATTTGGGGGTTTATTAGGCTGTGTTCTAGATGTGCTACAGGAAAAACCAGAATCTGAGAGCTGAGTTCCTGCTGTTCCTTTTGTGCCACACTCTGCAGTGTTTGTAGAGAATGGCAGAGCAGGTGCTCTTGCACAGTGCAGTGCTTGAGCCAGGGTATAAATAATTAACAGAGTGGAAACCAGAGCAAAGTGTTAACCTGGGAGCCCACTGAAAACCAACTGCTGTGCCTGAGGGTTTAATCTAAACTGATGTTATGTCCACACTCTTTTGGGGTGAACTCAAAATATCTGACTTCTGGGCTCCACTCTACTGCTGCCTTGAGGAGATTTTTCTGAAGCTGAGTTCAGTGCATGGAAAAATCTCATTGTTCTATTGGGCAGTTAAGTTAGAACATTAAATCTTACTTGTTTTCACAAAGAGATTCCTTAAATCCTTGATTGATGGGCGATCCCTTGTCTTCATTTCCAGTTTCTCCTTGCATGTGAAAGGTGCTTGTGCTGAGTGAGTCTTTTATTGATAAAACTGTTTATAGCCAAGGCACAAGATGCAGGTGAGTTAGTTGCTCAGCACAGCTTGCTTTTCTCTTTGTTGCAGCCTGGCTGTACAACTCGAGTGCTTGGTTGTACAGCAGCTCTGCAGCTCTACAGCAGGAAATGCACTTGCATAATCAGCCAGGCTTCAGAACAAGCCATCTTTTACAGTGGGAAAAAGATGTTTTGTTTTACACACAACAAAATACTGTCAACACTACTGCAGTGTAACAACTGTTACTCTGTTCTCAGGAGTGTCCCCACACAGTGTTTGTGTAACAGATCCTCACAACTCCACGGCTCTGGAAGCCCTTTTGACACCACAGATAAATGGAGAATGCTCCTTGGCAGGAGTGAGTGCCTCATGTTGTGGTGTTTATATCAGGAGCAATTGTTCCTGAAGTGTTTCCAGTTAGGAACACTGCTTTAGCCCCATCCCAAATCATTTTAATTCCCTCACTTTGCTCTCTGTGTGGAAGGACAGCAGGAAAAGTTCAGATTTAGGAAACCTCACCATTTTCATGAAGTTCTTGCTGTTGCATGCTGTAACCTTGCATGTGTTTGTTTGGATACAGAATACTTGGAATGAAATAACCCAACAGATTGTGTAGGAGGGTTGTTTTAGTTTGGTCCCCACAGGAGCTGCCTGCCCACCTTGGAGGTTGCCATGAGGTTGCCACGTTCCAGTGGGGGAACGCCAGCACTAGCACAATCCAGTGGTTGGGTTTAGAATCTTCTACGTTCCAAATAGGACATAAGAACTGTATTTTAATTTAAAAGATCACTATGATATTTACCAGCTGTTTGACGACTGTTTAGGAAGAAAATTGAACTCTCTTTCACCCTCTCTTCTGTTGATGTAGAAATTTCTGTAATGTTTCAGTTTCAAGGCTGTTTCAACACTTTAATGTCTCAGAAAAGTCATAGGAAGGGAAGGCTTTTCTCCCCACTCCCTGCTTCCCAAAGCACAAGCTGCAGTGGTAGGTCCTGTGCCTGAATTCTTCTGGCTGTAAAATGACAGAACAAATCTGCATTTGAACCAAGGCTTTTCATTATCCCCAGGAGATTTCATACTTGTGGTATTGTCCAATTTTCAATGCAGAAAAATAATGCAGCAGTGTGGCTTTTCAGCCCTGTAAGTCAGATGCAGTAAAAAGCTGAATTCTGAATTTTTGGGTGTTTTCTCCTGCTGTTCAGTTTTGTTCAGTTTTAAATGTGCTGCTTTAGTGTAATAAATAGATAAAGGCTAAGGTACTTAGAGATGGGAGTAACTTTCAAATACAATTTTTTCTAACTGATAAAGAGCTAGAAAGAGGTGTGGATTAGGAGGCTCAAACAGAGTTATGGTTGAAGTTATTTTTAGTAACTAAAAATAAAAGTATAAATTGCATTTAATGGTGACTTAATTCAAATTCAATTCAAATACTTTAATAAAAGTAATTTTTAGTATTACTTTAGGTGTCTTATTTCTCAGAAGTTACACTAATTCAAATAAACACAGAAATGACTAATTGTAATTTCCCAAAAGTTGGCAGCAGGTGAGAAATACCTGATTCACTATTAATTGGTAACTTGTTTACACATAATTCTGCAGCTTGTCTTTAAAACGAATAAATGAGTGGTCATTTAATATTTTAATTTATATTTGGTCAAGCTTAGCAGTTCCATACATGCATGCAGGTTGCTATAAATCAGATCTTTTGATTTTTTGCACAGGCCTCCTCAGTTATTACTTGTATATATGTATTTATAGACCTCTATATATAAAATATCTCATTTATAGAGTTTTCTCACAAGGTGGCAATATCTTTTCTTTCTAAAAAGGCTTCTGTGGGGATGTGCCTAGCTTCTGATTTAATTACTTGAGTGGTTTGCAGTGTCATTGGTAATTCATGCTAGCAAAGAGAAAGAGCAATCTTGTTATTCCTTCTTTGTTGTGCTTCTGGCTAATTTTGGGAATTTCCTACTGGAAGTGCTGTGTTTGTGTTAAGGAGGATGGGATGGGTACAGTTAGCTGCACTTCCAAGGCACTGACCATTACTGTTTGTTATTATATACAGGTGATAAAATAAATCAAGGCATTGCCATGGGTCAGAAAGAGAATTGTTCCTTGGAACTTGGTTGTTAGCAAGGAAAAATACTTACAAATATTTTCTTTGTTCCACAGCTTCCATTTGAAACGGAGATTTATTACATCCAGCATGTGATGCTCTATGTTGTGCCCATCTATCTGCTGCAGAAAGGAGGTAGGTAGGCAGTTTATTCCTTATGGATTGAAATGAAAACACTCTGCTTACTGGATACCACCAGTAGCCAGGTAAGAAATAAAGATAAAAATAGGGGGGGAAAAAAAAGTAAAGAAAAAAGGATAAGAATAAAATTCTTACCCTTTTAAAACCAATTTTCTCCGCATTTAGTTGATAGTTCCTGATGTTCTAGTGTTCTAATGTTGGAGTTTTAACCCAGGTAATGAATCATGTCAGGCACTGAAACAAAATTAAACAAATGATCTTCTGCCTGAAGGGATATTTAGAATGTTTTTGCACAATGTGCATTGTCTTCTCGAGCAGCATCTCTGCCATCTTGCAATATTCTCAGCTGACAGTGGGATGTATTTTTAATATATTTATTTTTATATGTATTTTTAATATATTTTCTTGGATGTCTCTTGAGGAAGTACTGGAACTCAAAATGAGCCAAAAATAAAAAAAAATCAGTTGTCTAGTTAGATAAATCCCAGAAATTCTGAAGCTCCAGTGAAATGTAGTGACACATACCACTGAAATGAACAAGATTGTTTGTTATCTCTTCTAACAAGATTGCTGCCTTGCATTCACTTGTGCCATAATAGTTCAGTGAGTCTGGGAATCCTAAATTGTCTCCCTGAGCAGTGATTTTTCCAGCTGTGGCTCCTCCAAGGCAATGCACTGTACATTCAGCTGGTGTGGAGCTCTGCCCCCCTCTAGTGCTGACATGCCTCCTGCTGCATTTTCTAGCAGAGCTGGATTGTTCCACCCAGGATATAAAATGTGATCCTTTGTGATCCACGTGTTCAGTAACCTTTAATAAAAACCCTGAGGATGTGATGTTGAGCAGTGGGATACAGTCAGCCTCTCCCATCCTGCTGAATCCATGAGTTTTATAGCAGCAGTCCCTTCAAATCCTTCACCTCTTTCACTGTAACCTTTGTGTTGCACTGTGACCTGCCCAGTGAAATTAAGAAAAATGATTCAAAGGAAAAGTGAAGTCTCATGCTTCAAAAGATGATTCTGTTTTTTTCTTTTATCAGGGAAATATGCCAGCCATGTTTAATTTTAACCCACCCTTGGTATCCTAAAATTCTGGCAAATAATGCCAAAGTGCAGGGTAGCTGTAACTTTGCAGGAGGAAGGTGAGGAGCAGGGGACAGAAAACATAAAAAGCCATGGAGTGAACTGAAGGCAGTGACAAACAAAGCTCTGGTGATGTCAGTAAATCACTTGGAGGCCTTGGAGTTCCCATCTCAGGTCACTTTTAGTCATGTGTGTCCTTTGCTTTAAAAGCTTGGCCTGGGATGGTGCTGGATGTGTTCCTTTAAGTTTTGATTATTTGGTGGTTTGGTTTGGCTTTTTGCTCATTTTGAAGTAGAGGCTCTCAGGGTTCTTCAGGACCTGGGAGTGACAAGAACTGGATTTGCAGTTTGAAGGGTTTGAAGGTCGTTCTTGGAAGTTTTGATTGGATTTGCAGTTTGAAGGGTTTGAAGGTTGTTCTTGGAAGTTTTGATTGGGTTTGCAGTTTGAAGGGTTTGCTGTTGGGCAGTTGTCACTCAAGTTCACCGTTCTGAACTGTTTCCATGTACAGGGATTTGCTGCCATCTAATGTTGACATGGTGGCAGTAAAACTGCTAAAAGAACTTTGCTAAACCTGACAATTGAGATTGCTCTGGGCTGTTTAAATAATAGCTGCTCCATTTCTTATGCACTTGATTCCTCATCACCTGACTGGCTGTAATTTAACAAAATCCCCATGAATTCTTGCCACAGGTGACCTAATGTATCATTTTTGATGGAAAAATTATGCAACCTAAAAATATTTGTTAATGTTAATTTTGTCATTTCACTAGCACTGTTTGAGTACCTTCTGAGTGGATCACACAGGCCTTTGTCTTGAGTTGTGTATCTTGTGAAAATTGCTTTTTCATTGCTGACATTGATCAGCATGCAGCTGGAATTCAGTATTGTAGATAGAAAATTCCATCAGTGAATTTGTGGATTATGATTGAGAGAAGAAGGGTAAAAAGGGTAAAAAATTAAAAAAATAAAAAGGGATGGATTGTATTTAGAGAAGTATACTGCAGTTTAGTGGGAATCTGCCTGTATTGCTGGTGACCTTGATAGGATCCGAATGTTTCTCAAAGGTGGGGTGAGCAGAACACCTGAAGCAGGGTGGGTTTGAGGCTCAGGCTATAGAGTCCTGCACCCTCAGGTTTGCTGACCCCCTCATCAGGTATTGCACCAGCATCCAACTCCCTGCTGAATGTTTCCCCTTCCAAGGGAAACTGCTGACAGTAAGCAAGAGCTGTGATAATTTATTTTCCCTCTTTTCCTGCTGTTTATCACAGTGGTGCAGACTGGTCATGCTGCACTGGCAGCCTTCATCCATCAGACTGCTGTGTCTTAAGAGCTGTTTTGCCACTGAATAAATGAGTTGTTTGCTGGGAATAGAAGCAGAATTTCCTTCTTGGGCAAGTGCTGTATCTTTATAGCAATGAGGAGTCAGTGTCTGACTCAAGACCCAAAGCCCTTTGTTGATCCAAGTGTCCTCAAAAGTGGCATCAGAAGAGAAGCTCTGTGGCATTGTCACACAGTCAGCTGAAGCTGTTGATTTTATTTTCCTTTTCTCCCTTCTCATGGAGAATGCCTCTGTTGTGCTCAGCACTGGGCAGGAGTTTGAAACCTACACATGGAGTCAGAACAGCTGGAGGGGAAATGGATTTCAGGATCATCCTCTGGAAAATGTTTTTTTCCTATTTTCCCCTGGAAAGGAAGTTTTATCTCTAGGCTAGCTCAATAGGCCACTCAGCTGGAATTAACCCTCTGATCAAGGGAAATAAAAGGAAAATAAATTTGCCATCACATTTTTGTAAGCTTGAAAATGAGAGAATTGTAATAGTTGCTCTGAGTTTTGGATTAAGCAGGTCTACTTGTAATTGTAAGACAAATGAAAGAGTGTGCAGTACTGGATAACTCATAAAGTTCTATCAAATGTAGTGGGAATGAAAGCAAAACATTAAAGAGATTATTTTAAACCCTGGTAAATTAAAAATTCAAGCTATATTTAGATTCTAATTATCTAATTCAAACAGAGGAGTAATTTTCTTCTGCATTATGTTTTCACAGAAATACAAAAGGAGTATTGCTTTTTCTTAAGTTGTGTTCAAATTTTCAGAAGCCTGTGTATTGAGAATTTTAAATAAAAAATAATAGTTCATAAGAACATTTGAGCTAACACATTGTGGGGAGGCAGCAGTATTAAAAAAATGGCATTTCTGTGTTGATCTTTAGTTTTTTAAAGCCATGCTTTCCTAGATGGCAAAACGAACAATTTGGAATACTCAAGGTCAACAAAATCTTGTTACAGAGGCAGATGAAGAACCCCCAACTCTTCCCTCTGTATGGAATCCTTCCTATCAATGGGACTGAAGTAACAAAGTTTAATTTAAACTTTAAATGAACCCCCTGCCATGCTATTTCAACACAGGAGCAAACCTGCAGCCTACCTAGATGGGCCCAGCTTGGAATGGTCTCAGCTGGCTGGGTCTGAGTGTTTTTGGGAATGAGATCAGTGCCAGGCTGGCACTTGGACTAAATTTCTGTAAGTGCTTCATGTACAGGAACTGCCCATGAGCCTTCAGAAACAGTGAAACTCTCTGCCCCCACCTATTGAAATTGATTTCCTATGCAAGCAGCTTTTGCCAAAGCCAACACAGGCCCTTCAAACAGCCACTCAGCTGGCTCTCAATTTTCCTGTTTGTGTTTCTCTTTTAACAGGCTGTGCTATGGAAAATACCCCACACTGCTCCATTAAACAGCCATCTGTTGAATAGCAGGGCAGTAGAGTAATAAAATCTATAGTGGGTGTTTATCTAATGAGAAATGCACAGAAATTATCCCAGGTATGAATTTAAAATTCGTTTCCCAAAGCACACTGTGGAATCGAGAGTGCTCCAAAATGTTTTTGTGTGGAGGTCAGTGTTTCCTTTTTGTCCTTTGATGTCCAAGCAGTGCTACAGCTGAAAATCACACCATTATTTTCAGGATTGCAAAGTCCAATAAGGAGGGATATTTTTAGTATGAAGCAAGACCAAAAATCTGTAGAGAGCAAAAGTTGCTGATGTATTATTTTTTTTTTAATTTTGCAACACAGCAAGGATGCAGCAGAGTGAAATTCCTTGCTGGGGGACCTGAACAGCTCTGCTGAGGGACCTCTGAAATACCATTCCCTGGTTAGACTGAAGAAGCCTAATTCAAAGCCAAATTGTGCCATGGATCTTGTGCAATTTCCTCAGTCTTTTCATGACTGTTGTCTCCTGTAAAATGTTTTTCATTTTGTAGCTGGAGTCACTCACCCGTTTTAGTATTTATACCCCACCTGCACTGTAAGTCACCTGGATATGGAGGTGTCTGTATTTTAGCTTTCCTGGCTGCTCACTCTTTCAGACTCTCACCAGGCTTTGTCAATACTTTTGAAATAACACAGGCAGCTGCCAACAGAAACCTAATTTGGTTTAGCTCTGCTCAGCCAGTTCCCGGGAGCTGCTTTGATGCCTTATTTAAATTTCATGTTGTGTTTTGTATCTAGGTTAAACATGCACCTAAAACTGCAAGGACAATATAAATACATTTTGCAAGTCAAGCAGTGTTTGCTTGACAGCAGAGGAGGGAGCACAAAGAGTTTCTGTAAAGCTTGACCAGGTCACCTAAAGTTGGTGCAGCCAAAAATAGAGCTGTGCTCTCCTGCACTCTGCCACCAAGGTTCATTCCTCCTCCTTCTCTTCTCTCCGCAATTAAAAACCATTTTCAGGGTGGAGAAATGGCTGAAGTTTTCTGGCCATGGAGTTTAATGAATATCATTGCTATCCAAGCCAAGGCTTCTGTTCTGTTTTCTAAATAGGATGCCAACTCTTAGCTTACACTTGCCAAGTGCATCCCAAGAATTACTGCTGGGAATTTTCCCCCTTTCCCTGCAGAACTCAAAGTGATTCCTGTAGAGTTTTCTTTTACCTTTGGTTTTACTGTTCAGACCCTTCTGGCCTTCACCTTCCCACTGGATAAGAATCCCTACCAGCTGCCCTGTGCTTTCTGAGCAGCTCCTGTGCCCAAATTTATTTTGGGCTCCCCAGGTCCCAGGCTGCTCACGGATCCAGGGTGTGCAGAGTTCTGACACTGCTGCTGCTCCTTGGAACCAGGGCTGCACAAATGCTGCTGGCACTCAGACACATACAGAATCTCACCCTGTGTTCTTTGGAGTGCCCACTGTGTGGATGTGCAGGTTTGGACAGCAGCCTGTAGGTGATTTTGAATCTGTAGCATTCACAAAATGCTGTTTAATTGAACTTATTCCAGGCAGCTACTGCAAAATCAATTTTAACTGGCATGATGGGTACAAATTATGGAAGGAAACTATACAGAAAGTAATTTTGAAAGAACCACAGAGCTTGAGGAAGAGAATTGCTCTAGAGACCTTGAACCTGAGCTGGGATGCAGCATTAAACAGTGCTGTGGTCACAGCAGTTACTTGGATTTATCTCCACAGGATGCCACACAGGAATTTTCACAGCAGCTGTGGTCTGGTGGGTGCTGTGGTAGCTGCCCTGCACGTGGAGTTATTTCAGTTCCCAGTAGCCTTGTACAGTGTATGCTGAAGTCTTTAATTACTTCCTGGTAATTACAGAGTGTGCTGGCTAGCCAAGGCCAGTATCAATATTGCACTGTGTGCTCTGAGCTGTCCTTTGAGCACTGGATACATTTTCCAGTATTTAATAATATCTAATGGATCACAGAGCAGATAAAGGCAGATAAAAATTGCCAGTGTATTTTTGTAATCCTCTGAAACTCTCACAGCATCCAAACAGCATGACATTGTGCATCTTCCTTCCGTGTTCTGAGGCTAAGTTATTAAAGTCATAAGGAAAGTAATCTTTTTCCACATATCTTACAGTGCAATTTTCATGTCTGCTATTAAGAGTCTAGAGAACACTGTAAACTGGTTTTGTTCTTACCATAGGAAATTTGAATATTTAATTCCCAGAACAGTCTTGTATCTATGAGTCCTTTGATTAAATCTGATTCCCTTGGTACATTCTAGATCAGGGAACATTGTGTTTTGTCAGGAAAACCTGGTTTTGAGAGGGTAGAGAAAGGTTGGAATAATATATCTGCTACTTCATTTGAAGGGAAAAAGTATTTTACAGTATCTGTGATATCTACTGATTATAAAACTGTTTGCAGTGTATATCTGAAAATATTTCCACAGCAGCTTCCATTTAAAAGTACAGCCTGTCATTAATGGATTGAGCACCTGATGCAGCTTTTCTGTTCCTTGGCATTATTGATGCAAGTTCCTTTTTAATAGTTGTTAAACAACCATAAAATTAGGAATGACAATTAAGCTGTGCAGGAGCTGCTGCTGCCTAAGTCAGTTGTGTGCATGCTGAAATCATAACCCCTGCCAGAAGCAGGTGTTTAAGCATAAATAACCTGATTTTTTTTAAGGTTCATTGTACACCATTATCACATTTTATTACTTCTGTGGTAGAAGAAAAATGAAGTAAAAATCATTGATGTTGGTGAAAAATAGACAAATTTAGTGAGGTAAAATATTGTACATTTCACTGCTGAGCAAGGAGGGAAGAAGCTGATTAGGGTGCTTCAGGTAAGAAATAAAGCTCTCAAATATTAATTATTCTAATGGCACTGAGGAGGTTATCAGCTCCAGGCAGATGCCCTGACATCCAGGATAGCAGGAGAGAGAGGATTATTCACTGAGAGTGTGATGGGCACAGCAGTGCAGCTGAACATTAATGTATTAATTAATGAATTAATTATTCCTTCCTTTTCAAGGTATCTACACCCCTGAACCTCTCTGCAATTTCTGGTGGGCTCTTTTATCCACGGGGTTTATGTTTGTCTATCATTTCAGCATCTTGCAGATCCTGGGATTGGTAAGTAAACCCAGGTTAATAACTGGATAATCTGCATGTACATTCAGAGTAAAAACTGAGTAGTTTGAGTGTCCAGGTCTACATGAATAAGATACTTGCATGGATATTTTTGATTTAAGGCTGCTTGTATGCAAATTGCATGTTCTAAATAGCATTTGTGTCATATATTGCTGGTAAAATAGTTCATAGCTACTGGTAAAATACTGGTAAAATATTTCTTAGATTGGTTATGTACCTGCATAAATCCATTTATTAAATACACAGTGGAATTTGGATCTGGTTTTTTTTTCTGAAAGCTGCCCTACTTGTGTTGAGCAAATACATGTCACCAGAACATTTTTGATTATTATGGTAATTCTCTAAATTTTCACTGGTTTTAGGTGAATCAGTGCAAGATAAAACTATTGTTAAATTTATAAATAACAATAAATTTATTGTTAAATTGATCAATTTATTGTTGCTCCCTCAGGTTACAGAAGTGAATTTGAACAACATGTTGTGCCCAGCTATCTCAGATCCTTTTTATGGGCCCTGGTACCGAATTTGGGCATCTGGGCATCAGACTCTCATGACCATGACCCATGGGAAGCTCATCATTCTGCTCTTCCACAGTGCTGGGCCCACCTTCAAATGGAGCATGGACTTGCTCAGACTCCCAGCTAAGAAAATTGACTGAAATTTCTCCCCACAGAGCAGTTCATCCAGGAAGCAGAGAGATACTGGAAAACAGAGGGGGGATGAGAGGACAATGGCTTAATCCTTCTTCCCACAGTTTTTTGCCTCAGAAACACCTCTGTAATGAAGTGAGGGTTTTTTTTTTACCTGCTGTTTCTCACTGCCTATTGCCAATGGCAAAATTAGTGGCCTTATTCTGGGGAAGGTTGGTGTTTTATACATTTTGTATCGATTACAGTAGAATCTTGCTAAGCCACCATTTGAAATTAGGCCAGGAGCTGTCCACATTCCAGCAGAGAGTGGCAGTGCTACCTCGTTCTGACTCATTTTCCTTTAAAGAGCAGTTAAAACCCTTCCAGGATAGGAAATAATGCTGAATTGTAGCACCCACTGATGTGAACCAACAGGCTGAACTGCATCACCCTGGCTTAACTCTTCCAGCTTGAATGTTCCAAAATGGTCACAGGAAATGGTGCCCACTTCATTTTCCAGTCAGAAGTGCAGAACAGTGAGGTTCTAAAGTATTTCCTTTAAGCTGGTTGAAAATGTTGGGGAACAATAACTCATTCGAAAAATAATTAATCAACTATTTAATTTCTAAGCTGCAGTGGATAAGTATTTATCTAGTGAAGTCCCATTATGATGCTTTGGAGATGCTTTTATTTTGGTGAGGGGGAAAAAAAGAATGTTGAAATAATTTCAAAGGACCGTGTTATGTGTAAACCATGATAAAATATTGCACCCACTGTTCTGTCCTGACTTTGAACAAATTTTTTTTTTCACTTACCTTAGACTGCAGAAGGAGTGAAGATACAAAGTCCAATGTAAACAACAGGGTTTTTTTATTTTTTATATACTAAGTAGCTTTTGAAACATTCCTGCTCTGTCTGTGCTGATCCTCACTGACCAGACTTGGTTGGTGAGGAAACCAAATGAAACTCTGTTCTCTCCCTACAGCTCTGCTGTATCATGTGTTCTGATTTTAAAACACAGGTATAAAAATGTGTCAAATCAGTGCAGGCTCCACTGCACAGAACATGTTCCAGTTTAGTAGCATGACCCATCAACGAGGCTTTTGGAGAACAGGATGAGGAACCAGTGGGCAGAAAAAAGGGAAATCCTGACCGTGTTCTTCCAGAATCATGAGCCTGTTTTGCAGACTGCTGTGTTTCAGGGCTGCAGGTTTTTCTTGTACAGAAGTTTGTGAGAATTTATAGATTCATTGTGTTGTCAAAGCTGTGACTTGTAAGATAAACCAAAACCATCATACCTCCTCCAGCTGGATCACCTGAAGGTTTGTGCTGAAGTTAAGGTACAGACGTTTATACCTCAGGAAGCAAAAGTAAGTTGACTTTTTTTTTTCCCTTAAAAAAGAAAAAAAAATTATTGGTGAAGGATTAAGGGGCTACTTCAAATATTTTTACTCAAATATTTCACACCTCAATCAGAAATACATTGTCCCATATTCTGATTTACAAACTGATTTCTGGCTTTCTTCCATGCCTTGCTGTATGTGTGTGTATATATAAAAATATACTAAATGCTCACAACTTGAGAACATGCAGCATGTACCTAAACTATCCCTCAGGCATATACAGCTGGTGTTAGTTAGTACTACAATAGAAGGACTTTAGACAAATTAATTTTGCAAATACTATTTAGCATTATTATTTGCTTAACTTATGGGAGTTTTAATTTTTTTAAAATTTCTTTTTTTTTTTTTCCCCAAGTATGTTCCCTTTTTTTCCTGTCAGGATATTATAGTTTCTGGAAACACTTCCTAAATAGGAGCCTTTTCTTTTTTCCTTTTTTAAACTACAGCATTTCCTATCTATAATCATCTGCTTCAGGGCATTCCAAACAAGTATAAAGCAGCTGCTTTTTGTCACCATTGACTGCCTCTGGTCAATTAAAACTGCAGGAGGAATTCAATGAGTTCAGGTGTCTCACTCAGTGCAGGCTCTTTGCTTGGGAAGCAGAATTTGTGAGCTCTTCTGGCTGACTGGAAATTCAGCAGCAGGGAGGGATTCCTGGTGGAGCTGCTGGCAGTGGTTGTCCCTGCCCTCCCTCCCTCCCTCCCTGCTGCTCACTGGGCTCTCCTGTGCTTTTCCCTCTTGTGCTGCTCCAGTTGTTTTGAGTCCCACAGAAATTGGGAGTGAAATTTCACCACCTGGAGTTTGCTGAGCAGAGCCAGTGGGGCACTTGTACGGTCCCAAACCTTATGTGGGTACGTTCTGGAGCTTGTTGAATCTTTCACACCAATTTAAGCTGCAAAAATGTCTCTGAACGAGGCAAAAAAGCAGAGAGGTGACCAATTACTGCAGTCAGTGAGGATTTGAGAGGTGCTGGAGCTGCAGTGAAGGAATCAAATGGTGCAGCTGAGGCAGGCAGTGCAACCTTCACCTGTTCAAAGCTGTTCCTTCTTTGTTATTGTGCAGTATCAGTGAGGCTGGTTGAGTTAGAATCATTTAGGTTGGAAAAACCTGTGAGTTCATCAAGCCAAGCATTAACCCAGCAGTGCTGAGCCCGCCACATCCCCAAGTGCCACAGCTACCTGTCCTTTAAATCCCTCCACCACTGCCCTGGGCAGCCTGTTCAAGGCTTGATAACCCTTCTGGGGAAGAAATTTTTCCTAAGGTCCCATTTAAACCTTCCCTGGTGCCACTTATCACATTGTTTATTTCCTGGGAGAAGAGGGTGATGCCCATCCTCCTTTTCCTCAGGCTAAACACCCTCACCCATTCCTTAGATGTGTGCTCCAGACCCTTCCCCAGCTCTTTGTTTTGGACATGCTCCAGAGCCTCAATGTCTTTTCTGTAATAACAGGCCCAAAACTTTAAATTATTCCCTCCTTCCCCTTGCCCTTCCTGAAAGCTTTTAGAACCTCATGTTGATTGATGGTGACCCAGCACTCAAAACTGCATCAGCATAGCTGAGACAGGCTCCACAGAAGGGGAAGGACAGGTCAGAATGGGAGCAGAAAAAACTTTTGAAGCAATTGTGGAACTTCACATCCCTCATTCCTCACCTGTCTGGTATCTGCTGGGAATATGGATTAGCCAGAGCTTGCTGTATGTGCAGGGAATGGGAAAACAGAGAATTTCATCTCTATAGCAGTTATTTATTGTTTTCCCTGGCAGAGGCTGATTTTTGTTTTCTCTGAATGGTTTCTTTTATAGGCAGTTATACTGTACAGATTTCCTTGGTTGCTTTATGCTTATTTATGCTGCAAATGAAAGCACAAAACTCTACTGCTGTTCCTGGGAGGTGATTGCATTCTCTCCTGGGGTGTTACGCACTCAATCCATGTCAAAATAACTTGAAGCTGTTGCCCAGTGCCTGTGCAATTTTACAGTGCTGCAGTGCAATGCACAACTAAAAAGGGTCAGGTGTGCCCAAATGTGTCAGGGCACTGGGAATTGCAGCAGTGGGGCACAGCCAGACCCAGTTCCCAGCAGCTGAAGCAGAGCATAAAATCTCACCCCAGAATGGCTTCATTTGCTGGCCAGAATACCCCAAAAATTCTTGTGCAGTGCCACTGCCCGGCCCTCAGAGATGCTGGTTTGGGTTAAGGGGTCTGAACAGAGACCCTCAAGTGTTAGTGTTGTTTTTCAATACTAATTTAATTTTTCAATACTAACTTCTTTTCAAAAGAAACGAGGAGTTACACAAACTTATTATTCCACCTGCACCCATGAATGAAGCACCATCAGCTATAATAAACCTGGTTACTGATGGGTTGGTTTATGCAGCTTTGGATTAAGTAGCCCTCCAAACCAGAAGTAAACCAGGAACATTTCTGCCCCCAGCACCTCTGCCATGGCTTCAGCTGCTCAGGATCCCTGCAGTGCAATTTTTCCAGGACACTGTATGGTGTCTGAGCTGGATCTGTTTGTTTTACCTTCCTCTTTTAAGCACCAAGGGGAATTTGCATCTTGTTCCTTTTGAAGGGTGCCAAGGAAGAGCTCTTGCCCCTGTGTTTATAAAAGTTGATGAACACGCACCTGGAGCTGGTTTTGGTTCAGCTTCTTAGCTCAAGGATGCTGCCTTGGTGAGCCTGGGAAACAGAATTCACTCCATTTGCAGTTCAGTCAAACCTTGAGGTCAGAGAGTATCTAACTGTAGGTTTCTGGCCACAGAGTTTTGATATTTCTGTATATTTGATAATTTTATAGAAGTCAATGGTATTTTTCAGAAATGGCTATTTGCAACTGTTAACTGGCTGTGCTTTTATGTCCTGAGTCTTGCATCTAAACCAGAAGCATTTGTTTTCTAGGCATCCATAGCTAATGGAAAACAGTCGTGGTGTTTTCTTCAGTGTTGCAATTGTCTCACTCTAAGTGGATCCTTAGGAATTAAATTTGTCCTTACAGTTAACAAAGCTCTGAAAAAGCCAAAACCCAGAAGAGGGTGAGGGTGTATGCCAGCCCTGGTGGGAGGTTTCTGCAGGCACACAGGTCAGCTTTGGTGTTTTCAGTTCTACAGTGACAGGACTCCTAGCAAATCTGTTGATTTTTGTGATCTCGTACTTCAAGTGATATTGCTGTAAATCTCTCTTGCAGCTGTTGGTGTAACTTAGTCAAAGCCAAGCCGTTTTATAAATAATTTTATTTTTTTCAGGGTCAATTTTGTACTTTTGAAAACGATTTCTGCATTTCCTGAGTCATTATCCCAATGCTGCAGAGGACACAGCAGGCAGAGCAGTGAGCACACCCTGCTCTCCCCAACCACGCTGTGCCAGGGGCTGGGCTGGAGCTCCAGGGGGCTGCAGGAAAACCTGCAGGGATGCAGGAAAACCTGGGGGGCTGCAGGAAAACCTGCAGGGCTGCCTACCCCACACTCCAGTCCCACCATGGCATTATCCAGGCACAGAATGGGTTGGCGAGGGCAAGGATGGACTCAACTGCCACACATGCTGTAAGTTCTGAATAATTTGTAAGGGTGTGATGAATTTTGTAAACTTTTTAATGTGCTAAATTTTGGTTATGAGATAACATTTACAAATAAGGGGTAATTTGTGTACTTGTTTTCGTATTTTGCTCTGGTGGGCTTTTTTGGTTGTTGTGCCCTAAGTCCAGATCAAATAACTGGGCAAATAATTGTTAAACCTTGGAATTAAAACAAATAAATTCATTTTACTGGATACTGGATAGCTCTGTCATCACTCTAATTGTGCCAGGGCTGAGTCTGTCTTGCCTAAACAGAGTTTTTGTCACTAGGTAAGAATCACAAAAGCACATAATATTAGCTCTTTATAAATCAGATAAGATGATGGAGGCTTCTGTCTGAAAGTTGTCTGATGTTGTCCACCTTGTACAGTTCTGGGAGAACAACGGGCACTGGGATTTCTGCAATTCTGAGCAGTTCAGTCTGATTTAGCTGTTCCCTGGCACAGCTCCCTGCAGGGTAAGAAATCCTCCCATCACTGTCCTTGCCTTTCAGGTGCAGAGCTCAGGGAACTGTTACAGTACCAGGATGATGCTTTCTCCACTCCCTCACTGCTCCTGCCCCAGCCTGGGCAAGGTCCTGCAGTTCCCATTTCAGAGCATTCAGCAGGAGATGGTAGAACATGCACAGAAGTTTTCAGCTCACACCTCTGTTCACAAAGCTGTAGCAGCTACAGGACTGCACTCAGTCCCACACAGCAGGATGGTAAGTAGTGCTAATGCACTCTGCAAAGGCTTCTGGCTGTAATAAACATGATTGCAGCCTAGTTAAATGTATTCCTGTGACCCAGAACATCTCAGACAAGCAGGTTATTGCCTTGAGAGTGGTTCTTGGCAAATGCTGTTCTTGGAAAAAGAACATGCTGGATGTGCCCACCTGTATTATTATATAGCCATTGTAGAGGATTCAATTTTTCATGTGGCTGGGGAACAGAAGCAATTCTCCAGCTTAATTTCTCTGCTAGAGTACAAAGAGTGATGAAACAGCTTAAGCAGAAATCCAGTGTGAAGGTCTGGATGGCAGCCTGAGCTGAACCAAGCAAGCAATTTCCCATTGCAGGCACTGCTGACTGTTGTCAGCAGCTCTCCATAACTAATTGAAAATCAGCTTTTCTTGTTTAATAACTAATGTGTAAGAATAAGCAAGTTTCTGCATCTGAAACACCTGGTTTGATTTTTACAGCATGGGAATGGAGAGCTGGCTAAAGCAGTGAGGAGAGTGGAAACTCACTGTAGAGGTGGTAACTAGCTCTGCCTTTCAATGGCCTCAGGGTTTTAGATTAGGTTTAGTGCAGGTTTTACACAGTTCAGAATAATGATACCAAATGTGTGAGCCAGCTTCACTGGTTTAATATTTACCCAGGCAGGTTTCCCTTGAGAGGTTTGTCAATCTCCTAAATCAAAGCTTCAGAGCAAGTGAAGTAATGGCTGCATCAGCCTTCAGCATCCAAAGGTTGCACAGATTCCACTGCTCTGCTTTCAAAGGCTTTGCAGCTACAGCCAGCAGAGCCATGAATGCAGCATGAGGCAAGCAAAGCCCTTCTAACCTCGGAGCTGAGTCCAGGGAGATGGAATGCTTTGTCTCAGGAGTTCCCTACAGGGGAAATATGCTCCCCTTAGCTCAGAAAGGGGCTCCCTGTGCACCAGGAATTTGGCTGAGGGACCAGAGTTCTCCAACTCGATTTTGGCATCAGCTGTGCTGTTGCTGTGACAGAGATTCTTCAACACACGCTGGCACAATGTTCTGTTGAACAGCCTGGCTAAGGGGTACCAGTACTGGCTTTGCAAAGAAATTTTGCTTTAAAATATAGAAAACCAATTCTGCCTCTCACAGGAGGGAGTTCAGGCCTGGACAGAATTCCACGTGTAAAGTTAGACATAAGGAGCATAAAACTGAACTGGCAATTGATAGAAATACTGACAAATATACTGAGATAAATAAGTGATGTAGCTGACAGAAAAGGTGATTTCACTGGAGTGTTTAGTGACAGCTTCATGTACCTGGCCCCAGTTTGCTCCTACAGTAGGCAAAAGGAAAGACAGGAAAGTATTTCTAACACCCCATCAGCCTGTGGCATTAACACCAAGTACAAATGCTTCAATAAAAACATTGACCAAGCCACGCAATTAAGCAGAGAAACATAAAAAGAAATGGTGATTCTTTTTCCTTATTTTATTGGGTAAATGATTTAAAAGGTAATAACAATAGTGTTAAAACTACTACAATATCTTTCCACAGCCATATCTCACAGACCCACAGATAACCTTCTAGCATTTTTTTTTCTTTTTTTTTTTTTTTTTCCTCATTTTTCTCTTTTTAAGCCGTACTTAAAATGCCCATTTCAACAGTTTCTTCACACTAATAGCAATTCAATGTGGAAGGAAGAAGGATCTAGTTATAAAGGAAGGGGGTTCAGGTAATCTGTGATATTACTGTCATCAATTGAGTTGCTAAGGAAGGAAGGAAAAGACTGAGGCCTTACAAGCTACTCCAGGTAGCTCTGAGCCCACTGCTGTGTCACCATGGCATTGAAGATAACTCAAGATGCTGGTGAACAATTTTTAAGTAAGTTCGTTGGTTTTTTTTTCTTGTAACATATAAAACACTAAAATAACTTAGAAACTAGATCCAAATATCTTGAAAAGAATCAACTTTTGATATACAAAAACAGTCATAAGTTGTTACAAAAGTTTCAAACAAAAGTTTGTTTTCTCAGTGCGTTTATGTACCAGCGCAATTACTGAGTCCAGAGCAAAGAAAGAGGTTTTTCTTTTTTATTTTTTTTCTTTAACAGTAATAAAAAATGAGGAAAACATATCTTTGTATATAAAGAATCATTGCTGGTCTTAAGAATAAATGTAACCAGAAACCCTTAAATCTGAGAGGCACACTTTGGGTTTCTCTTTTTTTTTTTTTTAAAACTTT
>VWYN01011934.1:213451-267229 GCA_013400075.1 Hippolais icterina
TAAACTTTTTTTTTTTTTTTAACATAAAATGAAAGTCACCAGTTTATTTAAATTGAGGAGATCCTCAGACTCCCCAAAATAAACTTAATTCAATTAACATCACTAGCAAAAATCAGTTAGAAACTGTACAAAAATAAAAAAGTTAACACATTTAATCCTGCAGGGATTTTGTAAGGACTGGAAGGCAGGCTTTAGGAGCAGCATTTGGGCATGGCTGGAGGCTTCTTTGGTTCGATCTAACACACATAATAAGAGATGTAACCTACTCCAGACAACAGTTTTTGTTTTTTTTTTAAAAACCCACACAGTTGAAGACAAGAAGAGGTCCAGATACAAACTCCAGGTGTGCCAGGGCTGTGCCCACCTCGGTTCCAGAGCGGGGCTGAGGTCGGGACCGGAGCGTCCACCCACGTCCGCTGGGATGGCAGCAGGAAGGACACTTGGAGCATCACCAAGTAACAGCTTCGTGGCAAGTCTATGGTTTGGTTGTCTAACTCAGTTTACAGAACAGAGTTTTTAGGAACATTAGGCAAGAGAATGAAAAACAAAAAACAAACAAAAAAAACCAAACAAAACCCAACAATCTCTTCAGTGGAATAAGGCAAACTGAGTAGTGCTCATTAAAAAAAAAATAAATCAGCATTTCATCTTAACAGACAGTGAAATAAACTACTTGGTTGTACCTTAATTATTATAAAGTACCCCAAATGAAAAACAAATCCGTGGCTAACCCCAACAATACAGCTAAAAGCTACTAAATGTAACCAGGAGGGAATGACATTTGTGAGAGCAATTGCTGATCAGCTTGAAGCAAACAGACCTATTCTGTGCCAGTGCATGTCACAGTGAGCTGCACGTTTGGTACAAAGAATCCCACAATTACAGAGGAACAATCTGCAGCAGTTCAGCACAGAGTGCTGAGGAGGTAGGTGCCCTAGAAACACTGTAGGTAGACTGATTATTCCAATCTTTAAAAAAAAAAAAAATCATACAATCTGATTGACCACAGACTCTGTAACAGTTTTTTTAATTAGTGATACAAAACTCTGGTCCAGAAGGGTCTGCCATGAGCTCGGTTCAAAAGCACACCTTTACAGTTTGTATAACACCCTTGAACTGTATTTTTAAGCAACAGCTACTAAGAGATAGACAAAAATGCATTGTGCATTATGCTGTATACAAAAAGGAGACAAAACTATCCTTTTCTCCCCCAAGCCATGGTGGGAAGTATTGCTGACCTTGTCCTTAAAATCCTGCAGGATTGTTTATTCATCAGTATATCATTATTACACTGGTAAGAAATTCTGTATAACATCTGCATATATCGAAGATTTCTTAAAAAATCTGATATGATTTTAGATCCGCATGACCAGTCACGTGACCTTCTTGAGGTTGATTAGCACCTTTCAATACATATATATTTTTATATATAATAGATCTTTTTAAAAAACTTCTAACAATGAGCTCATGCAGAAGCACGAGCGAGCTGTAACGAGATGACAGATAAAGATGGGGTTGGATGACTTTTTTTTTTTTCGCAGCAGAATGATTCAGTTTGTGCTCAGGTTCCCTATAAGGGCAAGAAAAAACCAAAAAAACCACAACTCTATCAGGTAGCCACTTGTTCACATTTCCACTTGAAGATTAAATCATCTAAAAGTGTTCCCCAAGTAGAAACAAGACAACAGTATCATCCAAAATAGCCTCTGTATAAACATCTACTCATTTTTGCAGCTTCTGGCTGGCATCTCTTGGCTCCTGAAATTTCAGGCCCTCTGCTTAAAAATTAAGGCATCGCAACTGAAAATAGTAATATTTGGACATAAATGCTGTGGATGAAGGAATACCAAAGACCTTCTACAAGAACCTCCGTAGAAATTAAGTGGCAGACCTAACCTCACATAAGGGATGAGCATAATTTATCCTTATCTGACTTTGAAACCCTATTGAAACACTTTTACAGTTAATCCAATTTTTTTTTTTTTTTGAAACAACTGAATTGTATCGATTTGATTTTTATATATCTATGTATTTACAAACATTCATTATTCAAAGTAACTGGAATTTCTGCTTACTGTGGTTTACTCACACAGACTGGGAAGGTCTTTGCTGCAGGAGGCAGCAGTGGGAGTTGTGCAGGCACAGGAGGAAGGAGTGAGCTCCTGCCATCCACCAGCCTTGCAAATAGACCACACACACCTTTGACTAAATCCTATTTTTACAGCAGAAAAAAAGTTCCAATCGGTTTTCTTTCTTCTGCCGTGTGGAGGGGTATCAGAATTATTACACAGTACTTACAGCTCTCAAGCACTATTCCTGCAATAGATGAAAACATGTAACATTATGGCATACTTGTCCTGGCTCTCTCACAACAGTCTTTTTTCCTTTTTTTCTTAAACAAAAGTTAACTTGATCCAACTATTCATGACTTCATAGAACTCAGTAAGTTCAAGAGCAGATGAAAGAACAAAACAGGGATTTCTCTTTTCCAAAATAAGTTTGCTAATAATAATAATATTAATAATAAAAAAAATTCTCACTTTTAAGAGAAAAAAAAGTGTCCAAAACCCTGATGCCAGAGCAGCCTCAACAGGGTTTGCTAGAATGTCTGGAGTATACATTTTCTATGAATTTTATATATAAGTATATAATTATGTTATAGTCAAAGGCACTAAAATCTAAATCCATTTTCTTCCTAATACATCTGCTACTCACCAATCTGTTTTTAGGACACAAATGTCACTCCTAATTTGAGTCATCAGAAAGGCATCGTCTCATTACAAATGCATTCTCGTGACTACTCCTGCCAGGCCTGGGCTGCCCGTGATCCCCAGCACAGGATGGGACACAAAGGGCTCCTGGGTTGGGTTGTGCCCTATCATTTAGGCCACTCGATCCTGAAAATGCTGCCATGTTAACATCACCTCTCGCTGTGCATGAGTTGCTTCTCTTCATCCCAAAAAAGCATTCTGTGTGTCAGCCTTGGTGTTCCGGCTGTTTGTGCTGGATCTGGAGATCCTGTACAGAGCTACATGGAATCTTTACTGTGAAGGTGAGATATTGGACACACAAGGTCATTAAGAATATCATGAAAATGCAATTCATTGTCTACTTCAATACCTGAATCTGATATGTCTCATTCCCTATCACACCCATTAATGTAAAAACCATGAATGCCTTTTTGCTAAGCAAAGCTTCCCTAACTGCAACCCTTAAACTCTTCCTTCCATCCACAGTTACAGAAAGCCTTGATTGATATAATTCAATGTCAACGAAGTAGAAATTTAAATTTCCATAAAAAACCCAAGGGGTATATGCTGCAAAAAAATCTGCAGTGAATCAGTAATAAAAAGGTACGGGATCTTTGTGTAGTAATGCAGTTTTCCCTCCCGTTGCCGTGATGAGCTGAGCCAAGGAAGGAGCCTCAACACGGCAACGGAAACTATCATCATAAAATGGTACAGTAATAGAGATAGCTAGACCAAGAGGGGGCAGGGTCTCCTGGGAAGAGGTCTGCAGAGAGGTCCAGTGACTGGTCATGCGGCTCAGTGTCAGGAATAATGGTTGTACGGTGGGAGGGGGTGCCCAATACCATTCTGGAAGTGATGATGCTGACGATGGGCAAGGTACTCTGTGTAGCTCATCGTCATCTTCTCACTGCGGTACCTGCCAAGGAGCAGAGGCCAAGTCAGGAACTGGCACCAGGAAAAGCTGCAACAGCACCTGAAGTGCTGCACTGCTGGTTTGGTTAGTGCTGAGAGCTCTGTACTTCTCATCCTGGGAGTAACACTGACTTCAGCTGCACAAGGGAACTGCCACAATTGTCAGGGTCATTTCCTGAATCATGTGACAAATCACAACGTAACTGTACTTAAAGCAAAGTACTTCAGGCAAACAGAATTGTTAAAAAGGTTGCCTACTATGTCGGTTGAAGTAGAGGAACTAGAGAATGTCCTGTATCTTCAGCCAACCCTCTACAAAAACCTGGTAGGAAAAACCGTAAACAAGCACTACAGATTTTTGGGCTGTTTTTAAACAATCAGTATCAACTGCCTGCCAAATTCTGCTTTTAAAATTATCCTAGCTACATTAAATGTAGTTACATTCTTTTTAGACTAGAATCACAGAGTATCTCCAGTTGGAAGGGACCCATCAGGAACACTGAGTCCAGCTCCCCACTCCTCACGCAAGTACCTAAACCAAAACCATATGGTTCAAAGCATTGTTCACACACCCCCTGGCCTCCAACAGGCTCGATGAAATTACTCTGGACAGCTTGTTCCTGTGCCTGACCACCTTCTCAGTAAAGAATATTTTCCTAATGTCCAGTCTGAACTCCCCCTGAGGCAGCTTCATCCCCTTTCTTCATGTTCTGCTGCTTATCTGAAGGAGGAGATAAGCAGCTCTGTTCCACTGCCCCCCAGGAACCTGTAGAACCCAGTGAAGTCTTTCCCAGCCCTCTCCAAACTGAACAAAACATGTGACTCCTAGAGAATCCAGAATTCCAAACACTGAGATCCAAAGTCTTTATCTCCTTGAAGAAGACAAATGGTCAAAACTTCCTTATGACATAAGATTTAAAAAAATTCTATTTCTCCATGCACGACTAAATAACTGAGAGTTCAGCATTCATTTTACACTGTAGGCTTATATAAATAAATAGCTTTAAAGGCATTCAGGCAGACATTCATACAGATTCCTCTACCCTTCACCACCTAATTATGGGTAGAGTATCTGCTGCAAATCCTGAAATACTTTGGCTGCCACACACTAAGGAGCCCCCAAGAACACATTTTATTAAATTAGCAAAACCAAACGAAGCTAGTATGAAATAAAACATTGAATTCTTGTCCCCTGGGAATACCCTGCCATAGTTTCACCAGTACACTGGCTGTCAAAGCAGGGCATGGCTTGCATGCCTCACACCTTAGGATAGGGGAAACCTGCACCTTGCAGGGCATAACCCAAAGGTTTCTGTGAGGATGCAGCAGATTAGGGAACTGAGGGGCCTTCATGACAATACAGCAGCAGCCCCGCCAAGCACCATCTGCCCAAATAAATCCAACAAGAGCAAATAATCCCTGTCAACCACAGCCCTGAACAGCCACTACAGCCAAAAAACCCTCAGTGAGAAGCCAGAGCTAAAGCACTGCTGTGAACGTGCAGAGTTATCAACCCAAACATGCAAATATCCAAATACTGTGCCCTGGTACTGAACAGGCTCCTCTTCCCCCTTAGTGCCACCCCTCCCTGTGCAAGGCTTCTCCTCAGCCTGTGCTGCCCTTGTAGGGACAAAGCCATCCTGAATGCAGAGCTGATCATTCCCACCTGCAGGAGCACTTAGCAGGAAGGAGCCCCTCCCAGCAGGACAGGGCCCTGTGCAGGGTCCCAGTGCATACCTGGTTAGCTTTATTGTTTTCCTGAATTCATTGGTGATCGGAGCTTTGTAGCCTCCTTTCCTCAACAAGGAATCTATGGTTTGAATGTGGTCCCATCCTGTGGAATGTGACAGTAGCACAGATTAGTGAGAAATAAAGCAATGGGAGCAGATTTGCAGAAGCACAGAGCAGAGCGTGGTGCTGCAGAGAGCACAAGGGCTCTGCTGCCTTTGGGATAAACCAAACCCACCTTCCCTACCTCAGAGCAGCTGAAGGAAATACCACATTTAGGATTTCTTTACACACACAGCTCCACAACATGTATTTTCACTCTACAGACATTCATCTCACAGCTGAAATATATTAAAAGTGAACCCACTCTACCCAGGTGTCCTAGACTGGGTGTGTCATACAAAACTAAACTTTTCCAAAACTTTTTTCAAGTATGATCATGTATCACAGCCACTTTAGACATTATAAATGGTTAGGAAAATATGGAAAACTGAATCTCTGTATAACATTTAAAATAATTATTAGTTGAACATGTGCAGGGAACTTGAAATCAGGCTTCTTCATAAATATCACTGCACTTTACAGAGATATGGCTGATTTTACAACAACTATATATTATTAGTGTCTGGACAGTGAAAGAAGTGATGAATTAAAAATACAAATCCATTGCTGTTCTCAATAAAATTTCCATGCTATCCAAACCTCCTATTTATTTAAAAACTCATATTTTAAATGGCTGTCAGACATGTTATATGTCCTAAAGATGCAATAATTAGTCACACTGTTACATTAAAAAAACCTGCAAAAACCACAGCAGATTTGGGCATGTACAAAATACAAATGAGTAGTTCTGGAGACTTTAAAGAATCAGATTGCAATTCATGGTCTACTAAAACTATTCAGAAATTTAAACACATTCTCCCCACAGGTCCTGAATTTAAAAAAAGCTTGGAGCACCTCTACACTTTTAAGAAACTATCTGGAAACAGAACTATCAATTAAAAAGAATTCTCAATAAAGATACCAGCTCAACCCTTTGCAGACAAACTTACATATAAAAAGGATAAAAAAAAGCAGCAGTAATGCAAACTGTAAAAGATTGAGACAGACTGAGACACACTATCAACCTTGGAAATAAAAAAAACAGTGAGTGGTCAGAGTCAGCAAAAGACTGTTCAACAAAATCTAATCTAGTTTTTTAAATTCACAAACTTAAGTCTGTGCCTCTATTAAAAGGGATTTTTAACAACATTATTTTGTACTTCCATATTGAAAATAATTTCCTTCCATCCATTAAAACCCTGGGAAGTCTGTGTTTTAAACAGGAATTGAGCACTAGCAGAAAGTACCTAACTGAAAAACAACTTAATCACCAGGAATTCAGGAATAAATCAGGGTTAAGATAATTGCCCAGCCATCCCAACGCTGAACAGAGCTTCTGCATCTCCCTTATATCCCAGCCTAGCAGCCACACTAAAATTGGAAGCTTTTAAGAACTGCTAGCCTGGCTGACAGCACTCTAGCACCCCTCCACATTTTATTTTCCTGGCTTAAACGACAGCCCCAGTTTACTGAATCCCTCTAGGAGACCGAGACAGGCACATAATTGTCATTTTATAGAAGAGTCTTCTTACAATTAAATATCGCTCCATCATCTGACATCAGTGCAAGGTCAAATATTGCATTTTAGATTTACAGGCATGTTTAAATCCTTCACCAGAGCATAGGAAATAAAGTGCAACAATGACCTTGCTCCTTTGCAACCTCGGGCAGGTAGGTGGCCGTGCGCTTTGATCCTTTCTCGTTGATGAATTCTATCCTAATGCCATGGACACCCACCTGCAAGAGACCGGCAGCTTCGTTAGGGCATGACCAGAGAAAAGGCACAAGAGCTTTCTGCCATGGTAAATCCCCAAATGGGAACCTCTCAGTGGTTTGACAGCACTGCACACAGAGTTTCAGGAGGTGGCACTGCAGTGGGTGTCATCTTTTGGAGAGGTGTTCACTTACAGCCACGTAAGCTCAGCTGCAGCACAGGCACACAGGATGTTCCTCTGCTCCCCACATGCAGCTTCATTCCTGGGCTGGAGGAAATCCAGCTGAGGAGCTACAGTTGTTCTGTCTCCTCTGACACTGGCACCATTGTTGTTGCTGATAAAATCACCTGGTCACCAGCTCTAATCTGCAGGCAAAACAGCTGCCAAATCTAATGAGGCTTCAATTAAGAGCATTAATTTTGTTCAAAGCAGCAACCGAGCGATCAAAGATTTGTCACACTATGGACTCGAGCCTGGAGCCTTCAAAACTTCTGCTCATGTATGAGAAGGAAATGGGAATATTACAAAGCACCCAGCCTCAAACTCCTATTTCTGTGCTACTAAGGTGACAAAATGACAGCACAGAAACCAAGATTACTAATACCAAGGAGCTGGATGCAGATAAAAATCAAAATGACAAAAACATTGGAAAAAAAATGAACAAAGAGGCTGGACACCTTTCCAGGGCATTGTTTAAGCCCCTCAGTTTCCAGAATACAATAATTCTGTGGAGAGTACCTGCACTGGGATCAGGCCATAAAAGATATTCCATTGCCAGAAGGTTTTCAGTTGCTTTTGAATTCTGTGCACAAACACAAAGCATTATTAGATGGACACTTTTATGCCCACATAACCAAGATGTTATTTCCATTTGAATCCAAAGGTCCCAACGCTGCATGTGAAAATGAAGAGCCAATGTTTTAAAAGGGCATCACGTTGTTTGGTGTGGTACATCCTTGTGGACACAAATTTAATCAAAAAATGCTGAAACAGTTTCTCCAGTGAAATTTACTCACTTTACCATAACTGCAGGGCAGTCACAAAACAAATAAGGAATATTTACAAAACTCTGCCACTTCTTCAGTTAACATATTTGCTTATATTAAGGCTTTAACTTTTAAACTTTTCATTCTTATTATATATGATATAAGCAGGGGAAATGGGAGGAAGAGTCTCTTATGGCTGGCCATGGCCACAACCATTTTCCCCTATGAATCCAAGTTGTTCAAAAATAGGAAAAAATGTAACTTTGTGACTAACAAATTTATTCACTGCAACTTTTAACATGTTATTTCATTACCAGACACTCCTAAACCCCAGCTTTCATTACACAGATATATATAATCACTAGAGAGATCAAATACTCAAAAGATATAATTATGAGCCCAAAGGCCTGAAAGTAAAATGAAATAATGTCAGAAGCTGTAAAAAGCCTACAGAATTTATGCCCAAACCAGTAAGTTTTTGCAGCTGGTGATATTCAGTACTAAGATTAACTATTTCCAGGGTTTGCACACCTTTAAATCCTGCAGAATATGAGATTCTAAATGCCACACAAGTGTTTTGCATAATAGTGCCATGTAATATTCATGAGCAGCTAACCAGGAGCACTGGTGATGTATTAATGATGATGCAACATTCCAGTTGCCACTGCTCTGGGTGTTTCCCATGAACCATTTAAATGGACTTTTGGGCTCATGTCTGTAGAAAAAAGGGATGTACAGCAGAGGAAAATGTCACAGCATCCTGTGGAGCATGAATTCCTACATAGCTGAGCAGGACAAACAGCTTTGCACTGTTCAACTCCAGCTACTAGGCTTGAGTTAAATAAAGGGAGGCACACACAAGTAAAATAAAAATCCACACTAAGACTGGCATGGGCACAGTGTGGAATTTGACTTCCTCAAGAGACTGGTGCTGAACTGATGCAAACTTCTGTGAGATTCCCCAGAATAGCCCTGTCCAAGATGGGAGGGAAGGGCTGGCTCTGTGCAGGCATTACCTGCCCTGCCACCAGGACTGCTCCACACCTTCCCACACAGCCTCAGACTAAAAATACTGACACACTACGGGCAGCATTCTGCAGAACATCATCTGTCTGTGAAGTTTAGAAAAACAAACCAATCTTGTGCAGATGGAGCTGGAGCTCTGTCTCGCCTGTTACCATTTATTAGGGAAATGACTGCCTACAGGTATCCTCTGGAGCTGAAAAGGGACCACACAATTGCTGCTTCAGCCTCCCACATGGACAGGAATCTATTTAAATTGTTGCTATTGGGAGAGGAAAGCAAGAGAAGGAGAAAAACTTAGGCAGAAAAACAATCTCTGCCAACAGAAGTATTTCTGTGGGGTTTTAGAGCCTGAAATTCTGTGTCTTATATAAGCAGTACTTGTAGATGTCAACTTTCTGATCAATTGTGTAAGTGGTCAGAGGCTTCCTAAAATTAGGTTCTGTGACAACATTAATTAAATTAACAGACCTTTCATTACATCTAAGGATTGCATTAAATGACATTATTTTACTTCTGAAATGACCTTTACAAAACTTCAGACTTTATTGTGTATTTAAACACATTCGTATTCATTTATCCACATTATTTTTAAATTAATTCTTAATTCCCATACACCTTGGGATGAGACAAATAAATGCCACGTTTATTGTTTTGCCAAGAGTCTGTGGCACTTGCCAGATTACTGCCCACAATATCTCTCTATATCTAAGAAAAAATGGTTCCAAAGCCCCTCTGACACCAAAGCTGAAGCAGCTCCTGATGGACTGTTCTGCCCCAAGGCTCCAAACACAGCTCATCAATTCCTTCCTCTTGGACTGACTCTCCAACCATACTGAGAGGAAGAAATAACATTATTCTCATCAGACTGTCCACAGGGAATTCAGATAAGCACCTTAACACCAGGCCTTGTTGACATTTAAGTTTCTATGGAGGAAATTATCATCCAATAATGGTTCTGTTGGGTTATATCTACTGCACTGAAATCTGTGACTTGTATGCTATCACCACTAATCAGTTTAAGATTAATTAATTGTAAAACATTGTTCAGAAATGCATTAAAGCAGGTAACAAAGAGCCTGTTACAGAGAATCCACCTGGAATGCTGCAGGGCTGGGGCAGGGCATCACCCCTGGGTGTCAGGAACAAGATCTGCCTGCTCCTTATGTCACTCACTGTTTGTGTTCTGCACCCCAGACCCCCTGCACAGCTGTGCCCACTGCCAGTGGCACTGTGACCCTGCCAGGGGTTGGGGACAGCCCTTCTACCCACTCAGGGTTTGTCAGCTCAATCTCTGCAGCAGAAACATTTTCCAACAAAAATGCAGGCCAAGAACCTGCACAGTAATTCCTTATGATACCACAGAACAGGAACTTTCCCTTTCATTTACCTGACTAATACTATGGAAATGGCTGTACACAAATGGTTTTGGAAATGGAAACCTTCACATTAAGTGACTATTGCTACTTTCCTGAAGCTGATCCCACTTTGCATTAGCTGAATTCTACAGCTTTTTAGCCCGACATCTGCAGTAAAAACTCTGGCTTCTTTCTGACCATCTTTATCAGCATCTAAACCCTATATTTTGATTTAACAGAGGGAAAAGACTCCTCAGGAGGTTTGTTCTCTACTTCATGTCCAGCATAATCATTCATTCACATACATGGAATCACTGAGTATTGTCCAAAGACTTTACTGAGATCCAGACTTTAATCCCAGTTCTACAGAAACTGAGAGCCACTGGTGCCACTGCCCTTGCAGGCAGGAAAGAACTTCCACAGCTCTTGAATATTCCCACTCTGTGAACAATGAAAAGCTGCCTTTCAGTCAGCATTATTGGCTACAACCATTTCAGCTAATATTTAAACCAGTGCACACAGGCTAAAGGCCTTTTGTATCAAGACAGCACACACAATTCTGCAGATTTGACTTTACTGAAGAACAGCAACTTCAGGGCAAAGACCTCCTTCAAGGTATTTTAAGGAAGAGTTACTGCTCAAGTCTAGCTAAGAAGTTCTTAGTTATAACATATATTACATATAATTGCAATGCTTTAGGATCTTCTAATAAAAAATGAGGAGAGGGTCTCAATCAGCAGATTTGAATTAGTTTATGTAAGGAAGGAATGACTGCTATCCATAGCATGTGTTAAATTCAAAAGTAAGTGGTCTTTATGACTTGTCTTGTAACTAGTCCTTTGCTGCCTGATCTTTAATAAAAGAGCAGCAGTATCACCAAAAAAACCCCAGATCTTGGAGTTTTTCATGCTGTCCATTTCTCTGAGGTGGAAAGGCTCAAGTGTCAACTCCACCCCAGCAGCACCTGGCCCACACTGGTCTCTCATGGGTTCTGTGAGGCAGAACTGGAGATGCAATTCTTACACTCCCAGGGTTCCCTTCAAAGCCCTCCATCTGCTCAGCCCTGCAATTCAGACAAGGTCACAGGTCTGTAGGAATGCTACGTTTGTTTTAGGAAGCATCCTTGTGAACATGGCATTGAAGGGGTCTTTTAGAGATGTGTACTTTCCCCTAATTACTTCAATAAAAGGTGAAAATGCAGCCATTTGAGAAGTCCTGTGGGAACTAACAGCAGCGAAATCACACTCCTGAAGATCTCCTGTTTACTTGATAGAAGCTTCTGCTGCAAAAGGATCTCACATTGCTTTTTACAGCTGAAATATTAATTTATTTAATTTGGGAAGGTAATTCCTTAATGTGAGAAAACATGCACCACTCTGCTTCAGGGCAGAGAAGCCACTCCTGAGCTGTCTTCAGACAGTTTCATTCCTGACTTCAGATGACCTTGGCTCTCAGCCCCTCAGAGCACTGAACTGTCTGAATTGGCAATTTTGAAACATTGTGACCTGTGTCAGCAAATTGCTGACCTGGTTCCCACAAGATCAGAGCAGCACACCTACAAAAGCAGGGACTGCCAACAAGGCTGATGTTTTCAGGATGATCTCAGCATGACAGGAGATGGAAGATGCAGAATCTCTCTTTACATCATACTCTAAGACATCCTGAAATGTCCTTTTGCAATTAATAGCACATCACTGCATCTCCATTAAAAGACACATGGGTGACATAAGCTATCTCACTGCCAGGCACACACAGTGATGAATCATTCCTTTAAGGACTAACAATTACAAATTTTATAATCTCATATTTATATGTCACCCCCCTCCTCTGGACCACTGTGCATGGAAATCTAGTTTGTGACCATTTCTTAGAATTGAAAGAACTTACAAAGGGTTTTAAAAACTTATCATTACAAAACCTTAAACAAAATAGGACAAGGCAACGAAGCAACACAAGGCCTTTCATATTTTTGACATTCTTCTCTTGTAAGTCAGGGCTTTCCAATAAGAACAACTGCAAGAATCCATAAAATCAATCAGAGTTCAGAAACACTGGAGTTCTGCATTATGCTTACTTTAACACCGTTGTTAAAATCTCACAAGGTCTGCAGTGAAATATAGAAAGGGCACAGAAAGTAAAAGTCTCTTTTTTCCCAGCATTAGTTATGAATCAGCAGTTGCCCAAAGAACAAAGATAAAACCAGGGATAAAAAAGCCTTTCCCAGGGAAAGTGGATTTTTGAACTCAGGCTTTGCTTTCAGTTTTTCCTTAAGGATGAATACCGGGGTCAGCAAAACAGCACCTAATATTTATAGATTATGAAATATTTGCAAAGAGCTAAATGCTATGGTTCTTATGGTTCTAACAAGTGCAGTTTCTATTGAATATACATTTTTTTATGTCTAAATACAACAGAAAGCCTCTTTTTCTCCAAAGAAGTTCTAAATATTTAGTCAGGCTAAGCTATTATTAAAGGAAATACTGTAGCTTTTGTGGTGTCTCTGGCATTAAAATAGCTGCTATTCTATGGCAATTTCAATTTTTTTCTTATGTCCACTCAAAAACAGATTCAAAGAGGACTGAGGAATGTAACTTATGACTGAGATGAGGAGTTCATCTTAAGTCAAGTACCTTGTTTTTCGCAAGCGTCTAATGCCAAATAATTTGGGGAAAAGAACATTACAGACTAATACTTCCATCAGGATACACTGTCATACACACGTCAGCATTTGCTTCTTCCTCTCTTTTGTGCTGCTGTTCCAAGAGGAGGCATGCAGGTTTCCTAGAACCTGGCAATTAGAACAGATTCAGCTCCATTTGTAAGCAGCACAAGGGCAAGGATTTATGTGGCCTCACCGTGTAAAGGCTCTGTGAGGTCTCTGCAGGACACTCACTCTGCAAGTAAATAAAGTTTGGGGGAAGGTGAATGTCACTCCAAGCTAAATGAGGCAGCTTGTTCTGGGGTTGTAATTTTGTGCAGTGTTTTTTCCAGAAGCAGACACCAGACTGTTAACTTCCATGACCCCTTGCAAGAGCCAATGGACTGATGTACCAGGCAGATGCTGCAAACGAGGCCTCAGGACACCCTTGCTCAGACAAAACCTTCCCTGATGGAGTTTTAGACACCAAGACAACTGCGCAGATCACTCTGTGGGCAAAACCACAACTCTATTCCCTCTGCATGGCTCAGACTCTTGAGGTGATGAGTTTTATCAAAAAAGTTTTTGAATCTATACAGAACCACGTGTACAGAGTGCAAAACAACGACAGCTACACTAACACATGCAGATCATTACACAGTGTGACTACAGCTACAGGTGTTCGTTTTCATGAAAGATATCTGACATTCTTACCTCCCAATCCATGTAGTCACACACATCTTCAAAGTTAGTGAGCAGAGACACTGAGCAGAAAAGCCGTGGCAGCTCATCCCTCGTCACTGGGGGGAAACGACTATCTTTAAGGGCACTGTTGGAGACAAAACACAATTTCAAAGGATTTTTTTTTTTTTTAATTTCAAGGATCTAATCTGGAGAGTATAACGGAGAAAAAAGAAATCCTGATGAAATGATGACCAGTTTGATAATCCAGTCACCAGTGTAACACCCTGATCAACAGTCCCAATTTTTTCCTTAGACATTTGTTTTGGTTCTTGGCTGGCCAATCAGGTATGTTCTGAGGTTCATTCCTTCCTGAGCTGGTTTTGCTACTGTGACAATCTTATTATTACAGCAGCAGAAAGCTTTGGAAAAGAAGTTACAAAAGCAACAGCTCTTCCACTTGCAACTTGTAAACCCCTCTCAAAAAGCATTAAACTTCTCAACACAAACTGGAGGGGGAAGTTCTATAGCCTGCAGTGATCAAACAATTAATACAGTAATCAAATCGTAGAATTAAATTATTCAGTGAAAAAAAGATCCAAACAAGCAGAATATTCTCTAAAAAAGGACTAATATTCATGCTTGCTAGCAAAGGTGAATATAAAAAGGTGAAAACATCCAAGGGCTCTACAGACCTGTGAACCTCCAGGACTTGAGGAGGTTCTGCAAAGCAGATGTCATGATTAGTAACAGGAAGCTTGCAAACAGCTAATCCATGGATGAAGTACCATTCTACAGACAAACACACCTAGGGGGGTAAAATAAAATCCACACCCAGGGGAGCTACCTGTGCACAGGCCAGCACGCCTGGGAACACACAGCAAGCAGTGCCAGGAGTGAGAACGTTTGTAAAAACCTACTTGCATAAGTTTGGTTAAGAACCAGTTAAATTGGCAAAGGGAAGGTTAAAGTGAGGATGGCATCTCAATCTTTTATTCTCTTAAGCTTTGATGTGAATACAAACATGCTCATCTCCAACAAAAACAGCGACCTGCTAACTGAGCTCTGGGATGAGTAAAGAGAATTTAAGAGACTTACTGAAATACTACCAAGCTCTTCATTGTTTCATCTACCAGTTAAATTGTTCTTAATCGTTTTAGTTGGCCTAGAGCCAGTGGCTGTCCCTTAGCTGATGTTATCACAGCCACGGCCATGGTGTTGGAATAATGGCTGCAGGATCTGCACCAGAACTCACAGTTTTGTATAAAGAGTAATAAAACTTCATTAAAGCAGACCATGGAAGGACACATGAGAAAAAAAACCATGTAAAGTTTAAAACAGTTTAAAGGAAATAAATATAAATAAATAATAAAGTTTAAAGGAGGTCACCGTATGTATAACCAGAAATAGTTTCCCATCAAGCACTAATACCATACACTGAAGAGTTAAATTAGAACCTATGTTTTTCTGGGGTGGGGGGAAGGTGAATTTTTTGCTGCAGATTATACAAAACACAACATAGTATTGAAATTCAGAATCTGAGGTCCTTTTCTACACAGACCTGTGAAACTGGGAACACTAAAGAGATTTAAAGCCCAAGGCCTATGATATTTAACCAATGATTTCCACTGAAGATGGATCAAAAGTGGGTAATGCTGATGGGATTTTCCAGGCTGCTGGAACCAGGCAGAGTTACCATCCTCTGCTCTCTGGTGTTCACAGCAACATCAGAGATAACTCCTACAGCCACAGTGTACCAACAACATCCCAAAATACCAATAGCTTAATTCAGCTTTCAAATCCCCCCAGTGGAAGAAGCTGATGGTGCCCAGTAGTTCCTCAAGGGCAGCTTCCACATCACACAGATCTCAGCTCTCAGTGCTTGACAGGCTGGCATCACTCTCAGAAGTGTCAGCAGATGTCAACACTTAATCATCAGGGATAAAAATCTTTGCATGAGCTTTTACTTTCGCCATTCCTGTTCTGGGAAGAAAAGGAATCAGTTTCTCCAGGCAGCAGTTCAGCCCTTTGCACACAATTCACACACTCTACAAACATCTGTGCATGGAAATTCACACCTGGGCCTCTGCTGACATGTCACTGCACTGGCCATGTGCCCCCTGGTGAGCAACTCCCAGCAAAACAGAAAACAAGACAAGGCAAGGCTTTCCTCAAAAGCTTGTCACAACTCAGAATTAAAAAAAAATCATCGTGTAACTGTGGGTCACCAAAATTTTTAATTGGAACAGGAGAATCTGTAGGTGCCTGCACTTTTGTAGCCTTAAAATTTGATTTTACAGCTTTATTCAATGCTGTATTTTTCTGTCAATTCTTCTCTTAGAAAAAGGAATGCAATCTGGCATATTAAATACCAGGTTTAAAAAATATTAACTCCACAATTTTTACGTTAAACTTAGAATTAAGGAAGGGTAAGTGGAAATAATCAGCAAAATAAGTTGGAAAAAAATCAGGTGGAGTTCAAAACGACGTTTTTAAAAAAAGCCCAATAATTGTAAAAGCATTTCCTAGGCCATCTGTTCTTTATTCCTTCATGCCCAGAAATAGATTACATATATTGCTGCTGACTAAATGGAAGTACACAGGACTGAAGAGCTGAAAAGAGGTGGTGCCAAGCACGGGGAATTCTAGCTGGCCAATAAAAGGGCATTAGTTTTTCCACACAGAGTCTGCTCCACGTTAAAAGTGAAGAAAGTAAAGTCAGAATTGAATCCTGTTCAAGGAAAACTATTTTTAGATAGAAAATGCATGCACGCATAGGCATGGCCTTTCTAGTTAAATATTTATGCAGCCCTGGATGTCCTACTCAGATCAAGTCACTGCCAGTTAGGAAAAAAGCCAAAACAAAGTGTTATTCAACTATGAGTTTTTCTTCAGCTGAGCCATACTACACAAATCTCAGCTTTTCTTCAAATGAAGTTTATTTGGCTACAGGAAATGTTTATCAGTAATTTCATTTTCCAAGGACTGCTCCTCCTTGGATGTGGGATATAGAAAAGTTTGCAAACACTTTAAAGACACTGAAAGTATAAAAAGAAAAGGGAATTGTTAGAAGTATTTTGAGTTGCTGTGACAAACAGCATGATGATTCAAAAAAAATTCTATTCCTTACATATTTATGTTCCTTAAGACTACATCTTGTTACCTATAAAATACCACTAGAGAAGCTCTTAGAATAACCTGAAATGACAGAATTCGCAAGTGAACCAAAATGAAATACATCATTGTGTTCTCCATACGTAATTTTTGTAGGTTATAAAAATGCCTTAAAAAAAAATCAGCTTCAGTCTTTAAAAATCTAGGGTTCCTACATGTGATGTGGCAGATGGGTGACAAACAGTAGGACACAGATTGGGGAAATAAGAAGTAGTAGTGGAGTTTCATGACTCTGTTTAGAAATGCCTCAAAATCCTTAAAAAGATCCTTTAAACAAGTTTGATAGCATATAAGCATCAAAAATAGTANATTAAGAAATGACTCAAAATCCTTGTGATTGAATTAAAAAGATCCTTTAAAGAAGTTTGACAGCATATAAGCATCAAAAATAGTAAAGAAGGATTTTGATGCAGATGAATGGTGGCATTAAATGAATTAAATTCCTAGTATTTTACTCACTGTTATTTAACAACAAACATTAACAATGAAATTTCCCACTAAAGCTCTTTTTTGGGGATAGCCACATCTGTACTGGACAGAGAGTTTAGATAAAAGTGGCTACAGTTCTGTACATTGCTGGAAATGACTTCAAAGGTTTGAACATGACACGGGAGGAGGAGATGCAAAGGAAGCTGTCAAACACTGGGCATGATGTAAGTAATACTCACTTTTATAGGAAGTGTGAATGAGGCAGAGACATTAAGTGACTCATGCAATTTAGGAGGCTTACACAGTGACTCAGTGACAGAATTGAGAATAGAATCCAAGATCCCTGACTCCTAAAAATCACTTTTTGTGACAGCCTCTCTTTCAGTCTGCTCATCCTACCCTGTAGAAGTGTAGCTCCCAAAAGATTAATCAAACAGAATAAATTTAATCCCATTTAAAAATTAATTTTCCATTACTTTTTTAGTTTGCTCTATTGTAGTAAATTCTCTTTTAACCAGATCCTGGTATTGACCATAATTAAATCAAACCATGATTTCCTGGCATCAAAACAATTCTTCAAATATCATCAGTAGACACATGCAAAGTAGGCTAAAGATCTTATTTTACAAACTAATACCCTCTTCTGGTAACCAGTACCTTGACACTACTTTCAGATGGTAGGGAAAAGACTCAAATCCCACCAGCTCTTCATTTAGCTCAGTAAGTGTAACCCTGAGATTCTGGAATTTTTTCACTGAGCAAACCATGCTTAGCAGAATTACCTTTGAAGATGTATTTAACAAAGAAACGGCCCTTTGTCAATGAACTCAGCCCAAAGGGCTCAGATATTGTTCTTCAATTAATTCAAATCCTCCTTAAATTAATGAGTGGCAAACCCACTGGATTTTAGGGAACAGTGAAGAAAACACAACAGCAAGAAACACTTGGTGCCAGGGTTTCAGAAGAAAAAAAAAATACTTCTAAGACTCTCAGTATTTATTGTTCCATTGCTGGGTTACTGAGCAGTGAAGTTAGTTCAGATTTTTACTTTTTCATTCAGTAACTTCAAGAGGAAGAAATTAAGGAACACTTAAGCAGACCACCAGTATTTTCCTAATGAAAATCAGCTCTCAGAGCTTGGTTTGGCAGAGACCAGAGAAAACGAACAGCTTCCAAATCACGACATGCAATTAATTTTTAAGCCAGGCAAGCAGGGCAGAGTGTGCTCGACTTCAGAAAATAGAAATTATTACGAGTAAAATCCTCCTAGCTGTCAGCATCAGCCATCATACAGCCCAACACAACCCACAGGTCAGCCTTCTACCAACTTTTATTTATGACCAGCAGAATCTTGCCAATTTAAATGGAGATTTCAAGGAGTAATTTAAATGCAGCATCAAATCACTTGAATGCGAGCAAAAAGCATTTATTTATACTGTTGTCCTTTTTTTGGGTCAGATTGGAAAAATTTCCAGGAAACAAAACAACTGTGAATGACGTGCTTTTCCTGAACCCTCCCTTACATTTGGGAGACAGAAAGGGAAAGAACAACATTTATACTTCCTGCACATTATGTTGCTAAGTGGTAGTCACAGGATAAAATAATAGAAATACACACTTGTGTGGCACAGAAGTACATCTCTCAAGTTCTCAGCTGATTTTATCAGCACAGGGCAGCAGTAACAGCAACAGCATTTCAGGTGGGACAAATAAAATACTGATCTGGTATTTTATTATTATTATTTATTATTACCAGATTTTGGATCTTGAATCTATTTATTTATTTTTTTTTTACTCCACAAAAGCGAAATATGTCAGAAAGTCTCTCTTCTCCCAATCAGAAATCAGACATGTAACTTAAATATGAAGAAGGAGAAACCTGCAACTTTATTTGAGACAGCTGTTTTAGCTTTGAAAAGAACACTATTCCTTTTAAGAGAAATCAGAGCACATGTATAAATTAAGCATTTAGAAAAGCTCATCAGAAAAGGCAACCCACGTTGGCTACATAAGACAATTAAGTCTCTATTTTAGACAGCCAGCAGCTCCTAAACTAAGCTGTCTGTATGTTCTCCTTATTTAATGGCTTCAGCTACATTAGGAGTATTTTTATGTGCACACGTGTATTGTGGAAACCATACCCACAATTAAAAATCAAACCACGCTGGTATTGCTGGTAATGTTATGTTTTTCCAGAAAAAAAGTCCACCAGCTGTTTAAATCAAAAGAAGCCTTTACAGAATATTTCTAGGAGTACTTAAAATTTCCAGACAGATCTTTATTTAAGTTCTTATTGTGGCTACATGGAACAGATCCACTCCAGAGCACACACGAAGGACTGGCACAGTCTGAGATGCTGCTCTTAGAATTACTCAGAGAAATATTCTATCACACTGGATTCTTCCAAATAAATCTAATTCATCATTATGCCATGATGATGTTACACTGTGTGGACACGATGCCTGAAATTAATTTCTCTTTCTGCCATAAAATATCAAAGAAACTCAAAGGCTTGTGTGCATAGGTTCTTAAAAATTTAGGGGAATTCTGTGTATGTGCTGTTATGGAATTCATGAGGAAAAGTATGGTCACAGAAGTCACAGCTCTTGCTCCCATCAAAAAGTTCAGTTAAAACGAAAAAGATCCACAAAGTGATATTGCAGGTTCCTGACTGCACTCATAAGAGTCAAGTTTCTATGGCTTTAACTTCCTCACTGTTTCCTGAAATGAGACATCTTACACTAGAGTGCTTCTGTGCTTCTAAAGGACTTACTGGCCTTTCAGAAGGCCAAATGAGTTAAAGACTCCATTTTTCCCACATTTTTAGTCCTGCAGGGCACGAGGGTATCATTTTGCATTACCATACAATATACCCTATTACACCAGAAAAAAAAAAAATCAAAATCTTCATTTATGTTAACTTCAAGATGCAGCAGAGCTTCAGTAACAGCTCAGAGGCACACCCTGACAGAAAATATAAATCAAAAAACTTTCCCATCACACAGGGCAGTGAGAGAGGGGCACTTGGAGCACAGCACAGCCCAGAGTGAGCAGCTCCTGAGCTTTGCCCAGGTGCAGCTCCTTGTTCCATCCAGTCCATCCTGCAGGAACTGAACGGAGCAGTTGGAGTTCACTGCCTCACATCCATCACCCCACAGCTGCCTGCACTGGGAATTGCTCAGCACAGACCCCAAACATCTTCTAACTACAGGGGAACATCAGGTCAGCAGCTGGAGTTCTTCAGAGGGGGCAGCTTCTTTTTTCCCTTCTGTATTGTCCCTGCATCATAAATCCTTCTGGGATAAATGAAAATGGAATTCAAAAACCATGACAGTTGGTGTCCTAAACATTCAGGAAGCTGCAAGGTGTCAACTGCCACAGAAATATCTTGGTTTGCTACATAAAACCTCCATGCACAGCACTTCAAACAATCCCCCAGCAGAAGGCAGTAGGTTTGTCACAGTGATTCCAGATGCTCCTTTAAAAACTGAGCAACAAAACTGACCAGGGTTTGGTGTGTAGGTTTTTGTTTGGTGAACACACGATAACAGACTAGTCAGAAAACTCTAATTGAGCTCCAACTGGACTAAATTATAATGTCACTAAAAGGCTTTCCAGCAGATGGCAAAGTTTAAATAATGAACAAAAATGAACTGCTCAATTACACTTAGAACCACACAGCTTGAGCAACATTAACCAATCAAATCTCTAGGAACATAAAAAGAAATCTTGAGAATTCTTTACATTTCCAGCACATCTCTCAATATTGACCTGAGACCATTATTTTACCCCAAAACAGATACTGAAGTCAAGACAAAAATCTTTAAGGCCACATGAAAGCTGAGTTCAACTCTCATTTAAGCAATTCACAAAATATTGCTCCCCCTCTAAAGCTGCATTCAAGCCATAATTTTATAAAAGAACATATTAGTGAGGTATTTTTAATTTATTATGAACTTTGAAATGACCTCATCTTAAGTACATACAGAAGAATGTTTCTAAATGTGTCAGCAACGTAGTTATTTATAAATACAGGAAGATAATTCAAACATTTACATCTTCAAATTCCTGCAGCTTGTAAAAAAGAGGGTCTGCTGCTGAGATTCTAGAACAAAGGAGCACTTAATTTTCTCAACATTTCTTCTGTCACCAGAAATACTATTTTTATATAAAAATAGGATAGTTGAATTTTTATTCTTCAGTTTCAGTGGTTTTTCAGAAATGCTGAAACTGTTTTTTGATCAGGACTTTGAAATCACAGTGATGTACAAATTAAATATATATAATCAGATTAAATGTAAGGAAAGCAAAAGGCATAGTAGATTATGTAGTATATCAAATAAGAAGGACAAATACTGCAGAATCACAGAATAGTTCTGGAAGAGACCCTAAAGATCATTTATTTCCAACCCCTGCTGTGGGCAGGGTCACCTTCCACCATACCAGGTTGCTCAGTTGTATTTGCTTATGTGAGGTACTGCAGTAAATGGTTCATAGAAAAAGATTAAGACAAGAAATTATGCTAAAATATGAAGGTATTAGCAAATATACTTCGAGAAATGAAAGGCGACAGGATCCAGTCTTGAAATTCTTCAACAAACACAAACTGAGAATAACCCAAGGTCCACGCTGCCTTACAGACTGGAACACAAGCACTCAAAATACAGAACACAGAATAATATCCTGGCTTATTTCCCAAGATGTGTTTCATCAGTATCACAACTCCACTTGGATTATGTTCAAACCAACTGGTTTTTAGCTAAGCACAATCTCTTACACATCCTGTGAGTACATCTGCAGGGAGAGGAAGATCTGAGTGCTGTCAGTGTGGAGGGTGGTAAATGAGCTCATGGCATCTTACTAATTCTCAGTGTTTTCATAAATACAGTAAAAGATAAGCACAAGATGAATCCCTTGTGGCACAAGATGAATCCCCTGTGGCACATCACATGTAACAAGACCTCAGGGAAATAAATGGTCCCTCCTTACTTCATGAGACTTTTGGTTTCCAGGCACTTGTTCCCACTGTCATGAAACTATTCTAGAATGCAGCCATCAGAACTGCTGCATCAACAGAATTTAATTCCTATTTAAGGCAACAAAAAAGGCTTAACGTTTTTCCTGTTCATTTTGTATGCGTGCAGGTTTTTATTTCATATGTGAATCTCATTAAAAGATCCAGCTATGATTGTTCATTACCTCTACAAATCCCCAATTCAAAAACAGAGTATGTTTTAGATACATAAACACATTCTATATATTTGGAAGCTTTGCTTCCTGCTTTTCCTTCCCTTTACCTTCCACACACAAAGAGGTTGTCTGCAAGCCATCTTCTTGTTCTCCTTTTAGCAACTCTGCCACTTCTCTCTCGCTGATGAGAGCGGGTCACGATTTCATCCTTTTATTCCTTCCAGATTCCTGTCACAATTCTGTCTCCTTGGATGGCACGTTCTGTGCCACCTGCAACCTCCTCAGCTTACACAAGTGCCTGCATGGGGCACTCACAAACCACTCTTCTCTAAGGTCAAGATGCCCAAGCAACAGAACATTTGCAAGCTCAGCTAAACAGCACTCTCAGTTCCAAGTCTGCCAGCTGCCACTCTGTGTACGTTTTTTACTCTAAACCAGGTTTTGAGTAGCAAATAAAAACAGCTGAAGTGGAATGAAAAGGAAGTTCTGAAATGAAGAAAAGGCAAAAGGTCCAGGTTAGGCTACATCTGTCCCTAGCCTCAGAAACTGTAACTCAAGTATTCAAGGAATGCATTTAAATCAGAGCATTACATACATTGGAAAAGTCTGCTTATGAATTAGATGTTTTAAATCACATCTTCTTAGAGAAAATACAGGATAAATTATTCTGCCTTTGAAGGAGCAGAGTTTTGCCATTCACTGCAGTGAAGCCTAAACCAGGAAAGGACTGTTCTATCCATGTGTCTATTCAGCTTTTAACTACCACAAACATCTTGCATTGCTATTTATGTTTAACTAAGGGATTTGTACGAGACCAACTGAAGCCCAACTATTCAATGTTAAATGAGGATACAGTGTGGACACACAAAAAGTTGCTTTAGTCATAATCATACCATTAGAGATACAATTCAACACACATCTATCTAAAGTGGTTAATACTTAAATGGAAATAGATTTCATCACCTTTCTAAAAAGTGACTCACTAAATGTTTCACCTCTCCAATGTCAGGAATGCTTTAGTCAAACACAGGCTTGTGAAATCATATGTAACAGCTCTTGGAAATTTACATTTTTGGGGAATTAAAAAAAAAAAAAAAAGAACATGCATTGTAGACTTCCACAAAACTGAAGAGGGTTTTCTGAGCAACAAACCAGAAAGTCACCCTTTCAGTGACTGAAAAAGCTGAGCACACAAAGAGGGGTGGCTCTGGCCAATGAGGCTGCGTGCAGTGCAGAGACCTCCACAGACAAAGCACAGCTGCTGCTCTTTGCAATGAGGGATTAGCAGTCTAGGTCAAAGGAAAAAAAGCCTCTCTGTAGCTAAGTGAGCAAACTGCAGAATGCATCCTCAGCACAGATGAGAAAGGGCCAGCTAACCAGCTTGCAAATTGTGCAGAAGCTTCTGGAACAGAAACAAAACCAGCACCAATTTCTTGACAGAGCATGTAAAATATTTCTGGTGAAAAGCAGTGATGCCCTGCTGCAGAACCAAGGTTACAGTGACCTCTCAATTACTTTAAAATTACATTTCTCCTTCCCCTTCTTTGTGTTCCCTTATATAACAAGCATTTTTATTTCATGGCCAAACGAACACATTACATGTGGGGCTTTAACAACAATACCTGGAAGTAACTGGCCTAGAGATAACACAAGCAGCTCTTTTAACTCTAAGTCAATAAGAACTGAAGCTGTTAAATACATATATATATATGTGCATACAGAACTTTTTTCTTCCATACAAACATATCTTTCCATGTTTGTACAATTGACTCAGAATTTGGCTTTATGTTGACACTTCAGTTAAATGGGATATAAGCCAATATTTGAAGAAAATTTCTTAAACTTTTCTTACATTCTAAATATATTTTTATTCTACATCAGTCACTTCACCAACATTAAATGAAAGAAATGATGAGTCTTCTGAAGTAAGAAGTACAGTTTTGAATGTACCAGTGTGAATGCATTTCTAATCTAGCTTCACTGAGAATGTTACTCTCAATTAGGCTGGTATCTAAAGCAGCAAATTAATTGCATGTTACAAGAAGCTTGACATCTATTTCAGTTTGTGGCGTTATAGAAGTCATAAAATTACTTGTATTAGAAATATCAGAAAGTTGTACTGTTCAAAAAAAACCCAGAGCTTTTCTTCTTTTCCCCTGTAAAATCAAAACTAAGGGGATTCTAATGAACTGAAAAAATACAATAAAAATAAAAAGTCACCTTTCCTTGCTGGTAAAGTCTGCAATACCTGATTTCATAAACCACAACTGTTAATGATTGCCATGATCACAAAGGGCTCTTTCATTGAAGCTGGGCTTGCAGCTTCTGACAGATGGGAAGTTCCCAGGAGCTGTGCCCAGGCTCAGCAGAGCACTTCTAAACATCTGCACCAGCTCCCCAAGTTCTTGGGGGAGTTATTTATATACTGTGCTTCTCCAACCTGAGAGACTACTTGCCTGACAACTGACCCTTTAATGCAAGTAATCTGCACTAAGAAATAAAGATTATACCATTGCACTGGAACAGCAAACCTAAATTTAAGCATGTGAGCTGACACTTTGTAGCCTACGTATTATATTTAAGACGCAGGCACATGTCACCATTCCCCCACAGAGAATATCCTTGCTTGAAGATCTGAGTGTTACCAGTCCTACAGAAATTTGTACTGAAGGCCAAAATAAAAAGCTTTTCTTCACCATGGTCAAAAGCTATCCACCACATATAAATTACAATTCTATTCAGGAAAGTTTTAATTAAAAGTCTTGAAAACTCAAATAAAAGTAGGAATCTTTGAGATCAGAAATATTTTTTGGTTATACAACAAATATTCCTAAGTAATGGTTTATTTACATACTTTGGCAGCAATAGATGCTTTGTGAACTGCATCAACACACAGTTACTTACAGAGCTAAAAAAAATAATCAAAGTACATTCAGTTTGTTTCTAAAATAAAGGCTATCACAAATATACACTTGTTTGGAGTGTATATAGCACTCCATACATTTTTCTAAGGAATACAGTTGAAAATGGCAGAATCTGAAAAGTGCATTGCCATTCAAAGGAAAGAGACAAACCTGGAGTTATTCTGTCCTTAATATTATATTTTAAAATTAATGTTAGAAAAGAAAAAACCTGGTTATTTTCAGGTTAATAAATATCCCCCCCTACAATGAACTGGAGATGAACTGGAGTAAAACTCCACTCATTCATAAACGATGAAGTTCAAGAAGTGTTCCAAGACTTTCCTGTGTGTAGTTCCTCACTCGGAGGTCACTTGCTCACAAATACACACATGATAAGAGCTGAAATAGTACAGAGTTGATTTGGCCTCTCAGACTTCAGGACTACATCAGAAATGTGTTTAACTTCAGCTCTCTTGAGACATTCCTCAGCATTTATATGGCTGCCTGTGTTCCTGTAGTGGGTAGGTTATTTCTTCTTCTTCCAAGAGCTTTCCCACCATCTTAAAACTGCACAGCTCTTGTAAAGGACATAACTTCTCTCTTCCTGGTGTCAACAGGAATAAATTTTAGAAACAGGTATCTGTCAGTACTATTTAAAAATTCCAGAAAACACTGCCACAGTTTACAGGATCATTGTGACTCTCATTACTCTGATCTATGGAAAATGGTTAAAAACAATTTCAGAAGCTTCAACACCTTTGTGTTAAAGTGAGCAGGGATAACAAGGGCTTTTGGAGTCGAGTTCCCCACACCCAGTTCGTGGTATTTCTTCTTTATAGTCTTAAAAGGAAGCATCAGAAAACACCTAAATGGAGGAGGTGCTGACAGACTGAAAACTTTAATTGAGACTCCTTTCCCACAGAGCCTCCCACACAAAGCTGCAGAGTTTAAAGATTTTAACAGCTTGTAAGCATGAGACAATTCTTTTTCCTGTGACCTTGCCTAATCTCTGCTAACTGGTATTAAAACATCAGATTTCAGTAAAAAGCAGTCCCTTGAGCCAAAATGTACTGGGCAAGGTATCTAATATACCACAGCTGCACCTCAATTCCCAGAGCCTTACTTAGGATGGCTCATATTTAGTACATGTGAGCACTGGCCAGTCTGTGTAGTGGGAAGTTTTATTGCCCTCACAAGAAAGTTGTGGAAAACATCCTTGGCTCTGTATTAAAAATGAACACCTACTGCTAAGCTGAGAACAGCCAGAGAGAAAAACTCACCCAGAAGCAGATAAATTCTATGCCAACCTTTTCCATTCTGTCCTGTTCCCAAACAGACAAATCCTTTCTTTGCAATGGAAGTGCTCTGGGACACACTTCACCTAAGCTCTGTCCTGCCTTGTACTCTGCAGCACTGGCCCAGAGCTCAGCACATCTTTGCAGCACTTCAGAAATCAGTAAATCACCAAGAGTCTCAAAAGAAAGCAAATGCCATTATAAAAGATTTTTAGGCAATGTTTTGATTACGTTCTCTGTAAGACTATCGTATAAAGAGATAAAAAAGTTGACTAAAACCCATGGAAATACCACCAACTACATGTACTAGTCAAGGAAAGTAAGTTATGGCAATATAAAGCTTTGCTAGGAAAGCCAGGGTGGCCAGTTCCCCTGCCTCCACCATCCCTCCCAAACACTTCTGTCAAGTAATATCCAAAGACAAATAAATATCTGCCTTAGAACCAAACTAGTGTTTCAACTCAACCAGAACCCTGTCTTTGAACTTCCAGGGCATGCATGATTTTGTTCACATAATAGGAGCCTGTGTGGGAAGAACATGAAATGCAAGATCACCATGGGAAAGACTGGAGTCACAAATTACATGGCTCCTCCCTGAAACCCATCTGGAAATTCTGAGTAACTGCTAGATACTGCCAGTTCAATCAAATTTCAGCAACATCTGATTTATTCCAAATACCACAAGTTACATCAACTCACGAAAGTTATCTTGCTTGTGCATGTCTTTTTCTAAGCATGCATTTTATAAGAAGAATATTTTTGAAACTCTCAATTTTTAATGCATGTCTTTTAAATAAGATAATAAGTATTCAAATCTGGCCATTTCCTTAGTTACACCAAATTCTACTGCTGAGACCTTAAACTTATGACAGTAGGTTTAAGTCTCAGTAAAAGCCCCTCTAAACTTCATGGAGCCATTTTGTACAGATACAGCAGTTTTGTGGTAGTTTTTAATTATAAAATTTATTTTCCCTTGATTTTCAGGTACCTTTCATACACAGCCAACTCTCGGAGCAAGTTTACTCTACAAAACACAGTAATGCATTCTCCTGTGCCAAAGCATTCATATTCTATAATTCAGTTTTCCCAGAAAAACAGTAAAACTGGTTATCAATATTTGATAAACCCGGATCTATTGAAAAAGCTTTGGGAGAGCACCATTATGCTCTCTTCCTTTCATAAAGATAATAATCTAAGGACTGTCCTTCCATTTGTGGCATTTTCCTTTGCTTTCTTTCAAGAAGTGTTGCTAAGGAAACAGACTCTCATCTACCATTAGGTCCAAGGGTCTAGGAAGGTTTTTCTCAGGAATAACAGAGTAACAATTACAAAACCAGGGGTTTTTGGTTTGATTGCTTTTAAATAAAGAAAAAAAATTTAAGGCAGAATTATGACATTCTCAACACATGCAACATGCAAAAAACATATATTCCCTAGGACATGCTCTTCTCTTCTAAGCAACAACATTCTCCTTCCTAACAAAATAAGGAGAAACGTTTAACCCATCATTAAAACAAAAATTTGGGTTTTTTTTTTCCACTTAAAGAGCCAGTATGGTATTTAGCTTTGCCCTTTGAGAGAAGGCAGCAAACAGTTCTGTTAAGCAACAGTTCCCTGAAGTAACGACCTGGCACTGCGTGCATAAAATCATTACAGACCTATTTACTGAACTGACTCACACAGAGTAACTAAGCCTGGCTCAATAAATTCAGATTTATGTACTTCATTTGGACTTTCTGTTATTGTGGGTTTACACCACAAACCATTTGACTAATAAACATATTCCACTAGAACAGATCTTAGGATTGTATACCTAAATTAAAGTGCTTGTTATTTGTAAAGTCAGTGTCTACAAGCAAAGTCAAAGCAACTAGCTTTTATTGGCTTGGATAAAATTTAGAAATATGAACAGCTCCAAGTTTCAGTAAAGTCTCATCTATATACAGGTGATATGGCAGGCAAAGCCATGAGACAGTACAAAATGTGAATGTTAAAATAATTTTGCCTCAGTTTCAATAGAGGTAATCAGTGAATACTTAAAGATCACAGTGCTAATAACTTAATTTTATATTTTAACAAAAGCATTTTTGAAAACAAAAAGGTATTCTGAGATACAATATTATTAATCCCTCTGGAGGGCAACACCATCATAAATAGATACATATCTATATACATCTTCTAATTTGTAAAGTGAGGTTGAATGCTAAACTGCCTTAATATACTTCAGCCCAGTTCTGGCTCAGAACACATCTGTGCTATATATTGTGTGCAATATATGAATATACATGCATATATAATAGATGTGTATTTATGTACTTGTGTACAGTAGTTACCTATTTCCAAATGTCTTTCAAACACAGTTTTTGCTCAGACACCTCTTTCTTTTGCTAAGGAGTTTTAGTGATAGGAATTTATTACAAAGTGAAGAGAACAAATCCCTCTCTCTGCTGCTGCTGGGGGAGCAGAACCTGCCTCATACTGGGTGATGCCCATGTCACAGCAATGTTATGAACTACTCATTTGGCTCAAGGGAGGCCAAATTAGCACAACAGCAGTCCTGCAACCTCTGCAGTGCCCCTGAGCTCTCCTCAGCCCAGGGAGCCCCCATCCTGGTCTGAGGGAGAAGCACTCACCCCTCTGAAGTGCCAGTCTGGCACCCCAACCCTACCTCCCCAGGACTGTGGGATGCTCTGAAATCACTCCTGCAGAACCCTGTAACTCAGGAGGGGAATATGATGGTGTAACAGAGTTGCTGGAGATGCTCAGCCTGGAAAAGAAGAGGCTCTTGCCCTCAGGTGAGGTGGGAAGCAAAACACACAACAAAAAACTGATCACATCATGTAGTCAGTAGAGACAGCCCTATGCTAGTTAAAGGAGGGTGGGTTAAACCCAGTTTTCAGCCACTAGTCAATACATTTAAGCCCTGGAGTCCTCCAATTTCTCTTTATTACTTTCCTCTGGGACAGCAGAGTCTGCCATGTAACATCTCCCTTTACCTGCCTGTTCTCTACTCTCTCCCTCCCCAGTTACATATCCCTTGATGGGCTAAACAAACACAGAGTTAAAAATTTATCCATCTATACTTTTACATCCAACAGGCACAAAATATTACTTCAAATTCTATGAAACAGATTAAAAACAAAAACTTAAATAAAGAACTGAAACAATTTTGTTCAGTATCTCAAGCGTATTAAAGCAGGAGTTTAAAACTTCAGTGCCAAAACCTAGGGTCTTACTGCTGTACAGAATACATGAAAAAGTAATTTATCAACCTGTTATGAAATTCTGTGGTAACCTGCTTCCAAGTTCAGAGTATTTTCTTGAAGGAGCTGTAAAACATAAGGTGTTTTTCATAATCTGGATTGGTTTATTTTTATGCATTCAGGTGGGATAGTCAATTTAACACATTCAAGTCTAAAGGACTATTTTGCCCATGGTAAAATTTCTTCATTCTAAAATGCAATACTCAACACTGTAGAACATTTGGACATGGTTTACCTCCTAGTAAAATGTCATAGAAATCAACAAGTCTGAATCTCTCTCTCTCCATGAAGTTCTGCAGAACATTTTAATAATTCAGATCCTTTCCCCTGTGTTTCACTGATATAACTGCAGAGAAAATTGAATTTAACATGATTTTATAAGGAATGCAGTAAGAGCTTTTTTAACTATGGGTATTCTCATCCCTCCTCAGAATTTAGGCAGATGCATCCAATTAATGATGAATCATTCCACATAAATTTCCTGTTTAGAACATACTGGCAATATCAGCACAACAACCTACAGAGCTCAAAATGGTCACAGATCACCACCATTTTTGGTTACAGACCCAAAAAAGTGTAGGGTGGGGGTGTCCCAAGAAATTGTTCACTCCAGATTCCCAGATGAACTATCATTATGTTCCTTCAAAGGAAATTCACCACTGTATGCAGATAGAGATGTGCATGCCACATACTGGAAATGATACACAGCCAGAGATCATCACCAGAAATAAAATTTATTTACTGTGATCCTAAGGACTATTCAGCATATTTGCAATAAAATTATGTGTGAAGGGAATTGTGGATATTTTGACTGCTAAGCACCAGGGCATTTAAAAACAGCTGTTCTTTTGTACCATTTTATTGAGAAAGCTGGGCCACAATTCCACAGGTAGTGCTGAAAAGATTAAGAATGATTTAGACAAACAACCTGGTTCTGTTTATCCGTGCTATATCTTCAAAATAACTGAAGAAAAGTGTCTCCCAGTGTCAAAGAAAAATAAAGTCAACAGTTATCTGAACTGCATCCTCAACAGAAAGTTTTGGTCAAGTTCCACTTTCTGCAGTGGAGCCCATGCTCATTCTACCTACTTTGTTGTTAATTCTGCCTTTCCTGAGTAAGTTTTTCCCTTTCAGGAATTGTCACATCTTCTGCAGGAGCCTCTTACCCACATACTGCTGGAGCAAGCTGTAATGTCCTCATTTCTAATCCTTCCTAGGGAGGCCTGTCGAGCTCCAAACTCTCAAAGCCCATGGACATTTCAATGGTGCTGCTTTTAATCCTCAAATGTTCTCCTCTGGAAGCCCCATCGTTGAAAAGACTGACCACAAGAAGGAAACTGATCACAAGGAACCCTCTCTTTCATTGTTTATATAATGACCGATAGGAGGGAACACCTTTTTTGTACATTCTGATACCAACTCTATGTTTCAGTGATCACATTTGAAGCTTGGTTGTTATTTTAAAAAAAATGCAACCTGGAAACATTTTACTTACCATAAACTTAAAAATATTTACCATAAAAGGTAACAAAATCCAATATGCACTAAATGTTATATTTTATTTTAAAGCAAGTGAAGTGCTTATGAAGATTTTTTTAAAAAATTGCCTAGTATGTAGTTCCACTTTCCTCATCTTAAAATTACTGATCTATCCTCTGAACAGCCTAGTACAAATTTCCACAGCATGTGGCCATCCTGTAAATACTGCACTGCAATTATTTCAGTTCTCTTTAATTTTCACCACTTTTCATGTATTTTGACTTCAGCTTTCAGAGTTAGAATGCAGTGACAGGGATCTTATAACCAGTTTTAAAGGTATTTAAAGAACAGCCCTATCTGATTTGTGAGAATCAGAGAAAAATCTATGAGGAACAAAAACTTTTTTTCTTGAGTATCACCTTATTCCTAACCTCAGGGGGAAATTTTCTGTACAATCTCATTGTTCTTGATCAGCCACTCTAAAGCATACATCTAAATGAAACACCCTCCAGTACAGGGGAAAAGTTGTTTTTCATTCAGTCTGGCTCACTAATGGTTAAGATTTTAAGCCTTTTAACCCTCAACAAAGAAATTGCATTGAATTTTATTAAAAGGTTCTTCTTTATTGACCATTTTGAATGCTGAGGTTTTAAAGGACACAAGCAGATGGATTCCAGAGTGCATAACAAATAAATTGAACACAATAAAGGTAACTAGGTCTTTCAGAAGGGCTCCAGGAGATGAGCAGTTATCTTCTTCAAGCTCAGCAGAAAAACATGAAATGAAATTCAGGTTGTAACAAACTAGGGAGACATGTAAGAACAAACATCTCCCATTCTAATATCATTTAATGCCAGGATGGACACGGCATTTTTAACAGCAAAAGCCTCAAATCTAAAGTGATCAAGAAGCACTAATTATTTTAAGTGATGACAATTTTAGAGCTTTACACATGCCAGAATACAGCTTCTATTTTAAAGCACAATACAGTCTACTTTAACTGAGAGGAACAAAATTCCATTGATTCTTTAGAGAATAAACTTAAGAAAACTCTTAGGAAAACAAGTAGAAAGCTTGCTACTAGCTCTAGTGATAAACTTATTAGTTTTCACTCTATGCAAAGGAAATGGAACAATATTAAGGTGAATGAATTTAGGTGTAGATCAAAACATGAAGATTATGCTGCCAGGGAGTGAAGGATTATCATCACTTACCTCCCTCATCCAGAAGCTTCCCACTCAGGGGCTGGGATGTATCTGAAGAGTAACATGTAATGGAAATTTGTAGCATTAAATTAACTGCAGCTGATTGGAAGCACCTGATGGAGAAGAGGTGAGAATACCTGCTGTTTTAGAAGTGTGAATAGGATAATCCCCAAATCTGACTTTCTGGTCTTCTGGCCTGACATTAACTACTAAAGGTTAAAATTTGTCTGAAAACTGGAAAAATACTGTAATAATCAGTTACAATAAGCTACTGGAAAGTAGTTTACAGACCAATAAAATGAGAATAGGTTCAACTTATGGTTTTTAACTGCAAGCATAGCCTCATGACAGCAGTAAATATCCAGGCAATACTCTTAGCATCAAAAAGAGACACAGGTTTTCACTGACCCGTACAGTGACACAGCCAAAAAACCCAAAACAAACCAAAGCACACCTATCACCTCCTCAACACACTAGTTAAATCTGCGAGTCAAGGCTACAGAAAACAAATTCTTACCTAGTAAGTGTGTACTCCCTGAGTCCTGAATGCAGGTTCATGGCGGAAAAAGTACCTATGCATCCACGCAATCGCTTATCTCGACCGATCTTCCACGTTACAAACAGTGGGCTGTGGTGGGGAGGAAAAGAGAGATCACAGTGATCACAGGAGCAATTGTGACAGCTGGTGTGAAATATCAGCAACAGTGCCCTTCCATTTCAGGCAACAGGGGGACAAAATCTCTAAAATAACTGGTTTTGAACAGGTCATAGAGTTGGTGTGAAATATCAACAACAGTGCCCTTCCACTTCAGGCAACAGGGGGACAAAATCTCTAAAATAACTGGTTTTGAACAGGCCATAGAGTTGGTGTGAAATATCAGCAACTGTGCTCCTCCATTTCAGGCAACAGGGGGACAAAATCTCTAAAATAACTGGTTTTGAACAGGTCATAGAGTTGATATGAAATAACAACAGTGCCCTTCCACTTCAGGCAACAGGGAAAAATCTCTAAAATAACTGGTTTTGAACAGGTCATAGAGTTGGTATGAAATATCAACAACAGTGCCCTTCCACTTCAGGCAACAGTGGGAAAATCTCTAAAATAACTGTATCTGAACAGGCCTTAGCAGTGAGAAATGTCCTTTGCAATTCTTTTGCCTGCTCTAGGAACATTGTTCATGTGATATAATAAAAAATAAGGTTACTGAAATAGTTTAGGGACAGAATGAAACTGCTTGGTAATAGATATGCTTGGTGTACCTTACTGTGACCTGTTAACCTTCTCCTGGGAATGGGAAAAGCCTCACCTTGGAGATCTGTATATAAGGAACCCTTAATGGAAGGGAAAAATATCCCTGTCACACTAGCCATCCATCCTCCTGAACACAAATACTCTGGGCCTTAATGCTGCTGGCTAGAAACAGATATCCTTGGAAGACAACATTTAGAATTTAGGAATGCCCTCTACACTTAAAGAACTACCAGAGGAAAGGATATTTTTTACATGAATCCCAAGTTAGCATTTAAAAATATGAAAAATGACCAGAAGTAGAGCAAAATCTCCAAGTTGAACACGAGACCATGACAGTTACAAAGAAATACTAGTAACAAATCAATCCATATGCTAAATTAATCAGAAAAAGGAGAACCATACAGCTCCTGGGGACCAAACCTCTCCTTGCAGTTCTAGAGAATTGCATTAATCAATACACAAGCAAGAGAAAACTACACTAACATGAATTTCTCAAGGGAGTGCACATGGCTCCTGGATACCAACCCTAACAAACATTTCTAATGCTGAGACAAACAGGGATGTTTCAGGAAAGAACACATGTAAAATTTACTCTTTTTCTAACAAAGTGACAAATCCAAGTGCATTGTATTATATGGGCAGATCAGTCACTGCAGAGTGCAGCAGAGAGGGGTGCCACTGTGCTGCGGGTACAGCCACAGGGATGGGGGCACTTTGGGACTCTCAAGAACAGCCCATATCCCTTTTCCCCTTCCACACCACTGGCTTTGTTTGGTGTGGCACAAGATCCTTGTCCTGGGATGGCAGAACCTCAGTCTGCAGCACTAACACAGCAGCATCCAGTCCTCTCTTAACTTGCTAAAAATCTGTTAGCACCTGCTGGTACAGCAACTTCCTCCTTCCTTCACTGAGCTGGACAAGTTCCCTTCTTTCAATGGTGATGAATAAAAGAGGAAGCTGAAGTCATAGTTTTCTTTCGGATTTCCTTTAATTTTTTTTTTACTGCCACCCCCCCCCTTTTTTTTTAAAGCTGTTTAGTAAGTACTAAAAAGCATAAAGACAGAAAGACCCACTACCAAACATTTAATAAAATGTGGGCTATTTATTTTCCATTCAGATCAACAGGTGGCATTTTACTACATTTTTAAGAAAAGTATCCCAGTCACATTTACTGGTACTAACAAAATTATTAGATTGCAATGGCACAGAAACCTGTCTCTCTCCTTGAACAGAAATAAGCATGAATAAGACTCAGAATGGACTTTAGGATTATTCTCTTGACCTTTATCTTTGGATTATGAGATTTATTAGCTGTAAGACACTTAGTGGAGGGCTGTAATTCAGGGAAACATACACATTTACTTTCCTGTCAAAACTGAATTCCTTCTAAGATGCTGATTCCTTCTATTGCTGCTACTTTAAAAGGATAAGAGAAGAACAGAGAACTTCACATGTCAAACAGTACTGAAACATTTGCATACACTTTGAAGGTGCTTGTCAATGAGTACCAAGAGAAAATGTAAAAGTTATTTATTTTTGCACTACTGGTAGTAGGAGTATAAACATACTGTTCAGACTGAGCTGGGTAAATGAACCACCATTGGTAGCCATTATTACCATACAACACAAAGTCTAACAATGATGTTTTTCCAACCTTTCAACTTCTGTATTGCTCCCCAGGAGCCACTAAAGGTACAAGGATGTCCACACAGGAAATCTAAGCCTACTGAACAGAATTACTCAATTACCATCACAGATGTCTTCCAAGTGTAATATGGACCACAGGTTCAGAACAGTCAGTGACCCAAGAGCATTCTAACTCTTAAAATTCAAGAAATAAGGCTGAAAAGAGACCTTCAGGGCTCCTGCTATTGAAAGGAATAATTACATAATTCTGTTCATAAATGATCCATGTTCCACTGTTAGAAGTAGAAATAATGGAGACAAAATCCCCAAAATGAAAAATTTGAAGGTTGCCTCAAAATTTTGCGGAAGTTCAGAACCTCTGGAAACATTCTGATTTCCTGCCAAAATGTTTTCCCAGCCAGACTGTACCCAGCTATTCTTGAGCCAACATTGTCCTTTAGTTTAAATAGTTCTTTCCCTTCCTGGTTATTATTCCCCAAAGTATTTATAGAAATAATTCACATGCCTCTTCAGACTTCACTTTGCTGAGCTGAGTGGGATGTGCTCATTCAGTTTCCTCTCAAAGGGGACCTTTCCATTCTGACCATCACATCTCTTCTCTACACTTTTTTTTCCAGTTTAAATTTGCCTTCTTGAACATCCAGGTTTGGAACCACAGACAGAATTACAGAGGAGGGTCTTGCACCTGAATCTCTGAACTAGGAACACTGACTGCTATTTTTTAGTACTAACTCTTACAGCCTAACTGAATTCTTCAGAGAACATTTCTAGTCTTACACTAAACAAAGACCACAGAAAATCTGCTCACAGAAGCTAGACAAGCTATGGAGAGAAAAGAATATTTTTCTTACTAGTGATGTTCTTTTGCTTTTTATTGGCATCCTTGGTTTCAGCTGCCAGCCTATTTTCCTCAAGCCTTCAAATCTTTTCTTGTGTTCTAAAGCAAATAACCCACAAATAAACTTGCTATCTGACATAACTGCAAATTTAAAGCTCAAGTCCAAAACTCCACAGATACTGATGTCAAAAGCAGCTAAGTAAATCAGTTCATTTTCAACTCGGGGAAAAAATTCCTTTTTCGTCTGTAACCTGTTCTCCTTAAAGTAAAAACAAGGGGTTTTTTGAGCAACACATTGTTAGACCTAAACATCTTTAGTAAGAAGCAGGCAAGATGGCAGATGCTTGGATTCCTTGTTATCCAGTGATGTATCCAAGGATATGCATGGCATCCTGGAGACCAGCCTTGTTTTTGCCTAAGGAAGTTTGAAGGCACATATCCCACAAGAATCAAAGAGCATACTGGGTGGAGTGCTCTCACCTTTCTGTCTGGTTCCCTCTTGATGCAGTCAGAAAGCTGCAGATGTTGTTGTTGTTTGTTAGTTTAAAAAAAACCCCCACATTCACCAAACCAGACTTATTTCTTGCCCAGGAGGTGCTCTAATAATCAGCTTCAAGCAGTTCTCTTACTCAGTTTAGGATGAAGCATGAAAGCAGAACAGCTCCAAGCTTGGGAGTGAGCTATCCTGAACCATGAGACTCGGAAATTTATTTGTTCAGCTTCTCTTTGTGGTGCCAGGAAACCCTAACATATGCTGCTGACAGTGTTAGCAGGAGTTCTGCAGAGCACCACCAAGTATCAGTAGCTGAAAGATGGTGGAAGACATTTCAAACCATACAGGAACAAAAGAAGAGACAAAATCCAGACCCTTTGAAGCTCCTATAAACATGACAGTCATCCTTCTTTCTTAAGGGTATACATTTTGATTTTTTGTTTGTTTAAGAGCCAGGCACTGAAAAAGTATTTCTATCCAAAACTATTTACAGGTGCCACAGCAAATTCACAAGTAACCTGAAGATTATAAACTCACCATCCAGTTGAGTTTATAATCTTCAGACACTGCATAACTTACTATTTATCAAAAAGTCTTGCCCAGCTCTAATCTAAACAGCAGGAACTGTTTCAGTTATTTGCTATAGAAGTTGTCAGGCACTACTGCCTGAAAACCAGCTGATCATGGATATTGTTTTCTCCTTTCAGTTGCAAAACTGAACTGAAGAGACTGCTGCAACACAATGAGTGTAAAGTGATATTTCTTCCTTATATACAACTGCAGTCATCAAAAGGGGCATACATACACATGAACCTGTCTCCTTGTCAGATTCTGAAATACATCCAACAGCCTGCACACCGACCTTAAAGGCAAGGCAGAAAATGTGTGGCTGCAGCTCAGCTGCTTGGGTCACCCGATCAGCGCTGCCCATGTCACACTCCAGCTATCATACCCTCCTCATTAATGAAAAAACTGGGACAGCCCTGCACGTCACCTGAGCATTATTGATCTGTTACAACTCCTGGAACACTGGAACAATCCCCATGCAAGCCACAACGTATAAACCTATCTGAACACTGAAAGCAAGTGTCAGAATAGTCTCTGATACATCATGCTAAAGAGAGTGCTTAGGGCATTGGGAATGTTTCACAGCTGAAATCCCCTAAACCAATTACTCACCTGTTGCTATACATTACTGAAAATATTTAGACTGAAAGCAGAAGTCTGCAAGCTATTTTAGCAATCAGTCAGCTACCACAGCTAAGAGTCATCATGCCAATAACTTACACTGACATCATGCAGAATGCACTGTTAAAAATATCTTCTTTCAATATAAAGCAGCACTGGATACAAGCTGCCTCTTATTTACCAAAAAAAGTGAAAGGATTCTTGAAGTTCGGGTGTGGGAGAGAAAGCAAGAACCATGAATAAATTGGTCTTGTCCTTGGTACCACCAGTATGAAAAGTTTCTCTTCCTAGTTATGGATATGGAGGAAAAAAAAAAAAGTGGGGGAAGGTGAGAAGAACAGGGGAAAGAAAAGGTAGCAGATGAAGAATATTTCTTTACTTTTATAAAAGATGAGTTAGAAACGTTTGGTTCATTTGAAGACTTCCTAGTAATAAAAAACTTGGAGGACTTTGAAGTGAAAAGGATTAAACTTGATGAACTGGAAGGTAAAAATGATATTCAGATAGACATTTTAATTACAGTTATTTAACCACTACCTTTTATAACCAGAGAAGGTAAGAAAGCCTCTCCAGCCCTGATGTTACTTGACACCCAGAGCTGCAGGATCTGACACTTGGAAAAGCTGCACACTCATCCCTTTGTGAGATCAGAGTGCTTCCACTTCAGCTCTGAGGATCTCCCAGCTCTCACATGCCCAGAAGCACTCGGAACAAGCAAAGTGTTCTCCTTTTTGCTTCTCACAAGTGAACAAACTATTGCTCCCCAGTTCCAGAAATTTTAAGATTTATCTTATTTTACATGAAGCTTACTCTGCTGAAAGAGCAACTCTTCCAACTCCTGTATTTCAGAAATCAACATTTAGAGATTGATTTCTTTAGGAATATAAGCCACTTAAGTATATTCAGTGATTTTACCAAAATGATCACGTGCCCCAGAGAGATCAGCCTCAAACAGGAGCTGCTAGGTGTGAATTTGTTAGCAAGTTCTGCTTATCTAAGCAGCTAATCTTAAGGAAGGTCAGAAAGCAGCTACTATTTTAAGAATATCTAGTTTAAACAAGAGTATAATCAGGGTTAAAAATAAAAGAACTGCTGCCTGGTAGGTCATTTCTAAAGGACCTACAACACCTTAATTAAGGTCACATTAAAAATTTATTTTAAAAAAAGGACATAAATTCAAAAATACAGCCAGGCTATGTGTCTGCTCCTTCAGCTGCAGCATCAGAGCTGCTATTCTTGTACACTCTATTACACGAGCTCAGGCAATACGGGCAGCACTCCAGGAAAGAGATGGTACAACTACCAATTTATAAAGGGACAACAAGAAATTTTAGGTATGCTTAGACTGGATGCTCAGTCAGACAGGACCAACAAAACATCAAAACAAACGAAAAAAGTCATTATTTTGCACCTCCTCCCTTGAACTCTCACAAGACAATCCCTCAAGTTCATGAAACAAATTGAGTTTCTATGACATATGTTCCCAAGTTTCCTGTTCCCTTTGCTAAAATAAATATTTACATGTAACAAAACCCAGAGTGCCTCAGAAATCACATACGTTGGTTATGTATAGCTTATTAAACACTGCTAAAAAAAGTTTAAATATCTACAGTGCCTCAGACTGAACTTTCAAGAAACAACCTTGAAAATCATGACATTCTCCATAGCAATATTTCTTGGAGCAGTACAGTCTCTTAAGTCAGAGCACTTAAGTGCAGTCCTACAGGTCACAACACACCTGGAAACTCCTCAGGATGGGATCTTCCTTACAGGTGAATTAATTACTCACTTCATTGCTCTGAGTTACTGATGGATCTTTAGGCCTATATAACTTGTTTTAAGGTAAGGCACTTGAACTGCCCTCTAAAATGGAATGTTTCCCTTCCTCAAATTCCCAACATTGTAATTTCAACTGGGTTTAAACTGTGTTTGTACAAGGGCCTGATGTGTCACACAGCTGAGTATGCACACACTAACCAAGAGGACACACCAGTTCATCAGCTCAGGCTGCTTCGAATTACAACACTTCAACAATGTTCCAACTGCAGATCTTGTCTACCACAAACTCCAAGATCATCAGGCTGTTCCACACCTCAGTCAGCAGGTATCAGGTTTATACATCTGGATAGATGCTAAATGATTAACTGAAGTAATCTAGAATTGAGTTATCTTTAGAGCATCAAAGCCTAGGGCTGTACTTTAGTCACTTAAAGCCATTTGTATCTCCAAGAAATTAAGATCAAGTTAAAATAAGTATCCAACAGAGATCCTCTGCAGTTAGCCATATCTATACATATCCTTTCTGGCCTATGTTATTTAATTGAGAACGGGTTTTTTTTAATTAAAAAAAAATAAATCAAGCCTTAAAAATATTTCTAACCCATACAGCTGTGAAGAAAGCTTTCCAAGTATGACCCAAGTATTAGCCAATGCAGTATCACAAGGTTATTCCAGCTCCTTGGCTGCTGATCTTAGCAACAGTAATGTTAGCACAGCCTTTATGTTTACTATTTCTTGTCAGAATCATCCATGCAACAGGGAAACCATTAGTCATTTCAAACTGAAAATACTCTTTGCAGTGATGAAGAACAGTGGCACGAAGCCGGCACCCACACAAAACAGGGAGGGGAGGGCATGATTAGAGAGTAGATAGGAGCAATCAAAAAGCAAGGAAGAATGAAATGGAAAATTCAATGCTCCTCGAAAGACTACAGAAGTGAAGGAGCTGTGGGGAAAGAGAAGAGTTTTTCACCTTTCTCTGAATGTTGAGTAGAACATGTCTCTTAAGTTTTAAATAATAGAAGCGAACAATGTAGAACAGAACTAGCAGAATGAGACAAGGGGTTACAGCCTCTTTATGACACAGCCCTGGTGATGCCAAGGCTCCTCACCAGGGTATTATCACACAACTTTCTGTGACCATGCACACCGTGGGCCCTTCCTCTTCCATATTTACCTGACTAGCCAGGTTTAGCCTCTGACCTTGTAAACTTCTGCTAATCCTATCCAAGTCCTGACCAGCAGGGTAAACACACGGAAATTTGCTCCTCAAAACCAACCAACCATCTCTGTTTCAACACCAAAATAATTAATCAGCTTTGCTTTATAAAGGCTTACTGTTCCGTACATACTCTTTTCATTAAAGATGCCTTAAGTCTCTCAGCACAGGTCTGGAACAATGCAACCTGAAGACAGACAGACATCCCTTGATTATTTCTAGGTGAGCATATTTATCTGAGCAGTGCAGTGCCATATGTGGGAGAGCATAGGATGGCTCTGCACTTGGCCTGGATGATTCTGGCTCTTATTAAGCACTAGATCAGGAATTGCTGAACTGTACAATGTTTTGTATCAAAGCCATAAACATGTAGCACTCCTCTGATGAACATTATCATCCTCACACAATTTGAGATGGGACAAGGTATTACAGAGTAAGTGTGCACTCCTGCCTCCATCACACTCCGAACTCATTACATTTCAGAATTTATCCTTCTGCTCATTGTACTCATTTCTGTATTCCATGTGTTCTTAGGCTTTCTTCTCCTTCCCTCACTTCTTTCATTTCCTCTTCCATTTCTGTCCTCTCTCCATCTTTTTCATACTTAAATCATCCTTTGCAACCAGTTTTTAAAAAGAGGGGGAAGAAAAAATGTAATACTCAAGTTATTGCATTCCACATGCCCATCACAAGTCAGGGAGAAAGTCCTCAACCCTCACTAAATAAGTCTCTATTTGTTTCAAAAATCTGGAACCTTCATTTTGATTAAAACTTCTGGAGCATTCAGCATATTCCCCCAAAAAATCTGCACGAAGTTACAAGAAAGTGAGGTTTGAATTTTGAAATGTAGAACTTAAGGTTCTTTGGAACTTCTCTTATCAAAGTAATGCTTAATCTTTCAAGACAGTACACATGCTTATTAAACACATCCAGGGAAAGGACTGTAACTCCAGATAAAATTCTGCTCTATTGTCAAAGGCACCCAAGAACAAGTGTCACCACATTCTAGGTTATTAATGCACCATAATTTGCAATATTTAATAAAATTATGTAACAATACATATACACATTATAGAACTCTTCACATTTATGCTCTGACCTACTTAAGCAATTTTTCTTCCTCAATTGCACAATTATGAACCAGAGCAGAAAAACCAGACTTTATGAAGTTAATAAATCAATTCAGTGTCATTACAAATTATTAGCGTTATTACTTCAGAATCTGCAGTCACCTGATCATGACGTTCTATGGGACATTTTCAAATGTTTTGAAGAAATACATTTTTATTTCCTTGATACCTTTATTAGTAGTCATCCATTAAACTCCTTTTAATCAAATCAAACTAAGTTCAGATTATACACTGAAACAACTGCTTTGTTAACAAAAACTACTCACAAAGCAAAGCTGGCATTTCCACCCTTCTCATTCCCCAGGAGACATTACACTATTTTATGTTCCCGTAGGTAGCTCTTGACAGAAACACCAGGAAAATACTTATCAAGAAACTGGCTACATTTGAAGTTTTTCAAAGTACACCAAAGGTTTCAGCCAAGGTCACCTCCCCACCCAAGTTTCAAAGAAAGTGAGCAACTTCAAACCACAAGCAGCTCTCCTATCTAAAAAGGAGCTCAAACACATGGACCCATTAACAAATTAACAAATCTTCCAGTTAACGAGCACTGGCACTCCTTATCCTCCCAAAGCAACACTGGAGTCTCCTCTCCAGAAGGACCAAGTAGTCCTGAATTAAAGATAGTCATGTCAAAGAAAAGTATTTTAAAGGGGGCAAAATAGTCAGCCTAATAACATAACTGGATACTTTGCCAGTCAAAGTTGAAGCAATTTCAGGACCATCAAAGCTCTCAGGTATGGTTTGTGATGACACTAGGTACAGATGGAATTGAGACAAAATATTTCCACTGCAAGTATTTTCTTTTCAATAGTAATTTTTTCACAATCAATGCTTTGAAAGGATTTAGCAGAAAACTTTTCTAAAATTCCATGAATGCATCCAAACCCACATGTTTTAGGAACACCACATGCAACATGGTTTAGAAAGCTGTGTAAGATCCCCAGAACTTCTACCCCATAAAAGACCAGAAGACAGTGCTAAAGAAATCAGGTAATAGCTCCAGCTCCTATGTTTTTATTTCCTTAGAAGTCACTGGCAAGAATGCAGCAAACATTAATTTTGAGCCACTGGTATAATGTTTCCCCTTCTATCACTAGCAGAATGACGCAGGCATAAAATTAGTTTTGAAATTTGATAGAGAAGCAGCATTCCCCAAGCACTAAAAGTCTGGAAGCTTTGTGCCACATCATTATTTCCATTCTTTTAAGAGAGAAAACAATTCCATGCTCACAAGTAGCTGCTGCATATTTACTACAAACCAGGAGCCAGCAAACATTGTTTTGCATAGAGCTCAGACAGCACCTTAAACTTCCCCTAAACTTTAAAGTTTACAAACACTATCTTAAAAGAGTCTGTTCTCATTGACAGTGGGGATACTGAATTTTTCACTCTGATTAGACTTGCCAGTTTTACCCAAATTGCCAGTGACCACTGGATTTTCATAAACTGGTTTTTTTTGCTGTTCTGCTGAAATATTACTTGAAGCAGTTACTCAAGCCATCAGTGAAAAATCAGGAGCTACAGTTAATAAAAGGTCACACAAAATTTTATTAGAGCTATAACTGGGATTCTGCTGCTACAGACAAATCATAACTTATGTTTTAATCAATTCCAGCTAACTGTGAGACGCGTTGCTCATTCAAAATATTAGGTCAGTGAAAAGAAGCAGGCAATGCAATGTATGCAATTTGTTCTGGAAAATAACTTTCTTAATTAAGTTCAGACACTTTATACGTACAAGACACTAGGCATAATCATAAAAGCATCCATTTGGACCTTTAAAATACTTTCTGTTAGTTGCCAAATGCACGATGCATGCTGAGACAGAAGCACCTAAGGGCACAACATAAACAGATGAACAAACAATTTATGCCAATAACTTAGAATTTGCCAAGCCTGTGAGAAATTAACATACAGGAGTTTTCTGCTTAAGTGGAACTTGGTTCAAAGGATTGAGAAATATTTAAAGAAATCTAAGGAAAAAATTGAAACTAAACAGGATTTTTTATTGCAATAATATGTTACAAAACTTATATGCCAAGGTGTCAGGAGAGACTGCACTTCAGCCAAACATTCAAAATTATTCCTTTAAGAATCATCATTCCTTCTTATTTTAACTTACACATTTTAAAGGTCCACTGCATAACAGTAGCTTGCAAGAGACTTGAAACACAAGGAAGCACACAACAAGATACACTAACATTCATTTTCAGATTTTTAGAATTTATTTTCAAAACGTTTAATTTTGAAAATTTAGTAAACATTCTATTATTTTGGAAGTGGTTTCAAGAAGCTCACAATAATGCAAGACGAGAAAAAGAACAAGCCTCAGAAGAATCTGAATTTGCCCTCTAATTCAGACTTCACTAACTCAACAGCTGGAATAAATAAATTATTATTAAATCAATGCATTCTAGATTGCATTGTTTGTATAGAACTTAGCCATGTAATTTAAGCAATGAGATGACACTTTAAAGATAGACTAAATACAGGGCTGGAATTGGAGCCAAATGGAATTTATACTTCTGATAAAGACATAATAGAAGACAAGACTTTTAAGATGGACAAAGATGACTCAAAATCACTGAGTTCTCACTGGTTTGAAAGTCTATGGAAAGTGGATGCTTTTAAGGAAGACAGACATCTGTCAGTCAGCACAGGTACAGAACACAGGATAGCATGCCTTTAGATGAACTGGATAATCTCTCATTGTCTTCCCACCCTATACACCACTAATGACTGCATCAAGGGTTGAGTAACAGTGAAGTGCAGAGCTGTTGCTTGAATAAATACAGACTTGCTCTAACCTCCCATCCCCAGACAGGCTCCTCTCTTGTTCTGCAATGGACATGTGTGATAGGGGAACTGATCTGGTTAAAAATACCACTCTCCTTTTTGCCAGTTTAACCCAGACCAAGCGTGTTTCTCTCTTGTTTCACTGGGCAGGGGCATGCACAGGGATGTCAGCTCAAAAAGAGGAGAGGCAAAAGGAGCAGGAAAAAGAGGCAAGGAGATGATGACTGCTTACATTTGCACCTCACAAGAAGTAACACATGCAGTGCAGCTTAAACAACAAGGAACAGCAATAAGATTATTAAAGAGAGGTAATTACTTTCATGAGGACACTACACTGCTGGAAAAAGCAGAGGAGCTTTCAGACACGCTGCTTTAGCAGATTATGCAACACACAAGACAGAACAAAACTGGTCATGAGGTAAACATAACCATGCTAACCTTGAACAAGAACACACTCAGCACTCAGGCAACAGAGAAGTGTGTTAGCAATGAGCCAGATGACCGGTCACTGATCCCTCTGGAAGGGAATACACTGCAGTCAGTGACACAATGATGCAGTAAGACACAGCCAGGACCGAGGCTACAATTTTAAGCAGGCAACAGACATGACTTAGTTACTTTCAAACATCCAAAATGACAGAGCATCGTTTTCTGAGTAAGTACTACATGCTGTATCATTAGACAACCCATAAACACAAAGACACCAGCTCTAGTATAGGAAATTACTGGAGGATACAGAAGCATCTTTACAAGCTGTCCCTGGTGTAACATTCCTCCAGCAGAATCTTTCACTGCCCATCCCCGGGACACTAATAAAGCAGATCCTCACTGGGGACATCAGTTCTTTCACGGTCTTTTACCAAACACAAATTCACACAAGTACAGAGATGCTGTCTGCAGTTTTGATCCCCAGAAATGCATTTTTTTCCTATTTTAAGACTGACAATTTTAGGATTATACCTTCATTATGAGGGAACCTAAAAAGTTTTAAAAAGCCTACTGCCTCATATGAACCTCACTGCAGTTTTATAACAGTTAACAAGCACTACCATTGAAAAAGGCTCTTGTGTTGCCTGCTTGTTTTCTCTTCCATGTTTTATCATGCCTTTTGCCATCTCTCTAGCATTCATGTGGACCTAGGACAGGCCAAAGCTAATCTCTTGAACAATCCACCCTCTGCTTCCTGTTGACACAGGAATCCTCCTTGGAGCAGACAGACTTAGGACTAGGAAGAAACACGTGTTGTTATCAGATGACTTTACTCGACACAGAATTGGTGTATTTGTGATGTCTGACAACTGGCTGGCACAGCACCCAGCAGATGGAAAAGCAGCAACCTCACAGGGCTTCTGCACTGAATACTGACTACTTGGTGATTCAGCAAAAAACCAATAAAACCACAAAAACCCCCAACCAAACAACCCAGTAGTCCACTGAATCCACACTAGTAACAGTAGTGTAGGGAATCACAGGATGGATTCTCTGGAAAGTAAACTCAGGTTGAGGGACAGAAGAATTACACTCAGCATTTCCATGGTTTGACTTTCTCAGTGCTGCCAGATCCACATGTGAGGCTGAGAAAGGAAGTCAGTGCTACAGACAGCAAGGATTTAGGCATGATGGGAACAGGAAGAACTTGTTAGGCACGCACATTAGTCATGCCAGAGTCAGCCAGACTGGCATGTTAATAAGAGTTTTGGAACTTACAAACACTTCTACACTACTGCTAGAAATTTCATAAGTAACACATGGGAAGCCCAAATACTTGGCCTCACCTGACACCCTTTAAAGTTACAAGGATCTCCAAGATCTGGTGGAAGGAAGACAAAGCAAAACAGGATAATGCTGAGAGCCTGCCAGCATACTCAGCAATTCCAACCAGAGTGACAAACAACAGGCAGGTGGGGAATGGCACTGTCTGTGAAGGTTATACAAACATTTCATGGCATAAAGTATTACAGGAGAGGAGAAGCCCAATGAACTTCTTATGGTATAAGTCATACAATCAAGTAATAAAGTTATTAAAGTTAAACCTAGTTAAAGGATAGAAAAGCTGCTCTGTAACTGCGCCTGCAATGCAATTATATTTCAACATCAGAGCTGAATACAGTGAGACAAAAAAACTATTGGCACACAGATAATTAATGTTAAGGGAACAGTGTAAAAAAAAAAAAAAAAAAAAAAGAAGTAATTAGTAATCCTCAAAAACAACCCAAACCAAAACCACACAATCCTAAAAAGAGGGGACAAAAATTACAAAAAAGAGCAGACAATATTCTATATTAGATCAAGTAAAAACTCCTCACAGTTGGAAGCAAAACAAAAGCAGTCATAGGAATACATCAGCCCCTGCAATAAAAGCCTACATACTGCATGATTAAATGGGGAAGTTAGGAAACAAATCTGAGAAGTCAGCTTTTAAAAAAAGAAAGCTTGCCTAATGAGAACAGAAGAGATTAGAGTATATATGGTAGGTCAAAAGTGAACAGGAAATAGAACTTAAGATGTTTGGGTAGCACCTTGCTAAGTTACTTAACTACATCAAAAGCAGGAAACTAATAGAAAAACCACTGAGATCTCTTGCAGACCAAAATGAGAAAGGGATGGAGGATTGACAACAGCAGTGCAGAGAAGCTCAGTGGAACACTATTCCCAGTATTCACCAGTGAATCAACTGGGGAGACATTCACACCTACCTTCATAGTATACAGGTCAGAGGGATGAGGTCAATTTGAAATAAATACAGGGGAAATAATTTGAAATAAATACAGAGAAGTCAGACACAGGTCACCAGACCTTCACAGGACAGTTCCAAACCTGACACTGAGGAACTGCTGGGCAACAGGTTGCCAGTGTAACTCCAGAGCACACTAAAGACACTAAAGGGATTCACACTACAGAAAAGCAAATGCAATTTCCATCCCTGCAGAGCAGCAGCAGATCAGATCACTGAGCACAGACACCCAGTCTGCTGGAAAGAGTACACACAGCTTCTGAGAGAAAATCCTACCAAGGCCGCATCCCCCTCACACTGGTGCCAATTTATATATCCCTCTGAATTTGGGGACCCAACTGTTGGATCCATTGAGTTACTGGGCTGAACACCTGATGGGTTTTGTGGAAGCAATCCATTAGGACTGTTTCAAAAAAACCCTATTTGTAAATGTAATCTTCAGCCACTCAAAATGGGCTCAAGACTTTCTGTGACAGCCTGCACACGGTTCTGCTACATATTGTAGGCTCCTTCACTGTCTTAAAATCCCGACCCAAAGGTTTGCTGTACATTGCAATGTCTGCAACTCTGTGTGTAAAAGCACCATGATGTACCCAGATGAACTCAACAAGGGGAAAAAACCAATCCCTGTTTAGCCTTATATTCTAGCCTGTAAGCTTTGTTCTGATGACTGGGGAATTAGATGTAGGGCAAACAATTGGCAATGCTGTTAACAGCAGAATCACAAAAGAAAATCTGTTATGTGATTGCTTTTCCTTCCACAGCTTCTGGATGTACTTGCAGGCACCAATTCATCTGCTCAATGTACCAAAAGCTGGAAAAAGTCATAGAGGTGAGTCCATTAAAAAAAAAAATAAAATCCCTTCACTGTAATCTTTAGCACTGCTGGGTACAGCAGCAGGCTTACAGTCTCAACCTGGAGAGCATTCTCAGAGCAGAAGACAAATCCAGGTTAAAACAACTTGAGCTACAATTCTTGTCAGCCCAAAATTAATACTGGCAAGGGTCCCATCTTTCCCCAGACCACATGGGAAGACCCAGTCTCTTAAGCCAGCTCTGGCATTTAGGATGCTAAAAGACTCAGCAAAAAAAGTCTTAAAACTCAGCAAAAAAAGAACCTAACAAAAAGCAGCAGAGTATCTGCTGCTGACTTATCATGCACAAACAGCACAGCCAGCACACACTGATCAATGCAAGCAGTTCAAGGGAGGGTGTGGGGAACATGTGTGAGCATGTTTTGTTTGCCCTGGACATGGAGTCTCACCCAAAGGCTGCATTTAACTCACATTACTTCCCCAAACCAGCAAACTGCAGTCAGATCATTAATTAAGCCTGCAGTAGTCGTGGTATGCGAGTGAAGTCAGACTGGGAAACTGCACTCCCAGTTCTATAATGTCATTTAAGTGGCTTGCAGGACACAAATAACGCTGCATGAGATAGTCAGCTATTCAACACTAACAAGACTAAAGAAAAACAAAATTCTGGAAGACCCAGAATTTATCTCAAAGACACTACAATGTTTCCTACAATAAAGCTTAAACGCTTCTTTCTAAAATTAAATATTCTCTCAAACACCACATGAGAAGCAAACAGTCTCTCATAACTATGTATATCTTCAGTGAGATGCCTTCAAATGTCAAAACTGAATTTCAAAAGTCATCCTATCAGACTGAAAACTCTGGAAAATAACCAGAGTGCATTTTAATTTTGATGCATCAAAATCTGTGTGTTCATGTTTTGTTTTGTTTTTGTTCACTAGATATTTTATGAAAGCAAAAAGCTAACAACATTTTCAAATCAACCTTGAAAATGACACATTTCTGAAGCTAACACAAAAAACAACTACGCTGCACATCAGCAAAGTATATATATAGCCTTTCAAAAGTAGTACCAGAAGTTCTCTGAAAATACTGTATCCTACAACTCTGCCACAAAAAAATCTATAGTATCTAATTTAGTAAAAAATTTTCTAGTTTTGTTAAAGACAGTTATTTGGTACACAACCAAAAAGCCCCAAACCAACTCATCACCAATGAGCAGATCTCATACAACCATGACTCAATCATTCTAGGAATCAGCTAAAATAAAACAGCTGATCTAAGAAACATTGATCTAAAGATGAATATTATTTTGTTGTTATTAAATCTGTACACTGGCTCATCAGTGAAGTTTCTAAAGGTCAAGCCACTGAAGATTTACCTCTACTCCAAAAAACCTAAACATTTAAACATCCTACAGCCTATTTTTTTTTTAAATCAGCACAGGTAAGGGTAGATAGTTTTTAATGGTCTATGAAAAACACTATAAATCCCTTGAAAACAACAGATAGGTCAAAATTGCTCCTTTTTGGATTTCTCACTGCAATGCTTCAAGGTGCCAGATCTCCTATTTTCACCTCTTCCAAGGCAGAATAATTCCACTACTGTGGCATCTTGCTCCCTGACCTGACTTCAGGCTGCATCCTCAGATCTGACAGCTGGAGGTTGGCACCCATTTTTCTTTCAGTAACCCAGGAAAGGTGAGTTTACATCGTGATCAGCAAGGTTTACTGAAAATAACGCATGGATTTACACACTTGACTTTGCTCAGATACAGCCACTGGCACAGCATTCACCTCCTGAACAGCACTGAGCTCTGTGCCAGATCACACACGAGGGGGTGGCACGTTCCCCCTCAAGGTGTGAGCTCAGATTTCCTCTGAAAACAGCCTAAAACACAGCTGGCAATGGGCATACTTCAGCTGATGGGGAAACCCAAACTGAGATGAGGAGGAACAGCAGGATGACCATATAAAAACACTGATTAACAACCAGGTTACCAGCTCTAGAAGCAATGATCACCTACTATATTGCTTTCTTGGTTTGTTGTTTTGGTTTAAAAAAAAAAATACAGCCACACAAACAACTCACCAAACTGCAGCTTTACTTTAAAAGTCCTTCCTGTATCACAATGTCAAAATTATCAACTTGAAGACTTCTGACATTCCAATGTAGATGTGGAAGCCCCCACTTTCCCTTGGCACCTCAGGGTGAGCCTGTCTGTTCAGTTCCCTGTTATTCCCTTTCACAGAAACCATGCTCCCACACTGCTCCATTTCTTTGCTGTCATGAAATGCTGTGCAAATAAAAGCCCATTTTATTAGGTGGCTGAAGCCAAGCAGTAAAGTCTCCAGTATCACTACTCCAAAAAACATTACTGCTTAACATACACTTTGTTTGCCATCTGAATCCTTTCCTTGAGCTTTATTTTGGCAACCATTCTTATTAAGAGCAAAAGATACTGTGTTCAGAAAGGCAATATCCCATTCCCTGTTCAACATGAACAACAGCAGTTATGGTTCAGTTCCAATGTAGTAAAAAATTATTTATACATATAACATTCTCCAAATTCATTACCTCCACAGAGCTGTTATTGACCAATGTTTGCTTCTATTCATCTCCACCTCAAGAAAGTCATAAACCTTACTCAAATCAAAAGCAGGCTGGAAAGAAAGGTAAAAGTTTCTCTGTCAAAGCAAATGATGCCACATTGCCACAATAATGCCACATTGCTCCAGGAAGTAGAAACCTTACACTCTAAATCTAAAACTAATTCACAGGCTTTTTATATTCTTTTCTTCTTCTAACAGTACTGGCATCAAGTTTAAACAGTTAATTTGTGTCCCTTTTTCTTTCAATAACACATGCATATGCACACACAAAGATATATAAATATATAGACAAACCAGTATGTGTACACACATATACATACAGACCTCCCCTCAATCAAATTTTGTACCTTTTAATTGTTGTTCTGATCTTCTAAAGCAGCCCAGCCTTTCTCATCTTCCTCTGCAAGCTGATTTCACACTTTCAAGCACTCTGGCTGCCCTGCTTTGCAAAGATGTCTTTCTCCTGAGAGCAGCAGAACCATAAACTTTTACAAGTAAGCTCTCAGTCACTCCCTTTTAAACTGCAGTTAATACTTTTCTATTCTTACTTATAATTACTTTTTAAAATAGCCATTTGCCCTTTATAGATCTGCAGCATAATGAAAGCGAAGCAATCTGATGGTCAACTGGTAATACCAGAAAACCATTAAGGAGAGAAACAAACTCCTACTTACAGGATGAGTTCTAATGTACTCCTGAAGTACACAGCATTGTTCTAAAAAATACTGATTTAATTTCATTTCTAACAGTATAGCCCCTGAAATATTTCAACCATTCCTGCAAAACATTCCCATCTTCCTTCCAACTTTACCTCAATAAAACTTCATTTATCATCTACTCATTGCTAGTGGGGTGGGTGGGGTGTTGGGGAGAATTACTGGTAAAAGAGATCACTTTTGGCTCCAGATGTCCCACACTACTAATTCCTGAAGACTGAAAAATAATTAGGGAAGTATCATCATACGGTCACTGCTTGTACTTCCTTGCCATCCTACCTTTTCTTTCTGCTCATCTCCACTTCCAACACTCAGAAAATCAAGAGATCTTGTCTCTCTACACAACTGTAACTTACTGGCTCTAGCAGAGCATGGAATATTTAACCATACTCTCTTCACAGTTTCAAAATGTCCATAAAAGAATGGTGTTCATGCAACTTGAACAGAAACACAAGGCGCAGTATGATTTTTGGAAGGTCTTGTCTTCAACTTGTATTAGCAGAGTTAAAACTGTCTGAACTACTCTCAGGGAAAAGATCCACTGAACAGTAGCCTAAAATATGAAGGCAGATACTGTGGCTATCAGAACCCCAAATGAAAAAAAACTATTCTGGAAAAAAATCATTGCAAATTCTGTGACTTAACTGAGAAGCAACAATAGCTTTTAAGGGAGTCAAGCTAACACGAATACAACTGTGATTCATTTCAGATATAGTGGATTACAGTTTAAAAAAAGGGAAAAAAAAGGCAAAAAAGAAGCGTATGTCTCCAAGTTGCCAATTTAGGCAAAAATATCCTGAGCTGAGTCTGGAGAGCTTCTTGGCAGGGTAATTCAGTCAAGGGAAAGAACAGTTGCAATAATAGCCAATTTCTCTCTATACTAACTTGACAAAGAAAAGTAGGTTGAGGTGCCTTATTTTTTGCATTGAGAACACAAGGCAGAGTGATGGAAGACCTCATCCAGGTTTGTCCATCATAATCACATGGCCAGGAACAAAACACAACCCTTGCAAACACCACTGCAGTGATTCATCCTGAAGTCCCAATTGCCTCCTCTAATAACTTGCATACAGAGAAGTTGGACAGAACGTGCAAAGCCCCAGAAACACCCAGAGGTCCAACAGCCATTCAGGGTTTTTATGTAAGATTGTCTCTTTCTTCTTTTGACTACTCCAATCACTCAGAAACAAGCAGAGGTCTTATCAGTAGAACCATCTGAACATTACTGATCTCTCTGCAATGGTCTCTTCCAAGAAATTTCTGGCATCTCCAACCCCCTAAAATTTAGTGCCAAGATGTCAGAGACCATTCTGAACTGGCCTGGTTTTCCCCTCCAGAGCAATTTCCATTAAACGCTCTACATAAAATGACAATCAAGAAAGTGTATTATGCTTATGTTACCTAACTATTGGATGTATATCTGTCATCCATATATTTATATGACCACTGGTCAGAAAAAGAGTAATATCTCACACTGTAATAGCAGAGTGTTCATCATGTTCCTCTATCTTCATCTACCCTGTCTGGTGTAACTATTTCAGCTCAGGACAAGCAAGAATCTGCAGCTGCTGAGCATCTCCACACATTTAAAAAAGAAGAAGGCATACTTACATTAGCAGGATGGCAAAGGGTATTAGGTAGTCTTTGAGCAGGTCATTCCAAGACATTTATATTATGTATGTGAAGAAACTTAACACCTTGAAATCCTCTAAAAGGAAGGGG
>VWYN01011934.1:276262-291358 GCA_013400075.1 Hippolais icterina
CCAAGGAAGGGGAGCAACTCCACCTCGCGTGAAAAAAAAAAAAAAAAAAAAGAAAAAAATAAACCCACAAACCCGAGCTCTGCAGGCGCCGCACGGCAGGAGCAAAGCCCTTGAGATGGTTAAAAACACCCCGCTAAATAATTCAAGTGACCTGAAATGCCTTTCTCTGGGGAAGAGAGGGGGAGGGCTGTGTTGGAGCCGCCAGGCTGGGAGCCTGGAGAGAGTGCTTGGATGCAGCTATTAAGTATGCAATCGTGATGGCTAAAAGCCACGGGCTTTATATGTATATATATATATTTGATGTATAATTTTATTTTTTTTTTAATTACAGCTTTGGCAATTACTTCACAAGCAGTAAATAGCAGCTTGGAGAGTAGGCCCGCAGCTGCAGAGCCAGCAGCCATGACCCGGTGAGACCACGGCCCTGGGTGTCGGCAGCCCGGGAGGGACCTCTAGGGAAGGGAAGTCCAGAGGAAAAACGATATGAGTTCCTGCTGTCCTCCAGTCACCAAAAATTAAGCTTATTAAGGAGGGGAAATGTGTTTTATATTACTGCTTTACATTAGCCTCTCATATAAATATAGCCGAATGGATGGAGAGAGTTGCAAACAGCCATAAAGTACTTCAAAATCTGTATATATATTTAGAAAATAACACCTCACCCGTCAGTGTTATGCAGCCATCTCTGGTATGGGATGTAACAGCTGTTTAACATAGAATAGCAACACTCCAGTGTCAAGGAAGACAAGGGGGTGAGGACTTCCACACAGAGTTAAAATAATATCACAAGTTTAGAGAGACAGCTCTTACACAAGCTGAAATGCAGTATACAGAAAGATTTCAGTCTCAAACTACTTAGAGACTCAGATTTACATTTCTTGATGGAAATGGTTTCTCCAACATCCTCATTATATTAATTTTGGCTGCATCTTAAATGATGGATTTGAAGAGAAAATCCCCAATTACTAGATCTCCAATACTAATGGGTTAAAAGGCCCTTCGAAGATTTCTGTCCAAATACTGGCCTAAACTCCTCTTGCTTTGACTGTGAATCATAGCCTGAAGTAAAACAGCTGCAGGGAATAATAGCAAACAGAAAGGAGAATTAGATGGTGTGAAGCAGTCTTTTCCATTTTTAAATGTAATGTTTATGTTTGGAGCTGGTGAATACTTGAGAAGGGAGCCCAATTACCTTCCCAAACAACTTTCAAGTTTCTTTCAAAACAAAGGCAGTGTTTTCCACTTAGGGATTCATTTGTTTAAAATCAGTTAGCAGTGACACCTTCTGTTGCTTTTGGGAAAATAGTTTCTCCAGGTATGGAATTCTGTCTTTTTCTCATTTTTTAATCATCCTATATTATTTAACACCAATATTTGTAAAAAAATTCAGTAATTGCAAAATGCTTACAATACAGACAGAAATATTAATTGTTCATTCCACTGGAACAAATATTTGGAAGGTTCATTGTAAGGCTCAAAGCTAGGACTGATATCCTTATGCAATATCAAGACTACTGATAATGAACAGTGATAACTTTTTGATTAAATATTGTATTGCAATGGTCCCTGAATGAAAGGATAAACTAAGTATATTACTTAATCATTAGAAACACCTTACTTTTTCCACTTCTGCTGATGTTCTTTGCTGAATTTGCTTATAATTGTGCTCCTATTTTACCTCAGTGCATGTAATGCATACCAAATTTCTATGTGAAGACAACAACAAATACACAAACACAACTGTGGAAACCAGTGGAATCAAGAAGACAGAATTGTATTATCAAATATCTTAAAGTAGAGAGAAATGGAGACTCCCAAAATGTTCTTCATAACTCATTGGAAATTTTCCATTTCTATTTGAAGGAGCATTTATTCTTTTGATAATATGATTTCAGTTAACTGCAGCATGTGTTTCATTGGGCCTTTGCTTCAGTTAAGTATCAAGGACTTTTACATTTCTTACTGCAAGAAACCCTGAATGTGCTGAGTTCCTGAAAGTGCTTCTATAACTCTGCTAACTTTAGCAGATTCTTTCCTGTTGGTTCATGATGGTGCTGTGCCTCGCATGCAGTCAGACGTCCCAAGTGAACTCTGGATGAAAAACAAACTCTATAGCAGTACCAACAGAGTCAGAATGGTTGTGCAATTAGGTCAATGCAATTTAGGAGTGATGTAGCTCTCCTTTATGACTTCAGCTGTTCAGCAGTATTGCTCACCTCATGTCCTAAAGCCCCAGTGGTTTCAGAAAAGTCACTTGTTACAAGTAACAGATTAAAATTAACGTTTTAATTAAAAAGCACAGCTCATTCTTCCTGAAAAGAGCTGTAAGATATTATAAGAAACACAGAATTATTTGCAGAAAGATATTTCTCAGTGATCTGAACCTGCTCTGAAGGATTGCCCTTCTTAAACAAAACAATCAGAATGATTCTTATCGGGGGAAATGATAACCTGACAGATAGAATCTTAATTCCTTTTGAATCCGAGGTAAAATTTGCACTGACTGGAGTAGAAGTCAGATTGTTGTCAAGTGGGCCAAAAGATCATTTAAGTTTCCCCATTATGTTTCCTACAACCTAATTAGAAGACAAATCAAGCAGAACAAGGAAACAATGAGCCAAAATTTGGCTCCACCACTAATCAGGAGTGATATAATCCTTGCCTTATTAGTATCAATTCTTTTAATAGGCACTGGAACAGGTGAGGGATTTAAAAGGGTACTTAAAATAGCACATTTAGGCTGTTTGGCTCCATGTGCACTTCTGCAAGATCAGTAATGTTGGTTTAAGCAGCTCTACCTCAGCTAATTGTTCTCTTTCCTGCCCCACCCATTCTGTTGTGTTCATGCAGCTGTTTGTGCAGATGTGAGGCAGAAGATCAAGTTTAAAAACACTCTTTCCCCTCAATTATTTTTCAGTCAAATTAATTCTCCAGTTTGATTTATCAGAGGGCTGCACAAAAATCTGTGTTGGCCTCTTGGAGTGGCTACACAAAATTGAGAATTAATGGCCTTGTGCAGCTTAAACAGTGCTGGTGAAAATTTAGAAGATGCAGCCTAAAGCAGCACTTCACATATTTATGGAGAAACTGTCAGAAATCACAGAAAGGTTTGAATTTTAAATAATAGGTGAAGAAAACCAGTCAAGGAAAGATAAAGGGTCTTGAATGGGAAGGAAATTTGTTTATGCTTGGGACTGTAGAAAAGTCAGAGCCAGGCAATGAATGAAAGGGAAACAGAAGGTCCTCTTTTCAAAATACAGAATATTCCACTTTCTAAGAACTGAAAGAAGTATTATACTACAAATAATCTGTAAAAAATATTATAACCCCTTCAAATTTTGAAGGATGTAGACAGCTAGCATGTCTATGGAGTTGTTAGTTACTATTCTAGAGAAAAGTCTGTACGTACAACTTCCAAAATTCAAAGGTTAAATTCTATCTTTCTGTCTTCCCATCATAAAGAGCTATTTTGGATGGGCCTGCCCTAAAACTGGAAGATTTACGTGCTGAAAATTCCTTTGGTCTGAGGAGTTTCCACCCATTGTAGAGCCACTCTAGGCAACTCTTCCCTTGCTCTGCAGCCTACAAGGCATCAAGGGTGTAGCTGGAAAGAAAGTGGGTTTGCTTATTTTCTCACATTATTCCCAGACTGGTCTATCCCACTCCTGAGGCTCATGTGAGTTTTCCTCAGTATATTCTGCTTAGACAGAATAGTTCCTGTTCTTCACTTACACTCTGTGTCTCTCTGTCCCCAGGAGAAATTAGATGCAGCCCTGAATCTAGGCCAGCAAGTGTGCACAAAATCTAACAAAGTTAATGAAAGTTAACTTGCACATGTCTGAGAACAGCAATTGTTCCTACCAGTGAGAGGCCATATCCTGCTATTGTTCCATATATCAAACCCCTATTGAAGTTTCTTCTAAAAAATCTTGTACAAAAAAATCATCTCCGGATGTGATAACAGCCAGCAGACAAAAGGTCCTCACATGTTATTTTACTGGAAGCCTGGCCCTGTTTCATATTTTGGGCTATGCTATCATTTTACCATACTGTGAATCTAATCTGTATTATTTTAAAATTCACATTGTTTTACAGGCTGATGTGAATTTTCACTCCATTGTGAATTTAGAGTTTGGTGCTGTTAAACCATCTGAGCTTGCATTGCAAAACTGGGCATTAGTTTGAGCATTAAAAAACCCCCCAAAAAATCACAGCAAAACAAACAAGCAAACACCCTACCAAATAAACCCTCCAAAACAAACAAGTAAAGCAAAAATTCACCATGCATTCTACTATGTTATTTGTCAAAGTAAATCATCTAGGACTGAACATTTTCTGAACTAGAGATAAAAGCATTAAGTGTGTCAATGGAGTCAGAAAAATTATTTAATTAAAAACTTAAAGTTCAAAGCACTTGTAATAAATGGAAGGTAAGACTAGCAGTAGCTTTTTAATGGAATTCTTTTCAACTAATTCTGTGAGCTGCAATGTTCCTCAAATATTATGTTAATGCCATCTCCTATCCTTTTTCAATGTATTTTTCCATTGTACAGTGACAAAAGGAGATGGAGCTTACATAGCTGTATTCTCAATATGAATTCACCATGGCTTCATTGAGGTCAGTGGAGCTACAGTGATTTATGCTAGCTGATACATTAATAATAAGCCTTAGGATATATTTTTTGACATGGCTGTTTGTAGTTGGTCTCCTTCACAAAATGTTTGCCACTACTGTGCAGAACCTTTTGTATTAATAGCATTTCTCAATTCTGAGGAGTCAGAGCTTTAAGAGTTGTGAGTTAATTAGAATAATATTGGTGTCTGTTTATCCAGTGCTGTTATATAGACACCACTAATGAACCTCAGCAACAGTCAAATAGGACAAAACAATTGAGGTGTATTAGGAAAAAACCATAATCATTAATTTTCAGGTGTATGAGTGGATTAGGAAGATAAAATGCATGGTGATGCTTTGCTAGGAATTAAAATCTGATCAGTACACCACAATTACAAGCTGCCTTATTCCTAAGAGCTGCACTAAACCTTTAGCCATCCCAAGGGGCCAGCACTTGATTTTATATGTCTTCTAAAAATACCACAATGAAACTTTCATATAAATTTAGTTAATGCAAGGAGCAGCAATTTCAGAAAAGAGGTGAATGTTAACAATACCAATTGATTATTAATGATGTTAATTGATGAGGATGACAGGAATGCTCCCATGCAAGGAAGCCAACAGGCATAAATTCTCATCTTCCTTTTGATACGAGACTATGTGAGCTTCCTTTTTCAGGTGTTACTTAATTTTCTTGTGAAATGATTTGATTTCTGCTGGCTGCTGTTTTTGCTATCTTTTTGCACATGTTACCTAGCTTTTGGTGTTAAGGAATTCCACCTCTGTTCCCCTAATGTCCAGTTCTTAGCTCAGGTTCATGCTCCCTTGCTCTGGTATTTTACCTGCTCAGATAGCATTGGAGCTGTCACCTCTCTGGTCCTTTCAGGGGAATGACATACACTGTTCTTTTCTCCAGAGACTGAAGAACTTTTTCCTTTAATCTTTGTGAGCAGTGAAAACTCAGCGAATCCTTCTGCTGCCCTTTACCATTCTCAGTTCTATAAAAGAATCTGTGAATCTTAAGGTGGCCCAGAACTACTCCCACTGTTCCAGGTGGAAACATCTAGTCACTTGATATTGGATGGGTTTAGTTTCTCCTAATGGAATCTTTTGGCTATTGTTTTGAAAGACTGTTCATTAGTAGACTATACCAGCTTCTAAAAATATGCAAGCAGGGCACTCAAGTATATCTCCATCTTTGGTGTTGTAATACATTGCTATTTATCAACTATTTTTTTTCCTTTCTCCCTAGAAGTATCAGAGTTCTTTATGCTCAATGCCTAAATTACTTACCCTTATATCTTCAAGTGCTTCTGATCTGTACGTGTCACCCTGAATGATATGTTGATCCTCCTTTCTGGTTTGATAAAATCACCACTTCTGTCACTTTGTTGCACTTCTCTCTTTTTCTGTGCAAAGTAAAAGCTGACAAATGCCAGTGTTTTACCATAAAGGTGCTGGTTTTTCAGCACTATGAACTGCTAAAATCACTAAAAACATTGTCTTAAAAGATATAAATTGCATGTTAGTTAAGAGCAGGTGTTACCCTCTGTGGCAAAAAGAAAAAAACCCAGGGCTCCTGAAAAACCCTTGTCATTGCAGTAATAAAATTGGATCTGTTGGAACTGGTAGAATTCAGTGCCTCACTTATTCATAGTTACATTTTTATTAGTTTCCTTTCATTCGTTTCCTTTCTGTAGAATTCTTGTTCTCCAACATATTTTCTCATGTATTTTCTATTGCAAAAGTCAATTCTCCTTTCAGACATGTATAAATCAAATTACTCCAGTGAGCTGAATAGAATTTCTCTGTTATAGAATTGTGAGTTCAAACCCAGGCCTTTTAAACCAGTGGGTCCCCTTGTAAATTGATAAATGATTTGTCAGTTTCTAGGTCTCCTGAGCTATCCTCTGTTTTCAAGGAAAGTGATATTTTTATAGATCAAGATCCATCCCCACAAAACTTTATGTCTTCCCATTTTTCTTATCTCCCCTGTTTGTTTTGTCACTCTAGGGAAGGGCCTGCAGGCTGCCTGCTGGTGGTGATAATTTCTGTCATAGTTGTTTAATGTATAAAATAAACACATTGCATTAATTTTAAATAAAAAAGCAGCTGAATAACATGCAAGCTTCAAAAGTATTGCCTCTCTTGTGCACTCTTCCTTTCATTCACTAGTTCTGATAGTCCTTTTTCACATTATCCGTATAAGTCAGTCTGCCATTACAGCAAGTAAAAGTAGACTTTGGTTTTTTTAAAAAAATCATTATTTAAATAAAGTAAAACATATTTTAGAAGATTAAAATAAATAGTATTTCTTCAACTATGAAAGAAGTCATAGCATTCAGGAAGCACTATTGCTTATTATGTTTCTTGCTAATCATTCTAAAAGGTGAAGTTACAGTTTTTAACATCTGGAAATATCTGTGATATTTTAATGATATTTCAAATATCAAGACTTGTATCTGAGCCTTGATTTGCATGGGTTTTTTTCTCAGTGGTTTCTTCATGGTTAATATTCTAATAATCTACTGACTGCCAGAGATTGCACAATAATGACATATTTTGATTTAAATACCATACATAAGATTTGAGGAAATCATTATTTCCATTCTTAATACTAAAAACATATGCTTGTTACTTCAAATGAAAAAATAAAGAACATCTCTCCTTGTGTATTTTAAAGTAAATCTATAGTATTTTGATCTACAGGCTCCAGTTATAAATGGGATTGTGGATTTATTACCATCTCCCTTTAAACTGCATCTCAATAATAAATCATTTGTTTTGATTAGCATTTCTAAAGAGCATTTCAAGATTGGAAGTATCCCTGTGCACAGTTGTGGAGACTCCTAGCACAGCATGTCAGATCTGAGGCACTGAAATATTTCAGGGCTATCCTTTCAGGGGTAGGTCCTTCCAGCTAATGCTCAGTTTAGATTAGGGATATAGAAGAAATTTGAAAATAATGTAATAAAAAATCCTATGTGTTTAACTTTTTTAAAAAAATCACATAAGAGTTTGAATTCTCTGGTTTTTTATTGCCTGCTTTGTGGTTGCTTTCACAGGTCAAAGTCCAGCTGTCCAGTGTCATCACATTCAGATTCTGCCCTGACCTGTAAGTCTCTCACCTCTAAATTTTCTATTGCAATAGAACAGCTGCCTGAAAATTGTTGTGGAATATTGAAATATGTCTTTCATTGAACTAGCATTAAACAATATATATTGGATATGGCTTGGCTTGTTATGTTAAATCCATGTAGTTCAAGCATGTATGCTTATAGTATAATACATCTGCTTTTTAAAATACTAGCTTATGATAATCTCATTCATTGCATTTTAAATGGAAGGCTCAGAGCTTATCAAATCTACTTCTGTTTCTAGAGGTACCCTTACTCTAAAATTAGTTCTCTTTCTAGTTAAATCTGAACTGAAAGTTATCAAAGAAAAATAATACACTTGCCCATTGATGAACAATTACCAAGCATTACATGTCCAGAATAAAAAATGGATAACATTTTATTTTATGAGTCCACTAACTAATAGTGAATTAAAATAAAACTCCCGTGGGAATGCATTTGACATTCGCATGAATAACAGATGAGTTCATTATGATCCTCTGCTTATAAAAGAAATGGCAAATGAATTCATAATTATTAAGCATTTAAAAGTAACATTCCCCCGAAAGATAAAACTCTGCATTAAGTGCCCAGCTGTGGTTCAGCTGCAGGGCTTTAAAGAACCTGAAATGAAGTGATACCACAAATGATTTGGTCATTTGCCACATTGTTTAACTACTTGGTTGCCAAAATACTGAAGATTTGAAAGCTAGTTAATGCCTTTGAATTAATTCTGAAAGTTTGAGATTAATCTTGCTTCCAAAGCAGAGAATACAGATTAGGTACATGGTGCATGAAAGGATTATGCTGGGTCTATGTATAAAGAGGAGGATTACAGCACATATGGCTACTGACATGTACTCATGTTGTAAGTGCCTGTGGGCATCTCATTTGAAATATGTATTAGAGCTGAATTTTGTTAGGTTTTTTGGTTGATAGATACGTGGTTTTATTCATGACAAATACCATTCAGGACAGTTATTTTGCTAGAAGTGACATTCTCAAATACTTGCCAGGCTGTCACATTAGCATAGAGCTCACAGCCAGGCAGGAAACAGCTCTTCCATGAATCAAACCTCTGCCCTGTGCTGACACTCAGAGCACAGGGTCCCAAAGGTTACCTTGTCTGCCAGGCAGAAAAGGAAATAAGAGATGCTGAGAACAAAGTCAAGAGAACAGCAGAGAGAACTTGCAGAGAAGGAGAAGGAGGAAAAGTAAAATCCTTTTCTTTGTACTACCTACATCAAGGACATAAACAGAAAAAGGGTGAGAAGTAGACCAAAGACTGTTCTAAGTGCTGTCAGCACCAAAGAGTTGCAAAATTCTTGTGTCCCCAAATCTTACGTAGATCTAAATAACACTGATGGAGTGAAGAAGACAGTTATCTTCTGTATAAATACATGGGTTGCCCTCCTTGGTTATCCAAGGAGAAGAGAAATGATGCCATGTGAGATATATTATCATTATTATAATGCCATATTCCTTTTCCCAGTATAGAGGTAAGGAGATGTATGAAAGACCTGGTGTACATGCAGATTTTAAAGTGACATTGCTCCCACATTTTTCCAGACTCCCTTCTCCTTAGCAGCAGCCAAGACTCTAAACACAGTTGTGCCATTGAATGTGTTGTCATGCTGATCAGGAGGGGGGAAAAAGCCACGTCAGATATGCCCATATTTTATTTCATTCAGAGGTCTGAGGCTGCAGTCTGCCATCAGGTGGACTCCATGAGAGACCTAGGCTGTAGGCTTGAGAAAAAGTGCTGTAAAACCAAAAAGTGCAGAGCAGGGAGGAAATAGAGGGGGAAGCTCTCAGGACTGTGGAGGGTGAGGAACATGCTGCACAGTCATGAAAGTGGTCATGAAGACTAGAAATGTATTAACCAAAACAGAATTCTGTAAAATAATCATACACTTTTCTAGTCCAATTATTTAGTTGTTACTGCTAGGGAAAAATTAATCAAAATATCAGAAAAGCCATTTGTACTGTACTAAGCTTGTGGGAAAATGTAGGCAATTATTTGAGAAACTGTTAAATGAAGATAAAATTATGTCTTTCTGCTTTGGAACAAGAATTACCAGATGAGCTTTAGAAATTGCATAGCTGCCAGTGGAAGAATATGATTTATGCACTGCTGAATTACATTGCTTTTAATTTTAAAAGTCTTGATTCTGTTTGATTTAACTTGATTTGATCTGTGTGGATAGAGTTTGAATGTATGTCCAGACAATAGGGCTGAGCTGATGCTTCAGAGGGAGGTGAGAAATACCCAACCTAAATCCAATAGATAAAAACTAAATGTGTACCAGAGAAACTAATTGTGCATCAGGGACACTAACTCCTTCCTGAGCCCTGTGAATTGCTGGGTGAAGAATGTGGTTTGATTACAATTATTGCCTTAATGCAGACCTCCAATTCTTATGGGCCTCATGAGGACAATGCAGGAAATCTGTTCCGTGATGTATGAAGTGAGGGGTATGAACTCTTGTATTCATACATTCACATCAGACATGATTCCACATTTCAAGGAATTGGGAGATAACTGAGGAGATGAGCCATGCCTGCTGATTGTGCTACATACAACTTTTTTTTCCTTGAAAGATAAATCCAAGTTTGGAGATTTGTTTGAGGGTTTTCTGTTTGGTGAGTTTGTTCTGGCTTTTTTCCAAGCTGATACGTTATGAATCTATGACTTATAAAACTTTTAAAGTTTATATTTTTAAACATTTAACATCTGTCAGAAAGAGAATTATTTGCTTATACAGCCTTGAATATTATAATTTATCTATGGTTGTCAATATTTGAGGTAATCATTATTATAAACAGGGGCACAATAAGAGAAATGCTTTGATAGCTCTCCAAATGATGACAAGGGAAAATGTAAGTACTTTTTATTTATAAAAATCAGATGGCATTATCTTACTGTAGGTGCTTTCAAGTTAAGACATCAGAAGACAGTTTGCTTTCAAAATGTTGGATAAATCACACAGGCCAATATCACATCATGACTTCTCCAACCACATGCTCCCTCACAAGGCCACTGCTGGTCATCATCCAACATCAGTGTGCAAAAAATTGGCACAACATCCCTTATCAGGTAGGTTTCTGTTCACTGCCAACACATTAGAGTGATGGAAGTTATTCCAATATTTGCTTGTAATTTGCTAGGGTGGCTTGTTGTACCACCCTTCTGTGGAAAAAGGGAATTCACTCCATGAAGTTTGCAGAAGGCTGTAAATTAGACTCTTCTTTCAAAATCAGAGACCTGTAATCACTAGGATTCCTTTTGGAAAATTAGGTAACAAAAATTGGTAGAAAGAATTAGTACTTGGAATGGTGAGTCCTGGCTAAGAGAATCAGAGGAACAGCCATCTCTGAGAAGAAAGGGCAAATCCATACAAGATTATTTTTTGTGAGGAGATATGAATAATTTATAAAGATTAAAGTCTAGGATTCAGAATGTACTTACAATAAGACAAGTCTTAATCTGAATCAGCTCAATTTGTGGTATGGTATCTTGAAGCAGAGAGCAAAATATGCTTGTTCTAAATCTTACGAAAAAATAGTTATAGTAAGTAAATGCAATTGGCAGTGATTGAAATACTAATAACATACTGCATTTCAAACATTTCACATTTGTTTAAAGTGACCTCAGCCAATTATTCTTCTGCTAGAGACAAACCTCACTCAAATTGCATTTGTCTACTGCCGAAGTGTTCTGACGGTATGGTACCCAAATTAGGTGTAATTGCTAATAATTTATTCACCAGAAGGTTTGCTATTATCAGCTTTGTTTATGTCAGATGGAGAATAAAAAATAGTTCTCTTTCTTGCAAACTGCTGTGCAAATTTCATCTGCTTTATTAGATGTCATTATCTCATAGGAATGAGATGAGATTCTTCTCATAACAGAAAAAAAAGATAACCAAATTTAATATAGGACTTCTATGAATTTTAGGATTTTAATTGACAGAACCTTATTTATATGCATTATGTCTTTATAATGCTATAACCTTTCTGTTCTGCTTTCGAGTAATGTTGCTTTAAACATTCATGCCAAGAAAGGAATAAAGCTTGTGAGTGTAATAACTGTACATACTGTATATTTAGCAGAAAACATGTAAAGAATTTTTAAATTTATTTTTGATTTTGCACTGCCCCATGCAGTGCTTTTTGCTGCTCGGATTCAAAATGTCAAGAACTCAGAGACAGGTTTGTTAGGAAAACATATATATCCACTGCATCTCTACACTGTGTTAAATAGTGTAAAATCCCTTCTTAGCTCTTGTGAGGATGTGCTGTTTGAAATTTTAAAGAGATTGAGGTACATGAGTAGCTCTAAACTCTTCCTTTTAGCTTCTATTTTGATAATTATCTTTTACTTTATAACATATCTCACTGATCCTCAGTTTTACTTGTTTCAAAGGATGGGGGGTATCTCTTAAAATGTACTATTTCTACTTAGAAAAATTAAAAGAAGAAAAAGGATAAAAAACTGCAAATCATGAAGTTCTAGCTACTTGCTGGCCTGTGGATGGAACTCCTTCCTTGTCCCCACCATTGTCCTTTTTCAGTGCTAGGAAATGTACAATACACTACTTGTAGCCACAACAGAAAAGATACAGAGAATCCAATTAGTTTCTTTCCCTCTGTAATTCACTAGATGATTAAAATTCAGCTAGATACATAATTACATTTATTAACATACAAATTCATTTACATTTCTTATTTATGACCTTGCACGTCACTGCTTGTTCACCAGTAGTACAGGAAAATGCTGTTTTATGTTTGTTTAAAATGAATTTGTTCTTGCTGGCAAGCACTAGAAATGTGGTGCAGTGTTTTAATTTCAAACACTGCAAGAGAATTTTAAAATCCAGGTAATATATTTATTATAGCAGGCTGCTTGGAAACATTTACTCTAATTTTTTATTCTAAAAACTAGAGTTTATTTATTCAAACTTTTTTCTGATTTTCCTTCTCTACACATGAAAATTAAATGCAGAGATTGAATGTTTTAGCTCATATGCTTTCAGGCAACATGCATCTACATGTTAAAATCTCAGTAAATATGCTGCCTTTTTCAGAGAAAAAAAGNTAATGTTTTAGCTCATGTGCTTTCAGGCAACTGCATACATGCATCTACATGTTAAAATCTCAGTAAATATGCTGCCTTTTTCAGACAAAAAAAGTCTTGAAGAAATAGCATTTCCCGAGGTAATTTCACAGTTGTGGAGGTTTGCCTTGTTTTCCTAATGATATTCTGCAGGGATACCTGGTTGGAGTTCTGTGCAAGGATTTCTGAAATCAATGGGAAGGTCATGCACTTTGGATTGAGGTCTCAGGCATGGAAGAAAATATTCACTTCTGTGTCAGAGCCAGACCAAAGGAAGGAAGGAGAAGGGTCCCAGGTGTCCATGGCTCAGATAACCTGCTCTCAGCACAGATCAGAGGTGTTCAGAGGCAGTGTGGGACTGAAGAACGGGGCATGGCATCCATCACCACCATCCCATTTTCCTTTATCAGTATGCCCAGGTATGAGTGCAGTGGTAGATGCAGGGGCCAAGCCCAGGGGTCTCCAGGATGAATTCCTGTGGCAATCTGCAGCTCTGGTTTGCCCTGTCCGAGTGCTGCACACGTGGTGCCCATCTGAGCAGAGGGCAGGCCTGGCAGCTTGGCTGGGGAAAGCCTTCCCAGAGCCGTGCCAAGGGCAGAGCTGTGCCTGCTGCTAAAGCTGGCTTGTTTCTCAACCCCTGTCACAGTCTGCTCCAGAGCAGCGCTGCATGGCTGTGCCTGTGCAGGCTTTGCTGCATAACTTCTAGTTGACTGGAGAGATAAAAATAATCCCTGACATAAATCAACTTCGTTCTGCCTCGGGAGATAATTTAAATACCTTCTCCTGGATGTTCTTCTCTCTTTGTGAAAGAGGCAAGTTTACTTTCCAGCCTTCACACTCTAATTCTAGAAAACATTTCACCAGGGATTGCCACAGTGAAGGCAGAGCTATTGCTGCAGGAGGATACAAGGAATATCAGATAGGGACACAGTGGTGGGAAATTGAAAGGTATTTTAGAAAGGCTCTTGAGTATTTCCTTTCCCAAAGTTTGAGTGCCAAAATGTTACTTGAATTTATGAATAGAGGTGGACAAAAGTTTTGAATGATTTTTAAATTCTTAGAATAACAGAGGTTTGAAGGGAGCATTCTTGAGATTAGGTTGAGCTAAAATTGTTTCAACTGAAATAATAGGAAAAACATGAAACATTTTCTTAGTTTTTAAAGGAAATATCTTAATATGCTAAAAATGAAATTTTTCATCTTTTGAAACAGAAATACCACTTTCCACTTCCAAGTTAATATAAATTGAAAAGTAAAATATGTGTGGTTTTAAAATAAGTCACAAAACATTTTGGTTTTAATTAGGTTAAATTTGGTGTAATTTGGTGTAGGATTCCTATCTCTTATAGGTAGTTTTTTGGATGTAATTTGGTTTTTCTTTTGTTTTAAATGTCTTTTAAGGGAAAGTTATTAGGGTTGTTCTAGTAGCTAAAATCTTCAGCATGGAGAGGGCATTATGGACAGTGTAAAACTTTTACTAAGAACTTCTGTAGCTAATAAGAGGTTGCAGTCTGAAGAGACAAAAGTGAGCAAAAGGAGAGAGGAAGGGTGTGCTGTCAGTGCAGTTTTACAGATGGAGAAGGGGACAAGCCTTGATTCAGAAAAGTATGGAGGCAGATCCTGATTTTTAGCATTACCAAATGTGTACATTTCAACATACTCTGTTTGATCCTGGGAATGCTTTATGCCTACTGGGCTGACTTTTCAATAGAAAATAGCAGGGTTATTGTACTGCATCAAAGTAAGAGTCTTAGCCTGGAAGGGATGTTTCATTGACATTGAACTGAAAACATAGGCACAGTGTAATGGATCCTAAAATTGGCTGGACTGTGTTCAGTATCCATATAAAAATCTCTGTGTACAACATAAGCTGACTAATGAGGTGAGACCTTTTCTTAGTAGTATAATCTTTAAGACAAGTCCTAGCAGTCAAGCAAGAAATCAGAAAAATGGTACATTGAAGCTACTTGTCTTTGTCCAGGGCTCTGGTAATAGTTTGAATGGAATGATACAGCCCGTGAAGAGGTTTATTCCTCACAAATGCCTTGACACACTCTAGTGGCAAAAGCTCGCAGTACCATTCAGATAATGGAGCCCAGTTAATTTCTTCCCTTTTTGATGTGAAGCAGTAGTTACCCTGGATGAACATTTAGTTGATCAATATTGAAAATAACCTGGCAGCTCAGAAACCGCCATTCAAGTCCTGTGCTTTTATAAATCTGGTATTTTAAAAAAATATATTTTTAATA
>VWYN01011934.1:292011-365420 GCA_013400075.1 Hippolais icterina
CTCACAAATGCCTTGACACACTCTAGTGGCAAAAGCTCGCAGTGCCATTCAGATAATGGAGCCCAGTTAATTTCTTCCCTTTTTGATGTGAAGCAGTAGTTACCCTGAATGAACATTTAGTTGATCAATGTTGAAAATAACCTGGCAGCTCAGAAACCGCCATTCAAGTCCTGTGCTTTTATAAATCTGGTATTTTAAAAAAATATATTTTAATATATAAAATACTGAATTGGGAATTTTGCTTGCTTGACATTTGTACAGAGTTTTGAGCAACACACCCTCACCTGAGTCACTGACCATGGCCATGATATTTCTGCAATATGTGGGATCAATAAACAGCACCTATCCACAAGTCCTCAACACTTATCCTTTAATAGTAATGGATACAGATCTTGGGCAACCTCATCTTTTAACCAACCATCATTAAATAGTAAATCGATAACCACATTAAAAATGTATTTATAGATAAGCTGCAAAACCAGTGGTTTTGCTTATTGAACTTATTATAAATGATTCACAGTTTTGTCTCCTGAGAAGACCTAATGGACCACTTGGCTGCCTCAGTTCTCTCTTCATTTCTACTTCAGGGCTACTCTGTGGCAAATCCCTCTGGTAATAAAGAATTTAAATATAAAGTTTATCATCACAGTCCAACCTATGATGAAATGTTTTCTCCAGAACCAAGACTTTTCTGTGGCAATACTTTTGGGTTGGCTGTGGGCTAGTACTGATATCATGTGAGCTGCAGAAGGATGGAGTATTTCTCTGTGTTTCACTGCAATTTACCCACTAACATGACTCAAGTATTTCACTTAGCACAACTCAAAATTTCCATTCCTCAGCAAGATTTGCTGTTTTGAAACTCTCAAATAGCTTTGTCACAATGAAAACAAAAATCCCATTTTCCACAAAACAAAAAGTAGAAGCATCTCTTTCTGGCTTAATGTTTGAATTTATTATTGTTGCATAAACAATACAAGCAGATTACATGTATCTACACGTATCTGCTTGTTCATTATTTCTCATTATTCTCTATTTCGATGATTCCTTCTATTCTTTCTTCCTTGAGTATTACTTTTTTGGTTGCAAAAACGAGCCACATAGATATTTTAGACTGGCTCTTGCTGCTGAGCCTCTGAAGTTTGTTAATTTTTTCTTAATAAATTTTCCCTTTATATGGGAAAGTTACTCCAGTGAAAGTAAATCTAAATGTACTATCTAAATGAAGACTCTTACATGAAAATATGCCTTTCCCCAGCTCTCTGGAGGTTCTTGCTTTGGGTTTAAAAGTGAGTACTTTTTAGCCTGGTACAACTTAATCATAAATATTGGGAAGATGACTAAAAATTAGAGCTGGAGTGAACAAGTAAATCTCTCATTGAAGTAAAAGGGAATACTGCCAATTTACACTGGGAATGAATTAGACCTTGGGTTTTTTGCATCCTCTTTTTACCTGCTGTCCTAAAATAGCATTGTCAGACTAGATCTATCACAGATTTGTAGTTATGTCATAATAATTATGTCATTATTAGTGATTAGATCAGCTTTAGAGGTTTTTTTTAATTCTTTGTCCTGTTGCCAAGTTCCATGAGAACACAAGCTGTGAATTAGGTTGGAGCTCTGAATTATTTTTTCTTGTGGAATGGATGAGGTACTTCCAAGACCAGGGACCTGTTGTACATACAAACATATCTGCATATATTTGAGCAATATATCATTTTTTCTCACTGTTCTGTAGTGATATAATTAACAATGGAATGGCATTTACCATTCTTTGGTAGCTGTGCTATCACAAGGTCCATGCTCCTGGTCAGCAAAGCTGAGAGGGACAAACTTTGGGAACAACTCACTGCTTGCTTAGTACAACAACAGATATCAGTGTATGCCTCATGTATCCCAGGATTATAAATATTCCTTTATATTAAGGTCCATTTTTGATCTCAAGCCTATTCCAAGCAAAGAATTAATCATAAGAAAAGGTAAGACAGCAGTGGATGAGTCAGCATCCAAGAGCACACCTTGAAAGATGAAATTGCTTGTATCTAATGAGGCATCAGTTGTTCACTGGATGTCTGGGCTTTGTAAAGCTGCAGCATCCACTGAAACAATAATCAGAGGTGAACTTTTCAACTTTTGATAATTAATGTGCTTGCTTTGTCCATCTTTGTATTTTAAAGTAATGCCAGATGACTCTGTAATTCAGTTTTGCATCTAGGTTAGGCTCCTGGTACAAACAAATGAACATTTTAGTATTGCATGTCAATGCCTTAAAAGTCCCCTCAGGGGCTGCCTTTTTTCTCTCCTTAAGACACAAAGAGTTAGACTTGCAGCAGAGAAGTTATTTTCTAGAGAAAATTTGATTAGTTTCAATGGACAACAAGAAAAAATTAACTGAGTGTATAACTAACTTGATTAGCTTTGGGCAAGTCATTTCAGCCACACAGAGGATTTATATCCTCTGGTGCAGTCAAATGAGTATGAGTCTCTTGCACTCAGAGGCAGTTTAGATTCCAAAAAAATACAGCTCTTTTCACTGCCAGTGTAACAATGGAGAATGGTTGACAGATTCTTCCATCTGTTATGCCCAGACCATACTTTGCAGTGCAGATTTTACTAACTATGTAATCTGTTATTTCTTTGCATGGTGCAAAATTAGGCGTCCTTCTTTCTTCCTTCTCCCCTGGACAGTAAAGAGCTTTATAAAAAGATAAAGGTACTTTGGGCTGTGAGATGACATGCTCTCTTATGTAGCTGTGGTTCCATTCTTCTAGTTCAAGGAGGTTTTAATTTGGAAGTGTTAAATAGCTCTTCTTTCTGTTCATTTAAACACTTTGGTTGCCTTTATGAAAAAGGCAAGTTTATGTTGAAATTCAGGAAATATAAAAGTACAGAAGAGAAGCCAGTGTATTTCAATTTAAAAATTCTGTGAAGTGACTCATTTATTTGCCCCATGACTCTGCAAACTCACTAAATAGACAAATGCATTATGCAGTGAGAGAACTGGAGACAGAGGTTATGTGATGCCCAAGGCCATGCAGTGAGTCAAAGCTGAGCCAGGGCGAAGTTCCCATTTTAGTGTGTCTATTAATAACACCAGCACAGACAAACTACATTAAAGAACTAAAATTGGGGGCCATGTGATGTCAGCATGCTCTGCAAGACTGAGATATTGTTTGTTTCTATCTAACTCTAAAATGGTGTAATTGTTAGACAGAAATGTGACTGGATCAATATCTTATCTGAAGGCTTTCTCATACTTAGGGATTCTAATCTCTTTCCTCCCTCCTGACTGAGACCTTTTGTTTTTTCTTTGCCAAACATAAAAATGAATTGTTTACCTTCAACTTTCCAGTACTGACAGGTTAATACTGTGTCTGGCGTCAAAAAAGACAGTCATAACCTAAAAGATTTAGGGATAAATGTGAGCCAGTGTTAATGAGAGCCAAACTTTACTTGCATTTGCTATCCTTGTTAAAAGCAGTATTTACATTTAGTAGACCATTCCCACACTGATGTATTATATTCTTTGAGTTTGTGTATTTTATCCAGCTTTAGATAAAGTTAGTGGCTTCAGTTACTAACAGGACATGGCAGAGGAAAAGATGTTGCATAAATTGGAGTTAGGAGCTGCTGTATGTCATTAGTATCTGTCAGTGACTTGCCTTAGTGACTTTCAAGTATAAATAAAACTTTTAGGTCCCTTTGCTTGTGATTCTGTTCCTTATGATTGCTTGCTTGATCATTATGTGTGGTAAAACAATAGTCAACCAAGAACCAGCAAGATTATAGAAATATCCACAAGAACTGACTAAAGAAGGGTTGATATATTTGATGGGGACAGCTAAGGAATATTGCAGCTATATTTAATTGGAGCCAATGTCTAGGAATACCAAAAGGTGGTATCAGGCATTATATTTAACTTTCAGCCTACAAAGCATTATCATAGAAATTCATGTAACATTATTGGCAATGGTCAGGTCAACTTGGTTTTTGAGCAATAGAGGAAAAACTTAACATGGAAGTAACTTTTGGATTCTTATTTACACTTAAATTCAAAATACCTTAATCTATGCAGTCCCATAACAGATTTCCAAGATTCTTCAGAATATCAACAAGAACCAAGATTGCTCCGTTCATTGTTCTTGAACTTGAAGTGCTGGTTTTATTTGTGTATCTGAAAGGGGCTGATGTTACTGCATTTATCTTTGTACAGAGAGAGAAGTGATGTCAAAAGGAGCAGCACTGCTAAAGTAAGTTATAGCACCTATCCATTCATCACACCCAGAGACTGATTTGTATCTCACTTAAATTAACATGTATGACAGTGACCTAGAAACAGTCCTGGAGCAATTATAATGTTGCAGCAACTTGCAAAAACAGACAGTGCTTTTGCTAATTGATCATTCTTCATCATAAAACCCCGATAATTATGTTTTTGCTCCCATCTCAATGCTTCACTGTATTCTCCTAATTGTAATTGCTATGTTTGATTTATATCTGTTTGTTCTTGGGCCAACATTGTCAATACATCTTAAATAATTAATTTCCCTGATGATATCTTTACCAATAGCCTTCATATTCCTGCCTCATTGTTACAATAGACATTGATTTTTCTGTGTTGTGAGTGACAAAAACGATATAATGTTTTAAATAGGGACTGACCCATACTTACAGGATGCTGTACTGTCTCTAGTATATCTTTAGTGGTGTATCTAATCTGGTTTTGTCTTTTTCTCAGCTGCTTTACTCTCAGAGTATTGGGTGGAAGCAGCTGTGCTTTTTTTTGTCTACCTGTCTCTGCACAGTCCTCCAGGATGTCTGTTAGCTCTCCATTCCTCTGTTACCTCCATCCTGCTGTCCAGGCCTTTCTGATCCTTCCCTGGCAGCCCTTCCTACCTCCTGGTGCTTCCCTAACTGTTATCAGGCTGAGGTTTAGGTTGAAATGAGATCCAGAAGTGGACCAAGACCTACTCCAGCTGTGGGATGAGGTGGGAAGAAATGGAGATGGGAGGATCCAAGAGAAACGTGCTGCAGAGCATTTTCATCCTGTGGCTGGCATCTGGGAGAGGGCTGGGGAGTGCTGGTGCTGCCAGGGCTCAACAGCTACAGGGAAGACTGGGAATGGGAGTGGGAATGGGAATGGGAATGGGAATGGGAATAGGAATGGGAATGGGAAGACAATGCCCAGCAGCTTGAAGTTGCCTCCTGCCTCACACACAGCTCTGCAGCCCTGTCTGCCCCCTTGTTTGCTTATTCCTGCCTCCAATGAGACCTTCATTTCCTACTACATTCTCTCATTTCTGCAATTCTGTGTTATTTCTCCTTTAAAGTGATGCTGCCTCCCAGCAAACACCAGCACACCACTAAATTTGTCAGGTTTTTTGTTGCAGAGCCCTGCTCTGTATGACTATTAAAATTCAGACCCAGCCCTTGAAGAATATTTACTATTCACTTTTTGTTGATGATTCCTCTTTCAACACAGTCCCTCAACTGGAATTAATAGAATTAATCTGGTGCAAAGTGACAGCCAGGAAAAATAAAACTGTCCCTTCAATTTTAATGAAGGGCTCAGCCATCTGATCAGGTTGTTGCAGTGTAGTAAGTTACTGCATGTCAATGGAGCCATTGAAACTATGGGTGCTTTTAGTCTAGCCAGTTGCAGAGTAGTACAGGAACAATTAACCTTTTCTAAACTAATTTTTAAGCTAAAATTGTAAAGTGTAAACTTAAAAAACCAAACTAAGCTGAATGGAATATAACTGGCCAGTTACCATGGCTGTGTTCATGCTCAGTATCTTATTGCAGCTTTAGTGTGTGTCTGAGGATGTCACTAAAATTAGAGGGACCACTTCTGTGATTTTCTGAGGAATAATCAAGTTTTTGACTCATGTTCTGACTCTGGAACAAGTTTTACTTTACATCAGCATGAGTTCCACTTTAGCCATTGCCATTATTGATATCCATTAGCCCTTTTTATATTCTGGTTTCTAGGCAAGGATCATCAAATATGAGTTATGGAGTGTGGCTGCTGAATTATAAATCAGCTCATTTACAGAGTCAATTAATCTTTAGTGTCTTGTGTGAGGCTGATTTAGTATATATGCACTCCAAAAATGAGTGTATGCTCAGTTGGGAAGATCCGGACAGTTGCTAATCTCCATGGTCCATATTCCTCCTCTAACAAAGACAAGGTTTTCAATTTCCAGAGAGCTCCTGTATGCAACAGTTTGTTTTGAAAAGAAGCAGTTATATATGACATCTGTTTTTTTCATTATTATTTTTCATTATTTCCTTTCTGCACATCTTGTGACAACATTCAGTGTCTTTTTAATTTTTATCAGTGACACAATTTAGGACAACATTTTCTGAAATGAGCCCAAACAAGCACCACTTGAATGATTGTCTGTACAAGTATAATCCCTGTATTGGGTTTATCTCACTGAATTCCCAAAACACTCAATTCTGCACAGACCTGTCCTGTTGATAAAACTTCCTTCACCCAACTTCTGTTTGTGCTGAGAGCAACATTGGTTTTTTGAGAGAGAAAAGCGTGATGTAGCTTTACATGTGTGCTCTGTAACTTGTGTAATGACACAACAGTTTCACTGCTAACAGTAAACAACTGAGTGCTTTGTAACTTTTACTAAAGCACATCCATCTTTCTTCCTGTGCTCTCTGGGGAATGTGTTGAGTCTCAAGATTTCAAGCAACCTGAGTACTAACATTTGGGATGGGGTATAAAATTGAGGATTAAAGGATTGGTGCCTATTTATCATTCAGCTGGTATCACTGATTTCAGTGAAACTGAGGCAGACTCACCAGCTGGACAGAGAGCCAGGCTCAGGTATCAGCCTTATGTTCAAAGCAACATTGACAATACCATAGAAATTGCCTCAAAATTGTTAAGAGACTTTCAGAAATAAAAATACCACCTTCAGAGCTTGATCCTAAATCTACTAAGTCTGAAGTACTTTAATAAATTGAAATGTCACCATTCTTGCAGGGGTTACTTGGTGCATTTCTGTGAGCAAATAAAATAACTGCATGATAAAATCTAGTCATTTTTAGTACAGCTCTGTCTGCTGCATTGGTTTTATGCTGTCAATCCCTTTGTAGTGTTAGTGTACTGCTCCGTGGCAGCCTCAAGGTATTAAAGCAGAGCCAGAACACAAGACAGGAAGGCAATGGATAAAACTGTAAATCAGCAGGAGCAGGGCTTTTTTATAACATTTCCATCTACCGTACATAAACCCATTCCCTGATTTGAATAATTTGCTGAGCTAAGTAACAAAATTAACAATATACCTTCAACAGGGAAGATCAGGCAATAAAATATCCACAGTTTCAATCAGGATCGCACATTACAGATGTCCAAAAGATAGTAAAATGTAAAGAAAAGTCCCCAACCCCTGGAACTGATCAAAATTAGTGTCAGTCATTGATTTCTAGAACACACAAAGAGACAGTGAGTATAAATGTGTTACTTACAAGTGCTGAGGATTTTAGGGAATGAAAATGGAGACCAGGAGCTGGAGACTGCCTGCCATGCCAGCAGTGTTGATTTGGAAGCGATGGACACAAATAAACGTTCAGCAAAGCTTAAAAAGCTGCAATGCAAGGCTAGCCAAAAGTGTCCATGTCCTTACCGTGCTGTGGCTGGCAGGCAATCCGTGTCTGGGAGCCTTCAGTCCCTCTAATCAGGCTCCAGGGATTTTGTTTGCAAGAAAGATTGTCCTTTAAGTGATGAGTGCAGGAAAACAGAGAAATAAAGAGAAATGAGCAAATTGTACAAGGCAAATAGCTGCAGGTCTTTAGCATGCTCCCTGCGTTTTCCTAAGCTGCATCTGCAGTAGAGAAAATATCCCAAAAATAGCTCAGGCTGCCAATGACTTGCTGAAACCTGAGAAAGAATTGCTGAATTTAAAGATCTGGGTTGCTGTGGGTGTATGATTAAAGTGAGAAATTGCTGGCAGGAAGAACCTAGGATGAAACCACATGCTTAAGGAGTAACTTGTGAGTTCACTGATATCAGAACATGAGCTGACCTATGATTTCCCCCTCCTCCACCCAAAGCCAGTTAACCCTTAAGAGTTCAGAGTGGAAGAAAGTTCTTCAATAGCAGATAGAAAAGGAAATATGATCCAAAAAATACTTCTTCCACCTGTAGTGTAGTGACAATATTTTATAGCAGTGCCCTATTTCCTAAATTTCAGAGCAGTCAGGGAAGCTGATGTTCTGCAGATCTCTGACTTCTGGAAAGCTCAGTTTGGTGTAGGGTATAAGCTAAATACTCACTTTAAACTGTTTGTGGTCCCACAGAGTGAAAGGGATTTCAGGTAAAGTTTTGAGGGAGGGAGGGATGGATGGATGGAGGCAGGGAGGAAGGCAGCAAGGCAGGAGGGAAGGAAGGCTGGAAGGCAGGAAAGCAGGAGGGAGGGAGGAAGGAAGGCAGGAAAGAAGGAAGGAAGGGAGGGAGGAAACACAACATTGAGGAACTTTTCTGCAAACAGCAACTTAAGGACAAAATGTCAAGATTTGCCAGAGTGTTTGGCACAGTCTTGGAGTAGACACTGGCATCTCTATATGGTGCCCAGAACAAATCACTCCAGTGAGCTCCTCCAGGTTATTCTGGTCTGTAAGTGCTCCCTGAGGATCCCTTGTGCTTACACACTCACCAGAGCATAGCGTGCCTTAGCCCAGTCCTCAGCTTTCTCCCCAGCCCTTTTTAATGGTACTTCCTTGATTTAGAAGAGAACAAGAAGCAGTTGGCAGAAAGCAGGGTACATTGGCTTGACATCAGTTAAGTTTCCCAAGCAGTGCCAAAAGTAATCCTCAGTAACCTATTTAGGCCAGTATTAAAGCTGCCAGAGCAGGGACTAGGAGCTAGTCCCCAGCTTTCTTTGTACTGACACTGAAAAGGGAAAAGGTTTCAGTGCTGGAACTGGGTTAGATTCAATCCACATGGGATTGGATTATGAGAAGCTGCTTCTTTGGAAAGCAGTTGTGCATCTGAGAAAAGAGCTGAATATCACCGTTAATTCAGGATGTGCTTTTGGTTTAACATCAGTTTTTTGATATGTGCAAAAGAATAATGGACTCATAGGGAGGACAAAATATTTACTGTGCTTCAAACATAATGGTGTGTAATCACTTAATCATCATGGTAGGAGTGTCACTTGAAGCTGTACTTTAGAGTGTCTGAGCACTTCATCTTGAAGATGCCATGAATATGTGAATGTATTTCATATATACTGGTAGCTGTGGTTTCACACTCATAGTGACATTCTCTGGGGCTGAGGAGCTAAGCATTTGTCCTGTGACAATAAATAACCATTTAAGCTGCACATGTACAAGGGCAGCTGAGAACGCCCAACTATGAAGGTCCCTTTTGTAGGTGCTTTGGAGAAAAAGGCCCATTATCAGATCTTTTCATCTGTTGTCCTAGAAGCTAGAAGAGCAGACAATCCCTGAAGCAGGCTGGTCATTTCGTCTGTATTTATACCCCAGCAGGGCCTTTCTGAAGTACTTCTGCTGACCAAAAGGAAATGTAAAATATCATAAATTATGGCCTGAATAATTATGACTTATGTTGCAGCATTTCAATCTCAGACAACAGGCAGGAAGCACTTACACACATCTAGTGTTGATTTATAAATATATCACATAAATTTCACGGTGAGTGCAGGAAGTCTGATTACTAATCTCCTAAAAACTCCTAATGCAAAATTCTGTCCTCATATTTGAAGCAAAAGGCTTTGTAGGCACCTTTTTCATAAATTAATAAAACCTAAATCCAGTAGTAATGATGGCTAGTAGGTAACTCATCATGTATGGTGATATATCAGCATGAGACTGTCATTAGTGTCTGTGTGTTAGCAGATGAATGAACTGTGCATTAAAAAATGAGATTCTTTTCCCCCCTACCAATGAGGTAATTAATTCAAACACTTTTTGTCTCTCCTTGATACGGAGAGGTTGCTAATGCAACACAATAAACACAATAAAGCAGTGCTACAGCTTGAACAATCAGAAACTTATTATTCAAATCCATTCTCTCTTTATTATTGTTGAATTTCATTAACAGAGAGTCTAGATCATAAATTACATGTATGTGATAATGCATAGTTTTGTATTTTTGACTTAAATATAGCATAGGGCAAAAGTGAAAAGAAAGGAGTGTGGCAGAATTCTGAGCAGAGACCAGATGGGTGGTTTGGCATGGAAACAAAGGCATTAGCATACATTCATTGTCATTACAGTGTAACACTAATGCTTATGGTGCTTATCAAATAGATGTATGGAGAAAATACATCTTCCCCTAAGCATAATGCTTTAGGTCATGATTCCTCTAAATGATCTAAATGTGCTCCTGAGGGTTAAATGTTTGAATGTTCTTGTCTTTTTCTTCATGTGAGTAATTTTTTAATATCATACTATTTAGGTTTTGCCTGAGCACCCAGTGTAAGCAAAGTGCTGGCTTTTGTCTTTGATTTCCTTGGAAAGAAATGGCACAGTACCTGGAACTAGTGCTGTCCTACAGGACTGATTTATCTGTGAGCCCACCCTGGGTCTGGTGTGATCCATAAATCATCTGTCTGCACATCAGGGCTTGGACTGGAGCATCCAGGAGTGTGTGGGAGTCTTTGCCTGTAAGTACTCGTTGATCTGGAGAAGCAAAGTTCTGTTTCCAGCAGTGCAGTCGAGTCACCAGACTGATGTGGGTGTAAATGAGAATTCCATTACAGGAACTTGTTGAGCAAAATAGACTGGGTTATGCAGATGAATGTTTTACACACTTCACTGGGCGGGACGTCACCAGTTGTTTCTCTTATGAGGAAGTCTCTTTTTTAGGGAGCTCTTTGTAGCATGAATTTCAAAATTACGTCTGGCACATGTAAATCACTGAAGTAGGAAGATTTCCAGTGGATTGACAGATAATTATCTTTTTTTCACAATTATAGAGTTGGTACAAAAACGACACTTTACTGAAGCTGTGACCATATTTGAAATTAGGCCTGGAATGCCAGCCCTGGTAAAATCAGTGGGAAGAGAAAAAGCACTGTACCTGACACTGCAGGATGAAAACTTTAAGTATGAATTTACCTAAAATAAAAGACTAGGGAGTATCATAAGAATAAGTATTAATGCCTTGAAGACTATGTCTATCTGGATTGTTTGAACAGTAAGGATCCAGGTTTGGTAGCATAGGGAAACATGAGGAAAATGGCTTTGATCACCTCAACTGTTTTTTTTCATGTTAGAGTACAATGTCCCACAGCTAGCCCTGTTTCTCTAGGCAATGTACAAAAATGTGCAAAATATATCATTTATGCCAGGAATGTGAACAGTGAGGTCTCTGTACCTGACAGCTGATTCACCAGGGCTTGTTAGAATATATTTCTCCCATTTTAGCTAAGGCTAATTAGACACAGGCAGTTGCTGCTATCTACCAGAGTTTCTTCACTCATTTTTTCTCTCCTATTTTTTGCCTCTTTGCCCTATTGTCTGGGACATTCTCCTTGGGGTTTTAAACCAAATTTAATACCTCTTTCTCTTGCCAAGTGCATTCTGATTGTGGCTCATCCCACCCTACTCTATTCCAGACCCCTTTTGTTGCTTTATATTTTGGTTTTCTTCTGTAGTTGGAAACCTATTGTTGGAATGGATAAATCTCATTCTGTATAACTACAGAAAAATTGCCAGTATAATAGAAACTGTTTGTAAAATTGATTTTCTTTTCTATGAAGAATTGACTGGAAGATTTTTCCTATAATAATTCCATAGCAATCAGTAAAAAAGAAAATGAAAAAAGCCAAAACAAAACCAGAGGAAAGCCACAACCCTCCCTCCCTCCAGGCATTGAGTTTCTCATCAGTTGTCATTGCAAATTTCCACAAATGCTTTTGGCATCATTTCGAAAATTTCAGCTTTGTGTTCTGCTTTTGTTTGATTAATGACTAGTTCCAGATATTTCCTCTGGTGATCCTCACATGAGACATAAAGAATTATCCATTGCCTCAGCAGTGTCTAGAAGCAGAGTATGTCAAGGATGCAGTTTGCTTCCCTGAGTTTATAATGAAACATCACACTGGATTCCTTGCCCTCAGGTACTAATTTGATACATTCTGCATCTGCCTGGCCCAAGCATTGCAGGTTTTGCCATAGCAAAGTGAGAGAATATATTAAGAAATTGCTATTGGCAACCATCAAATCCAGACTTATCCCCATTCTGGGAAATGTTCAATTTGGCCTTACTGTATTTGTTCCATTTTATATGTTGGATAGGATAAACTGGAGTGCTCCAAAGCAACCTGAATACTAACAACTGCATTACCAAAAATTTTATTCCAGATGGTAGGGAAAATATTGAGCAAAACAGTCCTGGTTCTACTCCACTGAACAGCTATAAATCCAAGTAATTCTTTCTCCACTTACACATTTCAGGTGTGTGAAGAAAAGTTTTGTTATTGATACATCCTTTCTTGAGATGAGCTACCCAATGAAAGAATCATCTCAGAGTTGTTATTAACCCAGGTTCTAATGCATAGACTTCTGTGACAAGAGTTAGGGCTTTATTGTTCAACTTGATTTTACTCTGAAGTGTACAAATCAGGAAAGGTTCCATGAAAAGTCAGCTGCAGCCTGGAGCCCATTCTGTCTGATATTTTGACTGGGGGGGAAATTGGCTTTTGCAGCTGCTGCATTGCCTTTCCCTTCTCTCACCATCATTATCTGTCTCCATGCAGTGATTCTAAGATGGCTTAGAGGTCCCTCTTCTTTAAACATAATTTTTATATCTCTGCTGCCTGCAGTCAGACTATCTGCATATCCTGGGAAAGTATGCATTGCAGAGCAGTATGGTATTGGGCCTTTGAGATAGGGTAGTGTTTTTATAAAGATGAAGAAGAAGAAGAAAAAGCAAACTAAGAGGAGTAAAATGCAATGTTTGAAGTTAAGGTTTCACGGTGTGTGCCATCATTTCACAATTTCCCTTTACTTCAGAGACTCCTTGCTCCCTTTTCTGTCACTTGGAGCATTTTGCTCTGCATCTCATTTCTCTGTGGAAGTGATTATTTTTATCAGCTCATGCTCCTTCCTCTATGAGTGTCAAACCTCTGCTGCTACAGGTTTTCTTGAAGTTTTGTATTTCTCAGTTTAGGAAGTACTGTTAATAGAAAACTTTGTGTTCATTAATATCTTGAATCAGGAAAGCACTGAAGTGTGTGCCTGAAGATAAGTGTACATTGCAGTAGGACTTTATTCAGGACTATTAGGACTATATTTATCCTTTCTTTTGAATCCATGTAATTTTAATATGTTTTTTCAGTACTAGGGCTTTCTGGTGTCCCCCTACATATGCAAACTTTTGATTTCCAGAGATAAGATTTTGCAGTAGCTGAATAAGGTCTAATTGTGTAAGTTTTTCCATTCCTGTCCAAATAGCCTGCCAGTTCCAACACCAGTTTATCTAATGTGTAAACTGGCCAGCAAGGCATCATAAAATTATTCTTTCCTTCAACAGTTTTAGCCCTTGGTCTTTTCTCAAGAGAAATTTCTCATGACTTCAGTAGGAATTTTGCCTGAGGCCTGTAGAATCCTATTTAAGATTTAACAGTGCTATTTGACAATTATTGGTTATAACACATTGAAAAATTATCCAGTGTGAATCCCTAGTGATCTAATTCTGACCTTTCAGCAAACTGGGTGTGGACAAGAAGCTGAACATTTCAAAAAGTGTTGTTATTTATATTAAACAAGGGAAATAATTTGATGGTATTTTAAGAATGTCCCACTGGTTAGTTAAAAAGATAAATTCAAAAGTAATATTTAAAATCAGTTCCACATAATCAGCCTCAAAGACTGTGGTACAGGATTCCAGTGCCATGGTTAATGGAAAAGAGTATTTGCTTGGAAAAATAGAGTGGAGGGTTTAACCTACTGATTTGTTCCATGTAACATATTTTTCCACTACTGCAACATGCTTTTCAATAGTGTCACATATAAACCCCTCCCAAGGTTTAAATTTCTGGGGAAAAGGTTAATGGAAATGCTTTGAGTTCAATATGAAGTTCACAGCAGATGCAAAGCAGCAGTTTACTCTAAAATGAAGTGTCAGTACCCTGCTCTCCATGAGACAGTTACATTGCCATGCCTTCACCCCTCAGATGTTTATTTGATGTTGGATATGTAAGGATCAACCTTGCTGTCCTCTTTGGGTAACACAAACACCTCCTCAAACACACAGCTGAGATATTCTAGTGCAAAGTGCTCTCCTGGTAGATGTAACCCCTCCACTTCAGCTGGCCCCCAAAGACACTGAAAGGAAAGAGGGGAAGAAGGATGTGTAGGTGAGTTTGGCCATCTCAAGTCCCCCCCTGTAGCTGTGGCAGCTAATTCAGTTTGGGGTGGTGGCAGGGAGGGAAGCAGGGAGTCAAATGCATCGTACTCATGTCTGCCTCTCAGTGTTTCCTCAGCTCAATATGACAGCAGTGATCTTTGGCTAAGTCCTTAGGAAGTGTACTCTGTACAACACAAACTTCTTTGCCTTTTGGATTATGTGTCTATTGACATCTGACCTTTACTTTACTAAATTTTCCAACTGTGTATCATTTCAGAGAACAGTTTGGTCTAGCAGGTAGATGAGGAGCCTCCCTTAGCCCAGTGGCTGACAGCTCACCTTTGTTTTGTCAGCATTTCTGGTGCTTTCCCTCAGATGCTTTTTGTTTTCTTTTAACAGAAAACCTGTGATTATTTATTGTTTGTAATCAGAGAAGCAATTTAATCAGAATATCTAATTATGTTTCCAGTTTAGGACTAGAGCCAGTTTGGGTTACTTTTGATTTGAACAAGGTTTTCTTGTTCAATCTTGTTTCATTTTTCAATCAATATAGCCCTTTTGCAGTGGCTTTCAACTCAATTAGAGACCAGGATCTTAACTCCAGTCTGGGTCAAGCCAAAGAAGAAATGTAACAATAACTATTTGTTTTATAACTTCCCTTAAAAATTAATAATTTATTTTTTTTTATTGCAATGACAGTGTATTTTATTGGCATAATTATTTCCAAGTAGACTGAGTTAGCAGCAGACCCCCCCAGGAAATTTTGCAGGGAAAAAGGTGTGGGAGAGGCAGAATGGGTTGGGATGTGTCAGACCCCATGAGTGTGGTCTAGTCTTGAACTGGAATGCACCCTGTACAAGTTATGCTAGGAAAAATGATGAGATCCTCCCAGGTTTTTGGAGACGTGGAGAGCCACTGTGGAGTCCACCAGCACCAGACTGCTTTTTCCATCGTGCAGTCTGCACTGAGTAAGAAAAGGCTGCAGCCAGATTCCCTGATAATATATCATGGATTAAGGTGGTCTAATGGAGCAAAGATCAGTCAAGTGTCTGTATCTTTATGAAGCAGTTGCTGTCTCCAAATATGTTTAACCATTGCAATTAAGTTGCAGATATTGCTGTTGCTATTAAACTAATGAGAAAAATTACCAAATAAGAGCTTCAAAATGCAGATTAAAGCACAGATGAGGCAAACAGCAAATATTTTTTGAAAGGTAAATACAACTTGTGTCCTGAGAAAAGCCATTCATGAGAATGCTGTGCACTGCTTTTGGTTGCTAGAGGGCAGCCTGGTATAAATAATAAGAGTATGAGACCTTAAGGTCTATGAGCGTGTAACCTCTCTGAGTTAAATGGGGTACTTTTCAAGGATATCGATGGCTTCTTAGTTTTATGATCAGTATTTAGTTAAAAACCCTCTATTTCTACTTTGATTTCTGTCTCAGTGATGTTAACATTCAGGTGCCCCCATTTCTGCAGTTTCTTTTTGGCTCCTCATAAATGCTTAAGAGACAATTGACTTGATCACTCTTCCTGTTGCAACAGCTAACATAAGTAAATGAATTATGATATTTTAAGAGCAGTTTCCTAATTTATTTTGTTTACTACAAGATTTTCCGCTCCCCCTGTAGATGGCATCTGCAAAATATTTATGTATTAGCCCCTGAAACAGAAAACTGTATGGTAAAAAATTTGTGACCAAGTATTTATTTATTACTCATGGGTGTTGCTTTGCATTCTGTCTGAGAAGGGTGTGCCTCTGCTTTATGTTGCTCCTCTTTGACTGTTTCTTATTTTGCTAATGTAATCCTTGCTGTATATGCATTTTAAAACTGAATATAGAATCAGTTTTTTTGCACAGTGCTCATAAACAACCAACCATTAGAACAATACTTGGAATACATTTTAATTTCAAATATTTTATGACCCAATTTTCATTTGTAAACTATTATAAAATGTAAATATCTGAAACTCCAGCAATTTCAGTAAAATTATTCAGCTTTTTTATGGTTAGATAGAGCACTTTGAGGTGTAGAAGTCAGCACAAGAAAGTCAGTGTTTTACAATATGGCAAATAGGGCTTCTATGTGGTACATCTTTCTCAGGCATCTAAAAGCTAAGAACATCTCCAAATTGGGAGCTACTTCTGATTATTTGACTATAATTGCTCTGGATGCTGCTACTCTCAGCCTCCTGTGGAGATTTATTTTGGTTTGGGTGTTATTCATTTAACATAATTCACAGAAATAGGCGAAAAATTTCTACAGGGCTGCCCTAAGCTTCCCTCAGCTAGGCTGGCTTTCAGGGACACTCCCTGTGCCTGGGAAGGGCAGGATTTGTCCTGGGTAGGACAGGATTTGTCCTGGGTAGGACAGGATTTGTCCCAGGCAGGATTTGTCCTGGGGAGGGCAGGATTTGTTCTAGAGCAGAAGGGCTGGGACCCTTGGGAAGGGTTGAGACCCCCCCAGGGAAGGGTTGGGACCCCCCAGGGAAGGGCTGGGGTCCCCCAGGTAAGGACTGGGATCCCCCTGTGCTGGCTAGGGACTTCCAGCATGATGTGGACCTGGATGTGACCAACTGCTTAAGCTGAGTTTACCTTGCCAGAAAAATCACATTTGATAGAAGAATCCTCAATGTCTTTTAAGGGAAACTTTGTGTGCTTGTAAACTAATGTGGGTCTAAGTGAAGATATCAGAAGTAGCATCAGTCACAAAGTTCCTTCCATATTGTCCCAGATGCTGTCCCTGCATCTTTAAGCTCTGCTGATGCCTTTGAGATCCCTGATGATCTGAGAAAGGAGGTTGTGAACAGGTAGAAACTCTCTTCTCCCAGGCAGAAAGCAACAGGACAAGAGGACATGGCTTCCAGCTGCACCGGGACAGTTCAGGTTGGACATCAGGAGGAATTTGTTCACACAGAGTTGCAAAGCATTGGGATGGGCTGCCCAGAAAGGTGGTGGAATCACCATCATGGGAATGTTCAAGAAACAGCTGGACATGGCTCTTAGTGCCATGGTCTAGATGGCAAAGCAGTGATCAGTCCAAGGCTGAACTTGGTTATCTTGGAGGTCTTTTCCAACCTAATTGGCTCTGTGACTTAGTGAGTGGGATTGTCAGTCCTGCTGCTTGGGCATGAGGTGCTGCTGTGCTGAGACAACCTCCTATGACCTGTGGCAGCTCCTTCTACAGCCAGCAGCTCCATTTCCTCCCATTTCCTACAGTGTGAGCTGGAACAGCTTTTTGGTACTTCCCAGATCTCTTGGGTTAGAATAAACCTTGCCAGGGAAAGTCCCCCCATCACTGGTATGCAGCTTTGTCCTCTTCTCCCCTGTGCCTGCCATAAACCAATTTATGCTGGCAGGAGGGTTTTGTTCTAACCTCCAACATCTTTCTGCAGGGGGGAGCAGCAGTCTCTGCAGGCTGGCAATCTGCTTCCTTTCCCCAATACTACAAACAGTTCATTTTTTAAGTCTATGCCTTTATTTGCAGGCTCTCGGTATGAAATTTCTTTTGATTGTTTGTCTAGTTTTTAGTTTCACAACTAAAGAACAAAAAACACTTTTAAACCTTCTTTAAAACCTGGGGCTTTTTTTACTGTGAAGCAAAAAAGCAGCCAAAAGCACACAGTTCTGAGTAAGTAAAATTATACTGCATTCTTGTGTTTGAGTAAGACACAGAGCAACTAAAACAAACTAACATAAACAGGGAAGCCAAATTAAATACTTACATTTGTATAGTGCAAGAGGATCCTGGGCTCAGGAATGAAATTCAATCTTTATTTATTTTTTAAGTAGGCAGTGCATAAAATAGTTGAGGATCTTTGCAATGCAGCTCTATGGTAGTGGAATATTTTTGACTAAAGGATCAGCTCATACACTATTGTAAAAGGACTAAGTGTTTGCTCAGCATGCAAGAGAGCTTTCACAAATCTAGAGGATCACTGAGTCAGTCATAGCTCTTCATAATGCAAAAGCAAATTATCAAATGGATACCTGACACCAAATGGGGAGAGAGCATTTGGCTGTCTAATGGGCACATACACAATCTGCTTAGCATTGGAAGTGTGAAGTTCTGCTTGAAGCAAAAATGATTGTGGTATGTAAGGAATGCAGATGTTTATCTACATATCATTGCCACTGGGCCTTCTCACAGCTCTCCTAATAACAGCAGAAAGAGCTTTTGGGCTTTTCCAAAACAAATCTGACCTTCACATCACTCCCCACTTCAACATGCTTTGTACAAAAGAAGATACATGGAAAAGTAGCTGCAGCATAATATGGATGTTAGGAAATTACAGCAGCACTTGATTTTATAGCTGAAGATTGGGGTAGGAAGATTTCATTTGGAGCCACTGCAATCACTCACAGATTATTCACTCTGTACCAGTAACTCCAGTGCTGCTCCAGCCTTTTATCAGGTAGTGGCAGTTGGTCCCAGAAGCACTGACAGAGAAAATGGCTATTTTCTGCAGCTAGGTTCAGCTGAAGAAGCTGCAATATATTAAATACTTTACTAGTTACTTTTTTGTGCACAGAAATGCCAGCAGCCAGCACTGGGATGATTGGGGAATTAAGGAAATTTGGTACAAATCCACAAATGAAATGGGAGCAAATCATAACTTTCATTAAGCAGTGCTCCAGTTAAGGACTGTGTGGATGACCAGCACTTTCAGATTCATCTGCCTTTTTGAAGAGTTGTTAATCTCAGTAGCAATATCATCAGGAATTCCAAATCCGTGAAATCCACACTCATACTCCAAATTGCAGATGGCACCAAGCTGAGTGATGTGGTTGACACACCTAGGGAGGTTGAAAGGAGATGGACGTTAGGGTCCTTCCCAATCCAAACCATTGTATGGTTCCAATGTGTTAGAGTTGTGTATGGAAATGTTTGTGTGGAATGTAAAACTGTTGTATTCCTGAATTATTGCAGCCTATCAGTCTATCAAAGGAATAGCTGTTTTCTCCTGTTTCTCACCCCTCAAGTGGCTGGAACAAAGAATATCTGTCAGGTTTCCCTGCAACTTTTCCCCTTTAATATTCAGTCTGCATAGTCTCCACATAAAAGGTTACCAACCTTGGCTTTTGCTTTTACAATTAATACTGGTCTTATGTGGTAATCCCACTTCATTTTGCTGATCAGCCTTACGCCATCCCCAGCTGTTATGATATGGAAACCAAAATATCAAGATGTTCTTGTTAAGAACAAGCTCAACTTCAGCTATGCAAATGCATTTTTAGTCCCTTAATATTTAGACTAGATTTCTATATAGCAATTTCCACAGAAACTATAGAGACTCAGTTGTCCTGGAAATCAGGCCCCTCATTAGTGTGGTTACATATGGATACATAGGCACCTTATTACAGCTGATAAATGAAAAGAGTTAATATTGGGGTTATTCCTAGGTGTTTCCCCTCTTGCCCCTCAGTGTTGCTTTGGCACCTGTGTTACCCAGCCAGGGTCAGGGCCTGAGTGGCTTCCCCACTGAACCAGGCCAGAAGTGAGCTGTCTTTTGGCAGTGAATCACTGATGAATTTTAAACAGAATCCAAGACTCTGGACTGCTGTCATCTGTCAGCTGAAGGTCATGCTGTCTGTGTATGTGTGCTGAGGCTGCTCAAGTAATGGGCTCTAGTGTGGATTTAGAAATGAGGCAGATTTGCCTAGAAATTGTAGTGTTTTGTTTTGTTTTTTTACTGATTGTGAGAACTTCTCCCAACATGGATCCTTCCCACGAGCTGCAGTTTTTCACCAGTGTGATCCTTCCCAAGGGTTGCATTCCTTCAGGAACAGACTACTCCCACATGGCTTTTCCATGGGCTCACAAGTCTTGCCAACAAATCTGCTCCAGTGTACATCCTCTCTCCACACATCCACAGGTTCTGCCAGGAGCCAAAGTCCTGATACAGAAGCTTCTGGGGCTGCTGCAATTGTTGACAGGATTGAAGATTGTCTCCTTCTCTGTCTATTTCTTTTTGAGGGCCAGGGACTTCTCATCCAAGTAACCTACACTGGTGGAGTGGGAAAGCCAAAGGATAGTAAGCATCCATAGAGTGTAAGATTGGATCTGGACCATCACTCAAGACAGAAAAGGAAATATGTTACTCTAGTATATGCTGAGATATTAAAATTCCCAGCTTAACCACCCTGTAGCTTCAGATCCATTTAAACTCTCAGAGCTGATTGGAGCTGACAGCATGAAGTGCTTTGCACCCCTTGACACTGGATGTGCAGTGCAGATGATGGGGCAAGCCATGAACACTCCTGTGTGGATACAGAGCAGTGCCAGACATTGTCCTGTCATGTCCTTACACATAGGCTGAGCAAGCCTGTGGGCTTCAGACCTAATGGACATCCTGGTCCTCAGTAGGTAACACACTTGCTATATACTGAATTTTGCTGCTGCCTGCAGGGAAAGGAATATGCAGCACCTGGCTTGTCCAGCAGCACTGCTTCTTCTGCACTGACCTGCTTCCCAACAAGGAAACCTCCACATTCCACCCAGTGGACCACAGTAAAAATGAGCAGAGTGAATTTGATGTTCATGATTTCCTCCTCCTCCTCAGCAGTTTTCCTAGCAAATTGGGTACCTGAATTCCTAAAGGGCTCAATTCTAGATATAATTACCAGTTTGTGGGAGGCTCACAGGATGTCCAGCATAATCAATGCTCAAGGGAAAGCCATGGGAACAGCTGGAGCCTTGCTCAGAGTGGGAGAGATCTATGCTGTGAAAGGTAGTGGAAAACTTAATATTCCCTTTTGGTGCTGAGGTACTTGATCTATTTTTATTCTTTTCTGTTTACATTTTAAGAGTTCTTTTCTGATTTTCACACATATATGTACTTTTCCCTTCTCTCTCCTATAAGCATAGAATTCTGGTGAAATTCCCTTCCCCCTAAAACCACAGACAAATGCAGATTAAAGGTATGTGCTTTTGCAAGAGGTCTGTATTCACGCTGTCACTCTCTGGATTAAGATTGCTGTGGTTTATGTATGTGCAGCTGCTTTCTAATTAAAGCCCACATCTGCCCCGGCTTTAACACCAGTCAACTGTAGTGAAGCCATTAACCCTCTCTGTTACTCTCCCCCATTTGTCCTATGGGCATGTGGAAGGCTCAGTAGTCTGAGAAATGAAACCCCAAAAGCACAGTTCCCTCTCTTGTTGGGGTACATCAGCAGAAGGAAGGACATGGAAGCCAGGTCCCTCTCTGTTCCCTCAGGCTTAGTAAGATTCTGTCTTTTAGTCTAATTTAGCACACATTCAAGGCTGGCCTGCAGTCCTTTATTGTGCTGCCCAAAGACTTTTTACATTATTATGTCTGCTCCGTTCCCATTTAGTTGCTCAAAACTCCTGACAGGCCCCTTCTGGGAAGCATGCACATTTGTTGAGTAAAGCGGGTTACCCTGTCATCCACCCACCCAGAGGATCTCCTGTGTCAAGGGAAGGAATCCTTGATAATTTCCCACTTGCTCTGTGTTTCTTCAGCTGTACAAAAGGAGAACCCTGTGGTCTGGCCCTAGAGACTGTGGTCTTTACTCACAGCCAGCTTGCAGAATTCATGAGGCCATGTCATTTACCCAGAAGGGATGTTTGTATGATTCTCCTGAATGACAGAGAAGAGAAATGAGTACAGATGAAAATTTTCTCTTGTTTCCTTGGGACTGAGTAATTAAATAGGGAATCTGTAATATGAATTAAAAATATCCAAAAAACATTACCACCAAAGCCCTAGAAGAACTATGGAAAATTTGGCCTCTCTGGCTCCTTGAGCATTGTTTAGGCTTTCAAAACTGAATCAGCCCAAGTTCATGGCTGCTCTTGATAACTTCTGACACTTCATCCAAGTGAACTCTTCAGATCCTGGGTGGAGTAACACTAATGGTGATGTAACAGACCTGAGGTCAATGCATCTCCTCCCAGTGTGTGGTCTGTGAATAATACGTGGGCCTGTGGGTCCCAGAAGCAGTGATCTCTTTGTGAAAGAATTTGACAAAAAGGGTAGCTGTATCACAGTTAATACTCCCATTTCCTCAAAGAATCCATTCACTGCAAAGGAGGAAGGAACATGCTTTTTCAACATGTGTCTTTTGAATAGCACTCCAAAGAGAAGGCACTCTGGCTGACTGGGGTTGTGTACACCTGAAGAAAAATCTTTATTTGAAATGAGTGCCTGTAAAATACATTGAAGCCAATGTAAGATGCAGGTGGCTGATGTTTTCTAAAGTCAGGGTTTTGTTGTGATGCCTACAAATGGATTTCATTGTAGTATGTGAGGTGTGATTATCACAGACTGTAAGAGGGTGTATTGAACAATCTTTCCTCTCTAAACATACTGATGGATATTTGAATTACAGAGTCAAAAAAAAACTTTAATGAAGAATGAAAAACCACACCTGCTACCTGAGAGAGGGAACCCAGACTGGAAAGGGCTTACTTGTGGATAAATCCACAGATCTTAGAATTCCCTGTCCCATGAGCAGGGAATCCTGCATGACCAGGTTTTGTGAAATTTTGATTAAATAGCACCCTTTGAGAATTTGCTAATACCAGACTGCAAACAGGGGGATGTCTTTCCCCCAGGTACAAACACTTAGAGGAATGTGAGTCAGTGATGAATAAGATGAATAAAAAGTGTAGCAGCAAGTGGTTTTCTTTTCCTGTTTTAGCTAACAACCAGATCAGCCCCCATTGGGACTGGTATTTATTTCAAGAAAGAAAATAGAAATACATGGTGCTTTAACTAGATAAATTCACTGTAAGTGTTGCTAGTATTGATTTTTTTGTCCATTTAAAGTATTTTTGGAGATATTTCCCACATTACGTTTTCACCTTTCAAAGCCTTGTTGTTGCTCTTGGTTCAAGTCTTGCCTCTTTATTGCTGATTGTGAAATTGTATATCAAATCTCCCATCCAGCATTTATTCACAGGCTGGCTTTGGACCAAAAACGACCCCTTTATTTGCTCATGACACACCTTACTTATGCAAGAACAGTGTATCGTTTTCCTAATGAACAGCTGCATTTTAATTGCATGTTCTGGGAATAACCATCGACTGGTGAAATACAGTCTCAGCCTTCAGTGCATGAATGCAATCACCACTCTTCAGTCACAGAACTCCAAATTTTCTTGCATCTCTTTTGTTTGGAGTGGTTGCAGCAACATTCCTCAAAAGAACATCTCTGGAGGGAACTAGGTCACTAAACTACCTAACCCAACAGAAATAGCTAATGGCTTTTTGATATTTTTTAGTATTTTTTTTTCCTAAAGCCTCAGCTCCTAGAATTTAATTCTGCAAGCATCTTGGTTTTCAAAAAAAGTTCTCAAGCCCCTTGTGAGAAAAACTCAGAAACACATACCTCAAAGATTTAAAATCTGTTTTAAAAATCCAAGATCAATGAAAAAGTGTATTTGGATTTGACTTGGTTTTTTTAAATGCTTGAGACTGACAGTCCTAAATATCTCTCACACTTTATTAGTGCTTAATTATGTCCTTTCTAAAATTGTAAGAGATACTGAAGCTCTAGCAGAACATAACCAGTTCCTACTAAAACCTGTCGACTCCACAAAAAATCTGTTCATCTATTTCCACGAGTTTCTTTACTGAAGCAGGGCTGACTCTCGGAGCTGACACCCCTTCTTGCAGCTGCTGAATGCAAAGGGAAATATCCCCATAACGCTTCTGTGTTTTATGGGACTCTTCCAGTGCACTTACTGCCAAGAGCAAAGTAAAAACTCTTTTCTTTAGCCTTTAATTGAACTAAGCTCTCTTTGATTCAAGGGGAAGCTTTGCCTGAGCAGTGAGTGCAGAACTGGGCCAGACAAGTAGTCCCAGTATAGATCAAAAGATTATTGTATGTAGATATTAGCAGCTATTATTGATATTAAATAAGAGATGGACTATGCTTACCATCTGCAGATGTTGGAGTGGGTGGGTAAGATCTGGGAATTGGAAATTTAGGGAATTGGAAACATCCTGGTTTGGTGGGGTTTTTTTCCATTTTTCCATTTCGTTAATTATGAAATTATTATTAAAACAGATAACAGCAACTCATTTGATGATTAATTTAATGGGGTGAAAGACAAGTGCACAAAGCAAGCAAACAAAGAAAAGAGAAAAAATGTAGAAGCTTGTGCTGGTTTGAAAGCAAAACCAGTAAGAGACTCCAAGTTAGAAATACAATCTAGTAAGAGGTAAAGAAAAGAAGTAAAATAAAGTAATATAAAATAAAAGCAATAGTACAAAAGATCACTGACAGAGTCAGAACACAACCTGACACCCTGTTAGTNGACAAAGCTTTAGCTTGTATTTAATGATGTGTAATTGCATTGAGCACAGACTCTGCTGAGTCAAATGAGTGCTCATGCTGCAAACCAGGGTGCTGCTTCCCAGGCCTCCCATCAGCTCCCTAATGCTGTTAGTTAGTAGCAATGACTGTTTTTATCTGATCAGAGCCAATGGAGAGGAGGGGTACATGACATGGGAATTACAGGATGCTGGAGTTGTCCAAGAACATTTGGACATGAAGCTGAATGTATTTGATATTATGCAGAAATAAAAAGGCTGCAGGTGGCTGCTCCCTCCGCTTCACCTCTTGACTTTTGGGCTGTGCTGCTACAGAGGATTTTCAAACACTCCTATGCTGGGACATGAGACAATGGAAAGCTGCCCAGATACAGCTTGTGTCCTACTGGGAGGAGAAGAAATGTCCATCTTCATGTTCAGCTTATCTGTGCATGACTATTTCATTTTGGCCAACAGAAATGGAAAAGAAATAAACAAAACAATTACACTTGCAGTAAAAACTCCTACTTAGCTTGTTAGAACAAAGAGCTTTGAGCAATATTAGTAATAAGCAATAAGCAACTGATTGACTGTTGGAAAAAACATTTACAATTGTGGAAATACATTACTGAATTAGATGGATTTTTAGCTGACCTACCTAAAAAGGCACAGTTTATGCATTAGATTTTATTTTCTTTTAGTACTGCTAGAGGAGTGGGACTGAGCATAACTGGTGTGCATTGCCTTTTTAAAAATGATTCTCATCAACTTTGTGTGCTTTTATCATACTTAATTGTAGGGATAATTTTAAGTTTTTATGAAAACTTCTCATATTAGACTAATCCAGTCTAGACATTGATTTCAGTGGCATTGGAACTTTCTTAAATAGTTTCCAGAAAGGTTTCTTTCATCACTGGCAAACTTGGACAGCAGACAAATGAAATGGATGAAAAATATGTATTTAGAGCATGGCATGTAAGAAAGAGATCTCAGTGCAACAGCCTGTCACCAAGATATTTGCTTTTGAAGTAGTTATTTTTTTAGAAAATACTTAACTTGCTGTAAAATGTATTATTACTGAAGAGCTTCAAAGCAAAACATTCTTCCCTCCCACTTTTGGTTATTTGATAAAGACAAGATTCTTAACATAATCATGTGGTTGAACTGATTATGAAAAATAGCATTTTAGCAATTAATATTTGAGTGAATGCCTTCTCTAAAGTGAAACCATAATGGATCTTTGTTGCATTATCAGGTTTCCTAAAAAGACTGTTTAACCAAGATTCCTCTGTACAAACAAAACAATAAAAAACAAGTGTGAAAAACTTAACATTTTAGGACTCTTCTGCTGTGGAACCTCAGTCTCTTTGCTGGCACTGGGGCAGATTTCTCTGTAATTCCTAATCTTTTATTTTGAAATATTTTAACATAACCAGTGCATTTTCACTGTGATCATAAGGTTTCATTATTATTTTTAAGAAGTTAAAAGAGAGAGTGATACTTTTGTGTGGATTTGCAACAAGCTTTGATGAGTTCCAGAAAAGTGACTGTTATACGAATATACAAGGAATGAAAAGAACTTGTTATCTTTAACAAGAGCTTGATTGGATATAATAAAAGTTCCTTGTTAATTTACTGAAGTTAGCAGCTATGCTGGTAATGAATTTATAATCAACAACATTTGATCTTCTGCGGAAGCTTTTGCCCCTTTCTCCCCCTCAAAATGTTTCTGGAGAGAGTCCAGATAATTTCCTTTAATGGGGATTAAAACTTTAAAGGAGTGTTGCTTTATAGTGACCCTTTTTGGCAGTTTATCAGAACACTTATACAGCTGGTAAATGTAACTACAAAATTCAGTGCAGGGATGACTATTTTTCCTTAAAACATCTCTCCTTTCCCCTCCCTGCCATGAGCAGCACATTGTTTACAGCAACACTGACAAAATAAAGAATTGCAAAATTGAGTTACGTGAACAGGAAGGCTTTGATTCTATGGGAATAGCTCCAAAAATGTCTTGTGTAATGCATATTAAATGAAGTCATTATCCTAGAACTTTGAAATAAGTCTATCCAAATAGACATGACCCGTTTTTTTTTAAATGATTATGTTCCATTTAGAGTTCTGAGAAATTGTCTGTTTTTAACATGAATTAGGACTGACATTCACCTGGGTGTCACACAAAGGCTGTTGAAGGCTGGTGCTGCATTTGTAGAGAAGTTTTCCTGTTGACTCATTTTGATTTTACAGTCCTTGTTACAAACTGGTGTTGTTGGAATCAGTGCTTTACTGGTTGTATTTGTGTTGTTGTTTTGTAATTTTTTCAGAAGTCTCTCAATCACCTCTGTATTTCTTTAAGTTCCAGCCCCTGCCAGGTACTGTCCTGGTCCATGGGAGTGAACACCAATAGAGCCACAGATGGACAGGGTAGACAGACAGCCCATATAATCCATCCTAGGCTGCTTTTATAAGTCTATAAAAATGCAATAAAGAAAAGAGTCTCATTAGGTAGAGGCAGGGGGCTGATGGATTTGCAGGCCACACTCAGTTTATAGCTGCCTTCTGTGTGAAAGTCCACCTTAGAGTGTGAGTTTACTCTGCCATGGCTTGTTTAGTTAGACTTAATTTACTCCTGGTAAAGTTGGGCATTATTCGTGTTTTTGTGGTGATTTTCACCCCAGTTTGGCACCTAAGAATGGACCCACTCTCATTTTATTCTGTAGAAATAAAACCCCTTAAGCCAGAGGTCAGGAGAAAAGCTGAGTGAAATGCTCCTGACCAAGTGTGAGTTGTCTGGAAGGCAGGAGCTCTTTAGTTGAAAGGGAAACTTAATGTCAAAGTTCTCATTTCATCCCCTGTGTGTTTTTCTGCATTGTAACAAACACCACCTCCAAATACTGAAAGAGGCTAAAAGAAAAAGACTTTGTACATAATCTCAAAGCAAGCCATTTTTTCTTTTGTTGTGGGAGTCTTTCCAGAGGAGAGTTTTTCCTGTAAAAAAATGTAAAAGCATGTGATTTTTGAATGAGATTTCATTTTCAATCTCTCAGTGGGGCTGGCAGAGCTGCAGCAGTGCTGAAGATTTTTTCCAACCATGCCCATTTTTCTCAGCACTGCCAAAGGCTGCTGCAGGTGGATTCAGGGAGAGAGGAGAATGTGATGCCCATACATGATGCCCATGTGTATTTTTTGGGAATCCCACCTAAATAAATGATGACAAATTCCTAAGTGTGAACTGTTGATCCAATCTTATGGAACTGTTGATATTTTTATTCATTTATTTATTATTTCAGTAAATCAAATTAACCTTTTTTTCAACTATGTCCTGTGCCTGTAAGTTCTGGTGATTGTTGTTCTTCATGAAATGTTTTCCTTGTATATATTTTTAAGTTACTATCTCTATGTTTTATTATAGAGTCACAGAATGGGTTGGGTTGGAAGGGACCTTAAAGATGATCTAGACCCAACCTCTTTGTTATGGATATTACCAATTACCAATTAATCAGATATTACAGATTCATAGTAAGAGCAGTAGTTCACAACATATGTAATAATTTGAGGAAAAGACCAGTCTTAAATTAGAAATACTTTATAAATTCAGCTAGTGGAAGTTATTTCAAAGTGTTTACAATCAATGAAGTTCATTACAAAATCAACCTTAATGTGTCTGTCAATTGGATAGCTGGAAGTTCTCACCATTTACATTCAGATTTTCACTTCTTTCCTTCTAATGACTGTCTAATAGTTTGTCATTAACCTTAAGAGATTAAAATAATGAAAATGAGCAAACTTAAAAGTAGGTAACTGTTCTTCCAATAATGATTTGCTAAATTTTATCATCATACCCAAACAGATCTGAGTCTTGAGCTCACTCAGAGAATTCCAGTTACCAATATAAACCCTTCCACAATGTTTGAAGTTATTAAAGTCCAGTGGGAAACTCTATCTGGCTTTTTAGTTCAATCTCTATTGTTGTTGTTGTTGTTACTATTACTGTTGTTTTTCGTCTTCATTCTCCTCACTTTCTTTTTATTCAAACAAACATACAAGTGACTCCCATGTGATGCAGTGAACCCTACAACTCATCCCTGCTCTTTGATAGTACATTTTACCCCCACAGAGCTCATTCTTCAAAGCCACTGACTGGGTTTGAGGAGCCAGTTTCTGTTAATTTTAATGGGGATTAGACATCCATCCCCTAAGGCAACTTTGAAAAATCTCCACCAGATTCTTTATGGCTCCTCTTGGAGGCAACAAAATGTTTACCTAGTTATATAGCCACATTTCTATTTCATTTCTGCTGGGTCCTCTAAATGACACAGTTTTGAAGGGATTAGTGGATTATCATTTTTGCATGCAAGGAAAAATGATACCTTGTTTTTTGGCATGTGCCTTGTAACAATCAGTTTATACCCTGTTCTTTTCTGGAGAACATTGCCAGCCTTCTTCAGAAAATTGGTTTCTTTCCATCCTTCTCTGAAACATGTATTTAGAACATGTGTCACCTTAAATATGCAAAATTGCTGAGTGAGCAGGAGGGAAAAGGAGAATTACCTTATCCAACAGGACCAAAAAGCAGCAAACCCAAACCTATTTTCCATTCATTGGCACATCCCCTGGCAGCAGTCTGGATTCCCTTTCTCAAGCACTGCTACCCTATCTGAAAATATTCTGGGAAATAATAAGAGCAAGCCTCAACTCTTATGTTAGGCAGATATTTGGAAGAATCCGCTCTGCAAACATTTCCTTTGAGAAAAGTAAGAAGTTTGCCATGGATATAAACAGAAGTGTTCTTCGTTATAGCAACATGGACGGCTGCTAAATTGCCTTTAAATTGTCCTTGTTTAATTTATGTTCTGTGCTGTCTGCCTTGTATATATGCCTTAGTTATGTTTTTGTCAGTTGTGTTTCTTTAAATGCATTATAAATTTGTATTTCCCTCATAAACCAGTCTCAAGCAGGGCATCTGTACTGGAAACTGGTTTTAGTGACTTGACACTTTGGTTCTTTTATGTTGTGAAACGAGCTTTAATTTTCTTAACATAGGCCAGGCATGGTACATAAACCTCTACCCCCCCAGGGAGGCTTTTATGTTTGACTCCTTTAGTGGCAAAGCTTTTGAATTTCTCCCCTTGATTGACTTGATTATGATCTTCCAAGTATATATCCTTCATGCTGATGAATTCCTGGTAGGGATCCTCAAAGGAGTTTACAAGCTGCAATACTAGATGAAACAGAAGAATTAAATTATCCTTGCAAAAGCTGCTACTAGTGAAAATAGGAAGTGGAATATTAGTGCTGCAGATTTATTTATTCTTTGCCTGTCTAGTTTTAGATACCGGGGGAAGACTGATTTTTAAAGAACAGGTGCTCTGAGATTTCTGCCAAGTGACTGAATGTGCACAAACCAGAACCCAGTTTGAAAGTGCAGGACAAAGCCCCTGTGAACGTTGTCCTGCCTTACTCTGCTTTGGTGCTTTGTTCATGCTGGGTTGGACAAATATTTGATGGAGCTCTTCTCCTCACTTAGGAGGAAATTGTTGGTAGAATCTCACAGCTCCAACAGTGCATAAATGAACTGTGTAGCCACCATCTTACAACTCTGAGAAACCCATTTGGCCAGGAGGATCAGGCAGTGCTTCTGCCTTGTACCACTCAATATGCTCCATCAGAAGAGCCTGGGAGATAGATTCCAAACTTTGGCACATGCTTGGCCTCCTAATACCTGTTTCCTGCAGGTCACTGCTGCCCAGGGTCCCTTTGTCTGTTAGCTTTACACCCCAGAGGGCAGCTCAGGTGTGTGTGTGTGTTTCCCCCCCTTATTTTCCCTCCCTGGTTTATATGGCGCCGTTTGGTCTGGGATATCCCTCGGATCACTTGGGGTCAGCTGCCCCAGCCCTGTCTCCTCCCAGCTCCCTGTGCACCCCCAGCCTCTCGCTGGTGTGGAACAGAAAAGGCCTTGACTGTGTGTCAGCACTGCTCAGCAATAAGGAAAACATCCCTGAATTATCAACATTGTTTCCAGCCGAAATCCAAACCACAGCTTCATACCAGCTACTAGGGAGAAAATTAACTCTACCCCAGCCAAAACCAGGGCAGTAAGGAAAGACAGCTAAGTGGAGAAAGGCAGGATGAATGTAATATTTCTCAAAAACATCTATTTTTTTCTCTTTTCTTGTCAGAAAACTAAAGTTGGGGCTTTTTCAGAAATTACCAGAAATGGATGAGATATTAAGAGAGAACTGGAAGGGCAGGCAGGGGAGGCAGAGGTACAACTTTGCTGAAAACAGGCGTAAATGAAGGAATGGAGATCTACGTGTATAAATTCTTTTATAAACATGTAAAATAGAAATAATACAGAAGTGCAAATTCAGGAAAGCATGAATCCCTCAGTGCAGAGCTCTCCCTCCCTCCTACACTTTAGGAGCTTTAAGGCTGTCATTTGTCATTGGAGCTGGCTGAAAATCGTCCAAATTCTATGAAAACTATCATGACCTTTTTTCCTGACTTGACAAATAAAAGGATGTTTTTTCAGGGTGGGGAGAAGTGTTATTATCTGTAGTGAAAGCAAGTTTATTTTTTTTAAACTGTTTTAATGGTAGTTGTTTCTATTTTGGTAGATCTGTGTATGGAAACTGATGCCAGAATGCTAACACTGCACGCTGCCAGAAATCAGTTCAGATTTTCTTCTTTCTTGCTGTCACATTATAAAAATGATTAGGGGTTTAAATATTGATTTTCTTATTCACATAAGTTTCTAATTTATTTTTAACACTCTGGACTCCTATGTGTGGTCTCCTGCCACAGTGGTTTTGAAGACTGCTGGCAGAAGAGATTTTCTTTTTTACCAGTTTTGAATTTGCTGCTATTCTCCATCTCAAAGAAGGAGAAAGGCACAGTTCTGTTCAGATTTTGGGGTGTACATAGTTCCTGGAGGTAACTGTTTGACTTAAACATGGTGAGACCTTTACATCACATCCATACCTGTTGTCCTGAGGATTCTCCTGCTGACTTTTGCTGTGTATTGAGGCCGATCCACACTACAGAGAACTGGGATTGTTCTTTCTCCCAAATAAAAGGTGGTTAATTCTGTAATTGGTTTCAAATGAAAATCTAATAACATACCTAATGCAGAGCTGTATTTTCAGATGCCAGGATTAATAAATTATTTTAAATTACATAAAAATAACTTCAGTGGGAAAAGTCCTCCATCAGCCAAAATATTTTGAAATTTGCAAGCCAGAGAAATGGACAGTAGGAGAAAATATTGCTCTGTGCATTTTCTGGTGAGGCTCTGATGTTTACAGAGCTCCAGAGATAATTTTGAATCCCCCAAATAAAATCCAGTTATCCATATAGATTCTGGGATTTGCATTTTTGGAGTGAGACCACAGTGAAGTTTGAGATGTCTTGTTTGTTTTTTTCAGCATGTGCTGGGTGTCATCTGCTGGATAACAGTGAAACGTGAGCAGTGAGAGCTGGGGCTTGGCCCAGTGTAGCTCTTGTGGTGGGACTGGCAGATATCTGCCCTTCTCCACAAAGCACCATGCCATTCCTGTGCCATATAAATTAGTATTTGTGAACAATTTAGGGAACATTTGTGATTTTTTTTGTTGCTGTGACCGGTTGTGCGGCTGTGAATATTTTATAGTTCACTCTAATGGCTGTGATGGGGGAAGTGTGTTTGGAAATCAAGTTCATGCTCCACAGGAAGTGTGCCAAACATGGGAGCTGAGATCACAGCTTGCATGAAAACAAGCAACAAAGTGCTGCACAGGAAACTGCTCAAGGATGTGCAGAGTAAATCAGCCATACCTGTGCTGACACAAGACAAGGCTGGTGGGTTCTTTACCTTTTCCATACAGAGCCTTCCCTCATGTTTGCCATCTGCACAACTGTATAAATTTTGCTTCCTTTCTCCCCAGCCTCTCCTATCAGGAGTGAATGTTCATGTCTCAAAAGGGCAGATTTGAGGAAAGCAGACTAACCACTCACAAACAGCCAGCTCTCGAAAACCACAGGTGCATTGTAGGAGTTTCAGTCATTGTTTTGCCTCATTTTATTTCTCCTTTTCTTTTTTCAGGCTTTTTAACAGCAGCCCTTGTCAATAAGATGAGAGAAAAAACCCACACTGTTCTCCTATAGCCTTTGGCATTTCTGAGTTGGTGGCCAAAACTAATTGAATTTGTGGAAGGAGAAAATAATGAGGAAAAATGCAGATTAGGTAAGGGAAAACCTTCAGGGACTGGACTAGAATATAGATGAAGCTAGTAAGATCCTGGGAATAGACAGCTCTGGAATGGCTTTGACTTTTTTAATGAGTGGGAATTGAAAAATACATATTTATTATCACCTTGTTTAATGATGTAACTTGTTAACAATATAACTGTCCTGGACAGCAGGACAGCCTGATGGGACTGGTGCCTCCCCACTGCCCAGTGTGACACCACACTTTCTCTCCTCAGCTAAGCTCATTCTTTTTGGCACAAGTTTATTCAAAAGGACCATCCATCACCACTGCCTTTGCACTGATATGATCGACTGCATAAATAAGATGTTTGAAAAGGAATGTGCATTGCAGTCTGAAGGGCAGAGGAACTGAAAAGCAAGGAGGAATGAGAAGCCCAGGGAAAATGATAAGGCCTGTTAACAGGAGTGATAGGGCAGGGAATGAGGGTGAATGGAGTGGGGCTGAGTACAAAACAAGAACACAGATTCAGAGTAATCTGTACTGTACAGGAGAAATATCAAATCAATCCATAGTGAACATGAGATTGAATTAGCTGTGGTGGTGACATGGGGGTTCTGTAGTCCTACAGCTTCTGCTGAGTCACATGGATGAAACATAAACTCCACAGGGCTGCCTTCAAGTACAGTAGTCCCCCTGTTCCCCCCAGTAAATCTGCCTCTCAAATAATAAGTTAACAGGTTTTTAGCATTTCTTGAAGTCTTTCTTGTTGGATTTATCACAAGCATTTTGGTATATTTTGATAAGAAGGTTCCTGTTTCATTGAGAAAATGAATATTTGAATAAAAACTGAACACAGAAATAACATAAATGCCCACCATGGTACTGGATGACTTTTGTAGTTCTTTTCTCCCCGTCCCTGATCTCAGTGGGGCAGGTGAGCTGAATCTTTCAGATGTGGCATGGATGGGTGCTCCTGTAGTGTCACCTCTGTGAGAGCAGGTTCTGTGTGATGGGCAGTGTCATCTGGTGGCAGAGACTTACAGAGGAGAGCAGGATTGTTGATATTGATTACATTCAATAACAATTCAGTGACTTTGATTACAGTCAATACATTAACTGTTGGTTTTCTTCCTGTGCTTCCAGATTTCACATGGAAAGCTTTTATAATGGCAGAAAGTTTAGCTTTTAAACCAAGACGTGTCTTTATTATTGTTGTGCCTTATTCTGTACAACTTTCTAGGATTCTTGGACTCTTTTTCCACATACATGGGTAGGCTTGGAGTGTTCACTTGGCTACCACTTATCTGATTCCTGGGACCCACTAAAATAGGGTGTATTTCAAAACAGTCAGCTTCTGTTGGGCAAAAGAGAAATTAATGATAAATCCTTCAAAAAGTGAAAGCTTTAACCCTTTGGTCCTTTAAACCCCAGTTCCCATTGGTGCTAACTTCCCTTTCATTGAAAGATAATGAACCTTCACTTCTGTTCTGCATCCTCACCTTCAGCGTGGGTTCTCTGCATAGCTCCCGTCGGGGTCAATTATCTGGGGGGTCAATTATGGAGCAGGAGAGGCCCCCGAGAGCAGAGACTATTGCTTAATTGTTACTGTGGGATCCTTCTGGGGCTCATTTACAATTCTAACACATCCAGCTCGCCCTGCCTCAGGAGCCCTGTGAACTGGACAGAAGTTAGAAAGTGGCAGCGCTGTTCCTGGCCAAAAGCTCATTAAGATAGACATCTCCTGCTAGTGAACATCACACAGATGACACAGACAGCTCACTGCAAATGAGAAACATTCTTTTGTTCTGTCTTACTAGGGCTTTCGGATAAAAAGAACTTGAGGCCAGCTGTGATATGAAGGGAACAGGTTTAAAATAGCTCTCAGGGGCAGTAAATGCTTAATGATCAGATCTTTCATTGCTCTTGGAACATTTGAGGAAACTCAGCCAGCTAAAATTCTTGTTGATTACTTTAACAGAGGCCCTTTGTTCATATTATCATGCAGAATAATTAAGCCAATGCAAGCAAATCCTTAGCTATATACATAATTAAAATGTTAGGCTGTGATTAAACAGACAGTATTGGCACAGACAGCACCTATTCACTTCATAAAAGAGTTCCATCACTACCTTAAGCTCAGTTTTACCCTGTTTTATTTATTATTTTGGAAAAATAAGTTTTATTAGGATAGTGGAAGATGTGTTTTCAGTGAGGAGTTAATGAGATTTTACAATGGAGGAAAAAGATCTAAGCATATCCAAAGTAGTTAGCTTAGAGGGCAGAATTAAAGGTGAAAAAAAGAGCACAAAATCTGTTTTAACTTACTTAAAAGTTCATTTTGAAGGGGTTATGTCAAATTTTCTCATTTCCTCCCCAAGTTTGGCATCTCTTATGCAGCAGTCAAATCTTCAAATTGAAGAGTTTATGAGGCACCTGAAAGTTTGTCAGAAAGAAAACCCCTTTGATCTATAAAATATTTTATTTGACTGCACTTTCAACTTACTGGACTACCTGTTTTAAGTCAAAAGCTTATTGTCAAACATTACGTCATTCTGAGCTCTCCTAAGCCTAATTGCCAACTTTCTTTTGGGATTCTCTCTTCGATGGCAATTACTGACAATAACAGCTCTGCTGTTGGCAGGGGCAGACTGACTTTTCACAAGCTTTTTTAGAAATGCGCCAGGATCCTTTGTGATTTCCCGGGCAGCAGAGATGGAATTTTACAGAGTTTCTCCAAGCAAGGTCATCAAAAGTTCTTAGGAAGCAGGTTTTGGCTCTTCTGCTTTTTTAGGTCACGAAATCTTGTTTTACCAGAATTTTTTTCACAGTGGAGTAGGTGTCCCGAGCTCAGAGACTAGAGGGAAGCTGATACAGAGGTGACACCTGATAGAAATCAGGTTATTTTGATGCCAGGGAGCAGACTATAATTTTTGACTATTTTTTTTTGTTTTTAATATATGTAAGGCAGCATATTATAGAAGAGTAGCAGTGGCTTTCAGGCTGGTGGAGGCAGCCCCAGAAGAGATCGTGGGGTTCACCTTGACTGCCTCTCAGGTACCAGACCAGAGCAATCTTTTTTTTTTACAAGCAAGGTCTTTGGATGTGATCTCTGAGATGGAAAAGAAGTTTTTCTGCTGGGTTCAGCCCACTGCCCTGAAGTAGAACTTGAAGTGACAACTGCTCTACTCTCTCTACTAATCCCCTGGGCTAAGCACTCCCCTGGGAACCTCTGTTTGGAAATCTATGAAGATTTCACAAGTTGTTCAGTAGGAGTAGCAATTGATGGTTTGCAATGTCTCTGAAAAGTGTAATTTAAAACGAGAATGAGAAGTTGAGAAAAGTCTTTCTGCTTGCACTTACAACAGACAATGCCATATTTTCCTTAATTTTTTGTGCCTTCTGTCCAGATTGAAGGGCTCCTTCCTCTGTTGGGTCAGATGTCCCTCTAATGTGCAAATAGACTGATCTGCACAGAATTTGGTCTAATAATTTCCTTTGAAATCCTGCTTGATGTATCTTTTTCTACTGAATTTCACAAAAACCTTCAGAGACTAATATGTAAATTTATGGAGGAAAGTATTTTAAGGGAACAGTGGCAGGCAGTGAGTTTCTGCTATATTTGAGCTGTGTAATCTAAGAATTGGAAACCCCATTTGCCTGTTAGTGAATCCTTGGCTTCAAAAGTCTCCCAGCAGATAGATTTTGCTGGAGCTTTATTCTAGAGGTAATGTTCTAGCAGAAGCTCCTTTCAATATTTGAAATATGAATATAGGAAAAAAAAAAAAAAAAAGAAATCTCTTAAGAGATGCACTACTTGTTGGAGAGGCAGGAAAAAGACCTGCAGTTTGCAATGTTCACTATTCAAATGCATTTTTGCAGCTGTCAAGAGTTTTCTCTGCTCCTCAGTTTCTCTAGGGTTTGCTTAATTTCTTGCTTGAAAAGTGTATTTTCCTAGACACTCCACGCATTAATGTGAGCTGCAATCATGGTGAGCACAGTGGTTATGATAGTTTTGTCTCAATAAGAATGATCTCATCATGGACATCATTTAGATGCAGTAAATAATTCCCAACACATGCAGACTCTAAAGACATTGGGAGCTTGTTATACGCTGATGTCATGGGAAGAGCCCAGTCTCTTCAGCAGGGACTCATCAGTGCAAAGGTCTCTAAAAGATGTCTGACTTTGAAGTAAGAAGAAAAATCAGAGTGGGAAAAGCTGGTGTAAGTTCTTAAGTCTCTGTGGGCTTTGACCATTATTATCAGTAGAATCTTTCAGTTGCTTATGATTGCAAAATAAAAGAGACTGTAGGCCAAATTATATAAAAAAACCTGCTTTTTTTAAGCCTTGTTTGTGAAAACAATTCATAATTTATAAACTAAGTCTTTCAAACCAAACAGCAGGAGGAGTTTTATTACAGAATTCTGGCACGTTTGCTGAAGCTCAAAAATCAGTCTTTTTTTTTTTGTTCTTATTTTTCTTTTTTTTTATTTTGACTTTGTTACCATAATTTACATAGTGTGGAGTGAGTGAAAAGGGCTACTGGTAGGATTTGGTTGCATAATTTTACACCTGGTTTGCATTAATATAAATGGTAAAGTTAAATTTAGTGGATAATCAGTTCTGATTGTAAACATCCTCTAATGCTTTTTAATGTTGTCATTGGACCATTTTTGGAAGGACGCCACTGCCTGCCTTGATCTAAACCCAAAGATTTTGTGAGACTTAGCTTATGTGGACTTATAATATGGCACTCAAAGCATGGAAATATTTTCTAATAGCACAGAATTGAAAACATGATCTCAGATATGAAAATTCAGCTTTCTGGAACATATCATCACTTGGAGTAGTATACGTGTCTCTAAGAATATGTTTTTGGTTAACTAAATAACCACATTTAGAATGTAATCTTCCTTTTTCTAGGAAGACCTTTGTGAAGATTGATGAGTTGATGACTGTTGTCTCTTATGTTATGGATAGCTATGCAGCCATAACTATAAATACTTAAATACATAATGTCTTTTTATTTCACTAAGGAAAAAGCTGGCCCAAGAGCTCACTGTTTTTGTTTGATTCTTCTATAACACTTCCCATTCCACCCTAAATACACTAAGAAAAGTTTGTGTAGAAACTATTTCAGTCCCTACTGAGCTGCAGCCACCACAAACTGTGTATTTGCCCAACACTTTAGTACAGGAAATGAAAGTAAATGCCACGTTAATGTTAAGCTCCATGTGTTAACTGGGAAGTCTGGCTCTTCCCTTTTAGAGATGTGGAACAGAAATACCCCAGTACATAAACCTTAAGCATCACTAGACTTCTGTTTATACCTCTATAATTAGAACTCAAATTCATTGTTCCATCCTATCTGTTGGCAGAGGAGAGAGCTGAGCTGGGGAGAACCAGGCTAGAGCAACAGTTCTGTCTAGGGAACATGAAGTGACTGGGAATCTGTGAAAAATATAAAATATACCTTTGGTACACGAAAGTTTCTAGAGCATACTGCAGTGGGTTTAATGCCATTACAGTATGTATCAGTATGACCCCTTTTTAAAGAGATTGGAATTTTTGCTGTTTCCATCAGTGGGAATAGAATAGAGTTTTAATTTAGTGTGGCCTTAACATACCTGATTTTGTGGTGGTGTGATCCTGGAACAAAGAAAGCAGAGAGAAAGAGGAATGTAAATCTATAGGAGATAGATTGGTGGATAGATAACTCACTGTGGCTGCTGTTTGCAGTAGGTAGGTACATGTTACTGTGATGTACTTTGTCTCTTGAGCTGAGGTCACTCGAGGACAGATTGGGAGTTTTTACTTTAAGTGGTAGAGCAATCAGGCTCACTGCATTTACAGAATGAACTATCATCCAGTGTGTCTACATTAAAAACTGTTTTTGTGGGGTTAAGATCAATTATTTGTTTTTGCTTTGGATGCTTTGCATTCTTGCTCACGGCTGGGTTGGTGTTATGTGAGAAGGGAGGGTTGTGGGTTCATACTCATAGACTCATGTAGTTGCAGACATACTTTACCCAAAAAGTAAAACAGTCCAAAACCTCAGATCAAAAGATGAAGACATTTTTTAAACCTCAAACAAAAGTAATAAATGGAAATAAGGATTAACTTTGTCAATTTTCACCCCTCCCACAATAAATCACCAAAATCTTGGCTTTTATCTTAGATGGATAACACAATAGGCACTAGAGCACACCAACATTACGCAAATACTTCATGTGCTATCAATTATTTTGGAAGGAGTCATCATCTGAATTGTGAAATGCTTTGACCTTTTTTAAAATGAGGAGTGTAGGAAGAGGAGAGTGTTAGTTAGGCTGACATGTTGTTTCTCTTGTACTGGTGTGGGTATATTTCAAAGTATTCAGAGGAACAGGGCAGTGAATGGGGCTCTGGTCTCCATACCCAGCCCCTCCTGTGCAGTCATGGGGAGCCAGAGATGATCCCTGTAAAGTGAGAAGGGGATAGGAGTGAAGTGAGAAATAAAACTTAGTGTGCTGCTAAAAAGCATTTGGATGTTCTGAAATCAAGGGAATCCATCCAATGGGGATGCAGCTGTGCAACCCTGACTGTAAATGATTTTCAGTCCATAGCCAGTAGGAAGGTGAATGCCCCTGATGGAGTTTGGAGAGCAGAGCAGGCCCATGTGCCTGGAGTGTGTCCTCATGGAAAGGATCCTTCTAACAGAGTTCTTGCTAAAATGAAAAGATGGCCAAAATGAATATACAGGGTGTGATCAAATAACAGAAATCAATTTCATTAGGAATTTCCAGAGATATTCTGGATTTCAGATTTGATGTACTCACTGATTCAAAGTGATTAACTTTGAACATTCATCTTTGCCAAGGTTGATATTCTCCATTTTAGTTACACTGCTAGTAATGTGTGAGTTACATTTTTTCCTTATGTTTCTGAAAACCATCTCATTTTCAGGCATTAACACAGACTGAGTCCATCAACATTTCCCCAATTATTTTGAGCTTCAGAATATGTATTGCCCAGAAAGCAGTAAGTCCTGTACTGTTCTCCCAGTTGGCAATGCTTGATTTCTTCTTAACTTGGTTTCCATATATGGATGTCAATGCTTTGATTTTCAAAATTAATCTTGCAGGGTAGGTGAAAGCTGAATTAAACTGGGTATTTTCCAGTCTGACCCTTCCATCTCTCAGTATTGATTTCAGAGCAGGCAGTCATGCACTGCACCCAGCTGGGCACAAGGCTTCAGACTTTCTCTGAGTGGCAGCAGCAGCACTGCAAACAGGGAGCTCAAACCAAACATCTTGACCAAGCACCACCCTATGCAAACCATCTGATTTTATTATCAACTTCAGAGTTTATTAATTTATCAAACCAGGTCAAAGTGATACAACAAGTACATAAATAAGTACCATAACAGACATAGATCTCATAGATAGAATGCAAAACATGACACTGTGTATTTTGTTGTCTTTTAGTGACCAGAAAAACCAGAAAAACGCAACACTGCATTTTACTAAATCTTGCTTATGATTGTTTTTTGCTTTTCTTAAGTGTTTATTATAAAATAAATACACAATCTGGATTCCACCAGTCCTGTCACAAATACAAAAAGCAGGTTGCTTTCCTCATAAAAAAAAATTACAAACACTGTACACTTTCCACTTAAGTCTTTTTTTCACCAGCTACTGCTACAAACAGACAATGCCTGTTAGGTGAGAAATTAACTGCTGGTCTTCTCACCAGAACACTACAGTTCCTCAGAACCTCTTCCTAAAGATTTATAATAAAATTTTACAGTCCTGCAGCACATTTCAACCCAGTAGATGCCATGTGCAATCAGTGCTTCTCACGCCAAACTGCTTCTTCTGCAGTTACACTGCAGCTCTGGTGCAGTGAGGTCTTAGTGCCTTTGTTAGATATGCTACAGCCCTTCCCAACACCAGGACAGGACCTATGGAAGCTGCAGTCCCCTGGAAAGGTGGCAGGACAGTTCACTTAGTTCTGCTTTTAATGAACAGTGATAGGGGATTTCTCTTAGCCAGGTGTTCCTGCATTTCAACTTGGTGCACTTATAAGAAGCCTGGATGCCCAAACCTTACCTAGGGACAGCGGGGTGGTGCTGAGATCACCCTGTATGTTTTCTCCTAATTCCCTTCAGCCTCTCCTTCACCTTCATGTGTGTTCTCCTCCCTTGCTCCTCTTTGTTGAGAAGCCCTGCATCCCACTCCTCCCGAGGCTCAGGCAGCACAGCCAGCCCTGGCTGCCATGGAGAAGCCAGGCCCTGAGGCTGCATTGCTGATGGAGGCTGCCAGGCTCTGCTGCCCAAGCCAAGGATCCCTTACCATGGTGAAGCTCTGCCTGAATTGGCTTTTGGCATTCAGCACCAACCTCTCCCACAACTTCATCCCTTTAGGAATGTGGACACCCTTGAGTGCTGTCACTGGCAGAATGACAAACCTCAAAATCCTTGCTGTCACTGTTGATTTCACTCCCTGTGAAGCCCCAGCCCCTGGCTCAGGCCATTTCCATAAAGCTTTGTTTCCTAGCATGTGTTTAAACAGAACTATTGCTGTCTGCTTGTGGAGTAGAAAATGGGAGCAAAAGCAGGCAGAGTCACTCACATCTTGGGGTTTAATCCAACATTGCAGCCACGGGGCAGTGCAGGATTTTGGTGAAAACAGTTTTCAGATTGTTACAATAACTCTGCAGATGAAAGTCACCTCTCTTAAACACACTGTAGACATGCTCTACTAAATGTAACAGAATCTCTCAGATTTGAGTGTTTTCCCAAAGATAAAAATTGTCACAACAAGCAGTTGCTTCTTGTGCTCTAAGCCTATAGCTGTTTGGTGTTTGTCATGGGAGAGAGCTGTCCTTGAAACACGAGAATTGTTTCAGAAAAATGCAGATTATGTTTGTAACAAATCAGAACAAATAAATTAAGTTCTGCCACAACTTTTAAGGCATTATTAATTGTGAGTTTTAATGCTTGAGGTGTTTTGAAAATACTGCAAGTGCTTCACCACCTTCTGCCACGCCACTTTAGAAGGTGATTTACCAGCCAAGGGTGTGTGTAAATAGGGCCCAGAAGAATGAAATTATTAGGGTTATGATAGGGAACTAACACTTTTAGAGAAGTGGGTGGAGGAAACAGTGAAAACCACTTAAAAGAGAACATTTGCTCCAATTGCTACAAAAATATAGTGATTGCCACTAACACCTGCTGTTCAGTTTATGGACTTTGTTTGCTCAGCTACAAGACATCATCCCAAAGGCAGGCTGTTCAAGAGTCTGTTGGTTTAAATCTGCTTTTTATGTCTCCAACATGAGTATTGTATCACTCATCTTTTTCCTCCACTACTACAAGAAATCCATGAGTCATTTCAACACCAGAAATGGTATCAATTCAGGACAGGATATAATGCTCTCCATAGTTCCTGCACATTTATTAGGTGTCCTTCTTTTCATTAGTTTGAATAACTTGCCAAATAACAATAGCAAAAATGCTCTGTTTTCTCTTCTTAACTTGTAAAGGAACTCTAGGAAAGCAGAGTCTCTCCTTCCCCCAGCAGTAACACAGAGCCTTCTAGTCTTTTGGAGGAGATATTTGAGCAGTTGACACAGACCACTACACATAAAGCAGCAAATTTGCTGTGCATGATGTGAATAATTACTGCATTATAGTTTTGGGGTTTAGGGCAACTGTTGACTTAAGCAAAATAAGCCTGCAGTCCAGCTGCAGATCCAAGTTTTCATAAGTTTTCTTGTGTTTTTCCCTCCAGTGCTGTCTCCCTTAACAGTGACCCTTTTCAGACTTTTCAAGGTACAAAACCTTTACCAAATCCTCGAGCTCAGTCCTGCACACTCTGCTTTCACACATTTGGCTGATCTGAGCTTCTCCCTCGCTAAATATTTTCCACTGGCCTGAAAACAAAAACACAAAGGAGACAGATATTGACTTAGAAAAGGGCACAGGGACTTTGAAGACATTTACAAGCACTCTGCAAACCAACTGATTCACAATGGTCAGAGAGGGAACGTCCAACCCTCCCATGGAAAATATTCAAAGCATCTTACAACCATGTAACATATTCCATGCAAAATAACTTGGTTAAAAAAAAATAAATATGGGTCAGAATATTACTATTTTCTTTAATTAAGTAGTCCTGTAGGTTGGCTTTATTTATTCAACCATTTTATGACATTGGATACCCTGGTAAACCAAAGTATTTAAAAGCTGGGAAGCAACACAGCTAAATGTTTCATGTGCTGTGAACTCCTCTTACCTGTGTGTAATACAAAGTGGGATGGAAATTAATATTTCTACACATTTATTAGTGTTAATAGAAATACGTGCTGTCCTGGTAACTAGAATGCTACATTACAGCAAAGGCTGACAGCAAAAAATTAGGGAATTTTTAATATGAAAACATACCTGTATCTCAATAGGTCTGTAACAATTAAGAATATTTTATTTCTGGGAAAAAGACTTTTTAACTCAGAAAAAAATAAAGAAAAAATTGTAAGTTGTAGTGCAAAAGAACTAGGAATTAAAAATATCTACATCTTAATTCAGTTAGCAAATTAGCTGAATTGGTAATTGTTAACTACTGTCACAATCCCAAACTGGATGAAATACAGAAATCAAATTGAATCAAGAGTGATAAAAGAAGTGCATGTCCTTTCCTAAAACACATTTTAATAATGAAGAAGTTGTTAAGAACACAGGAAAATAATCTTTCAAATACAACATAAGTGTATTTGTAGTGTATTTTAAAGGGTAGAACCCCTTTAAAAATATCTGAATTTTTCCCTTCCCTACTTTTGAAAACACTGGGGTAACTTGACATGTTACATAAATAAATCCAAATTCTGCAGCTGTGCTGACATTAGTCGTATTTCAGACTTATGCTAGCATGGGCAGAAAAGATCCTATATTGTACTTTATCAAAACACAGAGACTAAGACAGCATGTACAGGAACTACTGTTGTATGTATCCAGATTTTAAATTGCTGTATTTTGATTACTTAAATCTAAACTTACCAAATATTGTGATCATACACTAGAGGAAAATTCAGTACATCCATTTGACTGGGCTGAGTAACAGAGAATGTTTTTCATGGCTGTGATGATATGTAGAGTAGAAACCTCAATAAGTCAGAATTTTACTTACTAAGGGTTGTCCTTGTTATCAACTTGAAGTAAGGAAGTCCTTCAAATTCTCTCTTGGACAGTTTTTCAACATAGAGGTGACGCAGAATCCCTTCAGCAAAGAGATGAGAAGTGCCTGTTACTGGAAATGTGCCATTGTTCTAAACCTGGAGTGCTGTCCTGCCTCTTCGTAAACTTTTCAGTCTGTTCTTTTGAAAATTCTGTTTCTCCATCCCCCTGGGTTGTTTTTTTCTTTTGCCCTGTAAATCCTCCTATGAGACTGGGATTGCAGTGAGTTTGTGAGGGGTGTGAGAATTATCCAATTCTTTTTCAAAACAGCTGAATCTTTCCTTATTATGAGTAAATGTTAAATTACAATAGGAGCCAATGTCTTGGAGAAAACCAGCATAATTCTGCAGTCAGATACCATTTTGAGCCAGCAGACAACACAACTGTCAAATCATTATTAGGCTTTGTGGCTTTTTAACACACATACTAATTGTGAACCATCCAATGCTCTGTGATTTCTTTTCTGCTCCCACTTTGGCCTTGGCTTTCTCCTTTAAAGCATTTAGAATGTATCATTTCCATGCAAAAGGGTGCACTATGTGAGGGTTTCCTAGGAGGATCATATACTTTTTGCTTAAAGTAGATAGAAAAGATTTTTATGAGGCTGGAGATATTTTTGATTACACTGAAAATTCACGATTTGTAGTAGTGCTCGGGCTTCTGAATGCTTCTCTATTTTGTTTTAATTTTACCAGTTAATCTAATAAAAGATATTGTTTCCACCCTTAACAGATTTTTAGCCCATATTCTATATGTACCATCACTAGGGCAGACAGGGCAGACTGATTTCAATGGAAAGCTTTTTGGTCCATCCTAATTAAGAGCCTCCAGGTACTTGGTTCAAACCCTACTACCCATCTACCTGCAATAAATTACACAGAGTAATACTGAAAACCTGTTTGTCATTGTGCTTTTGCTCCCAGTGAAGGGTAGGAGTTAGAACTAGAGCTTTGTGTGTTTCTAATGAGTTTTGTACAGAAAAATTCAATTATTTTGGAGGTGGCAGTAGTAGTGACATCCTAAAGAGCCAAAAGAACAGTAGTCTCAAATGCTTGGATCTGTAAACTGTCCTGGGATTTTAATGGAAGATGATGCACTGTTTAAAGAAAGAACTTGCTCAACTCACCTTTTCTAATTGTCCACACATGTATTTCTATTTGAGGTGGCTTTTCAATCTCTATTGCAATTTTCCTGATGGTTTCTCCTTCCTCTGTGAAAACGGATTCATAGACAGGAAATGTCTCTTTCCCACAGAAGTAATCTTTGTTGTCAAAGGTTTGACTTGGCACATCTTCTGTTTAAAAACCAAAAAGGACAGAACACATACTACAGCTATAATCAAGTCCTCCAGAATTTACTTGTTCTGTTCTGCCAGGTTCTGGTAGCCTGTCCAAGTGACAAGACAGTATTTATATTTTTAATCCAGTTTCCTAAGGAAATGAGCTGTGTACAACCTGGGAAACTCCTCACAAGCTGTGAACTTGTTGTCTACGTTTCAAGCATATTTCAAATTTTGTTAGAAATCTCAGGGTAATAAAAGAACTGAATGAATATTGGTGATTGGTTAGAGTGAGGAGACAGGAATTAATGCTTTGCTGAGGAAAAGAATCTGTGAGGTTTGGATTTTTCTCAGCAGCAGCCATGTGGCCAGTCCAGTGCAAGCCTGAGCCAGCCACAGAGCACATTATATCCTGCCCACCTGGTAAAGTTGTAGAGCATAAGTAGCAACTGTAATTATTCTGTTTGCAATTGGAACTTAGATAGGAATATATGAGAGATGATGCAACTTAGAGGCTCAGACCACTGTTTGTGGAAACACCTAATAATTAATACATCTCCACATATACAGACTGGAGGTAAAGGTTCAGCTTTCTTAAGAATGGGCACATAGGATCTCAAAAAACAAGGCAGTAACCTCCTTTTTGCCATTAATTTTTCTATTGAAGCCTGTTAGTCAGGCTTTGTTGGATGTTATTCCAATGAAAGCTGGGGATCTCTGCTTCTCAAGTATCCAAAGACCTCGATGCACACCTCCTGCCTGCCCACTGCCACTGCATCCTGGTTTTTCCCAGTAAGCAAGATGAGCAGGAGAAGATGGGAACTGTGCATTCTACGAATGTTTCTACATATGGCTGAGCAACTCATTTCCTCAGAGCATTCTTGCCCAGTGCATCACCAAACAAACTCACAAATGGTACATAAAGGAACTGGACAGTTTTTGTATTACATGAAACATGGCATTTTCATTTGGCAAACCATCAGCAGAATCCTTTTAGAGGATTTTTCACTAGCTGTAAGCATTTATTTTAGTAATGTCTACGTAAGTTTTATCATTAGTGCAGCACAGACACAATGCTAAATCTGTGATAAGTTAGTATTTATTTTAAGGATTAAGTTATGTAACTGACACCAATCAGAGTTTTGAATCCTTCTGGTACATTTTAAAAAGCAGAAATGATGTTATCTCCACGTGGATTTTACAAGCTAGGAAATGATTTGAAGGTTCTGTGGGTTCTGTGATGGGGGAAGGACGGGAATCTTTTGGCAGTAATGAACTTTCTGTATACATTTTGGAAATGAGCATCAGGAAGTGGTGTTAACAGCAGAGAAAAAGGCAGTGACTGCTCAGGACATGTGCCAGCAGCATGTCCCCTGCGTGAGGAGCAGCAGCAGGAGGAGAGGTGGCCAGGCAGCTCTGCCTGTCTCACACTGGAACATGGCACAGCTGCTGCTGTTCACAGCACAGCCTGTGATCACCAGGCTTGAGCCAAGCCCTTTAACATGCACAGCAAAAAGGTGGTCTGTGATCAACTTTGTTTTACCTGGACAGACTTTACAGCATTTTCCTTCTACTTTCTGAGGGTATTTGCAGGGATATTGTTCTGGACAGTGAATTTTCTTACATTCTTGTTTGGTGATGTTGCAGGTGCACAACACACACTCTACGATTCCGAAGGCCCGGAGACTGGGATGCCAAGATTCACCATGTGAGTATGTTTTGCCATTTGAAACACAAACTACAGGAGAAAAGAAAAAGAAGAAAAAGCACAGCTGGAAAAGGTATGTTCATTGGCTATCTATCTATAAATATTCATTTGATTCATGCACATTTGTTTAAAGCAGTGTCTCCTTACATCACCTGTTACAGCGTCTCAGGCCCATTTCTCGGCTCCATAATTTTAACTTTATTTAAAAAATGAGTCTGAGCCCATGGTCACCCTTTTCTGAGCAGTTTTTCCTTGATGCCAACTCTACTGATGCTGATGTTTTGAGGACAACAGTGAAGGTGCCTGAATTGTCTGACTAGCTCCCCACCAATTCATGCATTCCAGTTATGCATTAACCAGCTTAGAAAATTCACTCCTTCCCCTCGTTTTCTCAGTCCACACACAGGACACAGCCTGCTACAGTGGCTTTGGCTGCATTTGAATGAAATTTGCAGATGAGAGGTTCATGTCATTTGCCACTGAGCCATCTGCATTGCTCCAGCCATTTGCAGTGATAGCAATGCTATCAGTTGGATGGATAAGTGATACCTGGGCCTTTTATTGCTTGTACATGAGAGTTCTGCTACGTAGCACACAGAACAAACCACAGAATACTTGCAAATTGAAGGTTAATTCCTTTGTGGAAATATATATGTCAATAGGTATACAAATTCATTTGGCTTTTGGAATCACAAGAAAACATGAAAAGATGCATATGGGACTGAAATTTCATTCCAAAAGCTTCTAAGAACTTCAGAATATTTATTCATCAGAGCCCCTGGGAGTCAGAGAAATACAGCTGACACAAAGAGAGTGGAAAAATCCATGCCTGGTAGAAGCTACTTTGGGTCACCCAGCAGTTGATGGGAATTAAATCACTTTACACCATGTTTCCATTTGTCCTATAAATCCTACTTCTTTCTTTTTAAATATTTTATAAACACAAAGAAAAATGCAAACTAATCCTAACAAGGTGAAAGAAAGGGCACTGCCTGATTTCTAAAAACAACAAAAGTGAAGTTGGGATATGTTGTAAATATTTCCAATTCTTCTAATATGCCATCATTTTTATTAACGTTTTTATTTGTAAAGTATGTTCCTATTTTGCCTGTAACTTTCAAAAGCAATTTAATTTTTATCTGTAATCTGAAATTTATATCTAACTGGTAACAGATGTAACCAACTGGTTTATACTTTAGTGAGTTACTGAGATTTATGGAGAGTGTTTTTTGCAATGTCTTTTGTGAGCTTATGCTATAATTTGGTTTATAATTTGCTAGTTTTTAACTCTTTCTTAAGACATGGGGTTTTTTTAGGAAAAATTTTCTTTCCCAAATAAAAGGTAAGTTTTATCTGTATATGAAGAACATGGGAGAAAAAACTATAAATTAAAAAACTGGTAAGTACTCAGCTTCTCAGCAGGCTTCTTACATGCTTAAATAGCATATTATTGCTAAGTTGTATGCTTACATGGACTTCTTTTCCCCCAGCCAGAGCTCTCCAGCTCCTTTATAGACAGAAATACTTCCTGAGTTCTCCCTGACAGGGGAAGGGCTAATGCCTGACATTGTGTGGATACATACTCTCTGTCTTTTAAGGGTTGTTTGACACAGAACAATTAAATAAATACTCTGAGGTAGCAGATAAAGCCTCTAGTAGAAACCAAATACTGGTAAATAACTTCTAGTTACCCTGGTTTTAGTGCTCTTCATGCTCAGAATGATAAATCTCTATCCACACAACCACACAGGATTTGCATGTCAGGAGAATTGTTGTGTGTTCATTTTTTAACTTGTTGAAATGTGTCTCAAGGGCCATGTGCATTAATTAATAAAACACTTGTTAATTGCACAGGAACAAAAGAAAACGCATGGTCAGCATTCCTGTTCCCATCATGGGGATCTCTCAGACAGTGAGTGTCTGAAGTTATACTGCATCCAGAAATGTGCTGTTGGTCTCTGTGCCCTTGATTTGCTGAAACAAGTCAGTTAGAAACTGCTTTGATGATGTCTTCATGTGTGAATTACATGTCAAAGACATTGCACTGCCCGGAGATTCCTGCTCCTAGATTCACCATAAAACACTGGCATGATCTGAATGCTTTTTCATGCTTGTTCAGGTGGATAATAAAGATCCGATAGCCAACATTCCTTCTGTTAGTTAATACCTTAAAAGATTAGTTGGCCCTAATACAAGGGATTTTAACTCTTTGTGGGTAGTTTCTAAGTGTATGCTGACTGGTTTTTGTGGACAGATGCTCTTCTGAGCTTTTGTTTTTACAGCTATTTCTTTTTATAACTTCCTGGGCCTGTTCCTGCAGACCTCTGTTCACTGAGGTACACCCCCTGTGGCAACTGAGCATCTCACCCTTTTTACTGTACAAAACCTGCTGTCCCACTAACTGGTGAACTGGTATTTCCCTTTATTTTTGTCCTTCCTGCATGAGGAGAGGAATATGCCTTGAATATGGTTTGCCACATGGGCTTAAAATTCTGCTGTCCTCAAAATGTAGCATGTCCTATATTCTATTAGCAGAAGGCACTAAAAGATTCTTAGAGTGAGATTCATTACATTGGTTAAATTTGCCTCTCCACAGCTCAGGCATCCAGTGCCTCTGGTGTTAGTCACAGGGGAGGAAGATCATCCCTTGTACTCCACTGTCTCAGGGGACTTGTTTAGGGTGGGGGAAGACATGAGACTGTCTTTCATGAGAATAATTTGTAAGTCTCAGAGGCATAAAACCTCCTGATACTGTGGCAAAGCTCTATGGTCTGAGATTGGCAGGGCAGTTGAAATACAAGCTGTTTGCAGCTATAGAAGTTACAAAATAGGAGAGAGTGTAAAGAAAATAACCACCAACAATTTCAACAAGTTACTGTGTGAACAAGTTACTGAATATGAAGGCATTGGGGTGTCCTTTGTGGCACTCACTTCCCTGGCAGGCACCACATGAGCTCTGAGAATTCTGGGGCACAATCCCACAAAGTAACTCAAAGAGCAACACTGCTTTTGCAGAGTGAAATGCTTTGTAAACAGAATTGATCTCAGTCAAGAAGGAATTTCATATCCTCAGTAGCTCACTGCTTTTGCCTCCCTGATTTGCATTGGATTTCTTAATACCAGTGTGAATTTTTAAGATCCTGCTGTACATTTTGAGAGGTCTTTTTGAGCTCTAGGTGACCAATTCCTGACCCAGAGCAATAGTGTGAGAAGTGCTTGTGTTTACCTCGCCCGTGCTTGTGCTTGTTGTTGATGACGATTTGTACAATTGTTCCTGAGGCCTGCTGGGGATCTGGGAGGACTCCACGGTTGCTCCTGGCATTGGCAAATCGTGGAATGTTGACCTGCCTGGCAGAGCTGGGTGCCAGGTCATAATGGGAGCGATGGTAGGAGTGTCTCTGTTTGGAGACAAAGAAAGCAGGAGAGTAAATGTCTCATTCCAGTTATGAGTAGGAAATGAGTACTGCTGGACTAGAAGTAGGTGTAGTAGTGCATAGCAGGTTTTCTAGAGCAAAACCACTGCTTCTTCTCAGAGAATCATTTCCCAAAATGCCCGTGAACCCGAAGGTTTCATGTTACATCCCTTATTTTATAGACATGATTCTTCCCACTCATCCAAAGATCTGCTGGTTCATGTATTTGGGTAGTGCACCTAATGCTTAAAAACCTTTCAGATTCTCTCCAAATGCTGCTACAAAAATCATCTCTTGAGCAGTAAGTTGTTAATGGACACTTTTATCACCAAAGACAGTGAAACTCATTAGTAAATATATATGTGTGTGAACTGGGAAGCAAGTATTTGCAATTACTATTTAAAAGCAATTCTTGCACAGCAAACAAATACTGTCAAATTTTATTCTTATAGAGCATATACGGAAAAAACCAAATCCAGAGACATCAGAAGCTCCTGCTTTAATTCAGCATTATTCATGAATTCAGGCTGAGTGAAAGAAACCTATTTTGGGCTAGATTCACAGAACCCAGGATGAGGCAGGAGCTACTCAGACCCATTATCATCCTTTTCTCTTTTTTCCTCAATGCACAGCACAGCAAGAAAAGTCTTTAAACTGTAGGTCCCACTTACAGCTTCCCTGTTGGCTGGCTGCCGGAAGATGTCTCCATCAGAATGTTCCCAGGATAATTCTCCATCCCCTGTACATGAAACAGAACCATATCCATTACAGGAGTAACTGTGCAACCCCTTGGGAGATACAGAGGGGAAAAGTCTCACCTGGCTTTACAGCTGTATTAGGGTCTAGTGAGTAGCAGAGGAATGAATATGGAAATCAGCACATTTTGATAGTGATATACTTGGCCATGCAGGGAGCAGAAACTGACTCACAGTTTCCTCCCCATGAGCTGTGCTAGATCTTTGCAAATATTTTGTTTAGGTTTGCATTTCATAGAAAACACAGAGGGGAGATAAAAGAGCTTCTGTCATATTGAAAAGGACAAGGTAGGTTATGAGATAAATGATCATTTTAATGTTTTTAAATTAGAGCAGTAGACAGGAGAATACATGATAAAAGCCCTGGATCACTGCAGACAGTGGGTTGCCTCTAGTGCATAATCTGATGTAATCTCATCTCTCATATGGAAATGCTAATGAACTGGTTTCTCATTAGTGAGTGTGTCTGAAGTGATTGATTTCTCCAGTGTAAGGCTGGTTTACTGCATAGCTATGTTTGATACTTTGAAAGTCAGACTGACTTTTGTAACTGGGAGAGGCTGGTTTCAGATACAGCTCAAATGTACCTGGTAACTGACATCAGACAAGTAACAAGGATTTACTTTCATTAACTGTCAATGTATTACATTTAAAACAGTTTATCACTGTATTTCTTCTGGGAACAGAACTATAACTTTGCTTGTTTTGCTTGTGGCTTCACAAGCAGTTTGCCTGGCAAAAAGTTTCAGGATTTGTTTCAAGTACTGAGTTCAAACAAGCAGAGTATCAAAAGAATACAGCAGCACAAAGGTGCACGCCAGGAGAGTTTTTCAAAGCATCCTGGCATGGCCAATACTACAAGTGGCACTTCTGGAAAGCACAGGTACCTGTAGGTGCTTATCTGCATCTTTGAGAACAGGCCATAGATACCCTGGAAGTGGTGATTCAAGTGCCATAGTACTAATAGTGAGATAAAATACATTTAGAAATTCTCAGACATTTTGGGCTTTTAGACAGACAGTTAATTAGGTTTAGAGATTCAGAGAGGCTGGGAAGGCCCCTAGAATCAAGTGTCCTGCGAGTACAAGATCTCAAGTGCAATTGCTAGTAAAATACTGAAGTCACCTGAGTATTGTAGGTGTCTATTGACACCTAATTTTAATTGGAGCAATTGCCCTTGCCTCTGAATTGAAGTTCTGTCTTGCACAACTTGAGCAGGGCTGGTAACTTGTCAGAGAGAAACTCATATTTTATTACAAAGCTTCTCTACTCAGAGTAATGGCAGCTACTTCAATACATCATTTAAAGCCTTGATTTACCTCATTAGGGGGATGCAACTTTATCATCAGAGCATTCTCACCTTGTGTCAATTTAGGAAAACCAAAGGTAGCAATGTTACCTTGCTGTCACTGGTAGGGTAACTTCTCAACGTGCATTGGATTGTAATTACATGGGAAACTCACAGACAGTGACAGTGCTGGTGCACAGAGAAGGCTCTGGAAGGGGAAGGAATTAATTCAGAGCCCGTCCTTCTGTGACTGTGCTTGAACTTACCTCTGCAAACTGGACAGCAGGACTCCGGAACAGAAACTGGGACAGAGCAAGTTAATTTGGGACAAGTCTTCAATCCACAGTACACATTTCCTTCCTGTCAGTAAAACACAAAAGGGAATTTAGAAGGAGTTGTTGATTGTCTGGTACTGTATATTCATTTCTTTATGGACATGCTTATATCTGTGTTTACATAAATGCCACTCTGTGCAAAAGCAGAATATCAGATTAGAACAGTCTGTTTCAGTACTTGGCCTATGAAATTCTTAGGTCATGAAGAATATGATGATGATTTTATGAGAGGAAGTAGAGAGCTGCCAATAATTGATACTGAAGAGCTGGTTGGATTGAGAGGGATGTTTTAGTTCAGACACTGGCTCTGAAGAGTCACTGGGTGACTGCTCAAATATACTGGATTTGAATTGTGACATCTCAGGAATGGCTCTGTGGCCCAGTGCCAGCTCAGAGCTGTCCCCTCCCAGCCTTGGGGCTCTTTACTTATCAGCTCAGTCTAAATGAAATCAGTCCTAGGTTTAGTGCTGTATTTTCCAGTTAGGTTGAAGGGAAATATTCTCTATCTATGCCAAGCAGCAATATTTTCCCTGCTGCCTCTGCACTGTAAGCTCAGTTACTGCAGATGCAGGGTGTGCATTGTGCACTGTGTTTAAGAGGTCACCTGGCATTTATTTACCAGGTACTGCACACTAGCACTGAGCACTCTCGTGAGTTTCTGCATTAATTCTCAATTCCCAGCCTTTGCTATGCATTGCTTATATTTCAGTGTCACATCTAGAAAGGAGAACTGGAGCATGCACAGAGCAGGGATCTGTCAAGTCATGTTACTTACTGAGCAGCTGCACTGGGCACACTGGTTTGCTTGCCTGTTTTGGAAAAGCCCCTCAGCCACAAACATTTCTCCGTGGTGGTAGGTGGTGCCATTGTATTCACAGGATTTCCCGGTGATTTTGCTGCTGACTGAGAAAAGGGAGTCTTCTGGAAGGAAGGGGAAAGGAACATTTCATGCAAAATATTCTTGTTAATTCACACTATCATAAACACAGGGGAGGAAAAACTTCCCTTCTCCCTAATTTTGCTTTATTATGGAAGGACAAGTTTTGTCATGCTGCAGAGTACAAGGGATATGCTCCTATCTTGCTGAACTTTGGTAAATCACCCTTTGAGCTGTCCCAGTTATTCCTGGGATGCTGATGACCAGCTGCAATGCCAGCACTCATGGCCCTTCTCAGGCTGCAGTGTTTTTCCATTATGTGCCTATTTGTTACATGTACATGGCTCTTTCATGCTTTAATGAAAAATGGCATTAAGTGCTATATACACACAGAATCCCACTATCAATAGCCCTGTTCTAGCAGAGTTTCCACCTTCTTAGTACTGGGTACTGATATCATTTTAAAAAAATAATTTTCTAGTATTATAGCCCAGAGAGAACTTAATTGCAGGTTAGCAAGTTGTGCCACAGGACATGGATGATTCCCTGCCATCCACAGGCACAAACCTTTTGGAAGAGGAGCAGCAGTAATGATGATGGGACTGCCAAGAGACAGCTATACACCAAGGAAGTGTTTGTTCCTAGTGGCCTTCACAATTCATTGCTGCTGTTGTCTTCAAAACAGCCAAAACTTGTCAAAGGCAGATGCCAAAAGCTAACCACAAGCTGATTTTTCTCTGACATGCATTTTAATGTCAGATGTGCAAATGAGGGAATTTGTTTGCAGAATTCAGTGCATATGACAAAGTGCACAATATGGCAGTGCCAATTCCACTCTGAAACTGCTTCAACTCAGCATCACACTGAGTTCTGCACCACATGGGTTAAATGTTTTATGTCTAAGATATAAAGCTATCCATACCTTATGTAAAACATCCCCTAGATTGTTTAGCTATTAGCAGTTGATAAAATGTGCAAAGGGATTACACTTTATCCATGAAATGTAAGTTACCTGATACTGCTTGGGCAGTGAACCTGGCACTACATATTTATATTCACATGAATTTAGCATCTCAGCATGGGAAAAGACATTTCAAACAAGGGCTGTGTGGAAGTAACAGTGGAGTGTTTGTTCTCTGGAGCCCAAATCACAGCAAATTTCTAGGAATGCAGCTGAAATTTCAATCAGTGGGTTTGGGCTTTCACATAAAAGAAACCTGACCTGAAAATTCAGGTTTCCCTATAGTCCCTTTCATTACCTATCAGATAAACCAGGAGATATTTTTTTGTGAAACCATGACACCACAGAATGTATGTTTTTCAGCTGTGAGCTCAAGTGAAAAAGCAGTTTTCTGCTGGCATTAAACAGTCATTTAGTTTTCCATAAAAACATATATTAATGTTTATTAAGGCTTAATCAAACATTGATACTTCAAATGGTAAATGTCAAATCTGTCTGTGGAACATACATGTACTATAGTAGTTGAGTGTATGGGGTCAGTCCATTCTGTAGGAGACTGGAAGAAGTCAGCTAGTTTGAGCTTTGGAAAATTTTGTTATTAATACTGATATCAGCATACATTATTCTATGCCTTAGAAAAGACATGTTAGAATCAGATTAATTAACTGCAAATACACTGCATTGCTCAAAGCTCTATTTGTAAACCTTGCTAGTCCTAATCAGGACTCTTCCCAAAGCTTTATCTGGCATTTTAATGGTGCTGACTAACACTGCTTTAATTAGCTGCCTCTGTAAAGTACCAGGCAAACCATCTGTGTGAATCCTTTTAATTAACTGTGTTCAACCTGAGGTTTTTTTTCCCTGCCATTCTTAGCATGTCAGTGAAAGCAACATACAATGTATAGAATGAAGATGTTATAGCATCAATTGAAAAGGAAATATCTGTTTCTGGGGTTGGCATTTATTCTATAAGGGCTCAGATTTCTGTATAGAAGTTAAGAGGCCGTGCTTATATTTGCCTACAATTTTAGCATGATCAAGATAAGAGCATGAGTCTGCAACAAGGAGAGCAGTGATTTATCAGCAATATTAGCATGAGGTAATGGCAGGAGCCAAGATGTACAACCTGGGCTTCACCTGACCTGATAGGGATTTCAGTTTATCCTGTAAGTAACTTCAGAGGTTAAACCTGGCTGAAGGAATCCTTCAGATTTTACAAACAACAGGATACAACTGTATCAAAAATGGATTAGCTTCAAAGCAATTATTTTTTAAAAAGCAACTGCAGACTATGGTGGCTATGCCTGAATCCTTACATCCAAACACTCCTCTCTTCCAAACATTGGATTCTATCCAGCTTCTTTTGTCTACCTGGGCTGTTTTTCACTGATGTCCCATACACACAAGGGAAATTCCAGGCTCAGTGAAGCCAATAGAAAGGTTTCCTTCAGGATTCAGCCAACATATGTGCTTGAATGCTGCTTTTTTGAGCTTGGTGCTTGTACTTCAAGGAACTGTTGATCTACACAAGCAGGATTTGTATCAGCTAAGACCTGTAGTATAACTTATGTGAAAGTCAACTGTGAACTAGAAATGCACACAGGTACAGTTCACAGATTTCATGAACTGTGGTTCATTTGACAGAGCATGTGAAGAAACAGTATGGCAAAAAGTTTGCCATGAAGAAATGCTACCTCAGTGTGAACTGCAGCACCAATGCTTTCCTGATTGTCTGACAAAACAGTGTTAGATATGAATTTCATAAACCACAGAAATTTTATGGAAATTTTCTGGTTCAGTGGAATCGGCTCCAATCACATATTTTTTTCATGGAAGCCTGTCTGGGTTCCTGATGGTCTGCCCATGACTTGAGTTGTCCAAGAGCCAAGGTTTGAGGGAAGAGTCAAAAATGTACACATACCCAACTTTCCAGTCTTCTGGGAGAAAGAGATTCTGTATCACACGGATCACAGTCAGTTTTGGAAACACCATCTTTCAGCTTTTTATGTTTACAATTCTATTCCTTCCTGGATTGTTATAAAAACTTGGTCCTGAGATGCTTTACCCTTACTTGGATATGAAGCAGAAGAGCATCAGTTATTTGCTGCTAATCCCTTGAATAGCTCAGACAAATTCTATGGGCGGTTCCTGATGTTTGAAGCACTGGTAACTTCTGCAAAAGTATTTATGTGCAGAGTAAAAAGCAGCAAGCAGCTATGAGCAATGTAACCTTTTGGGAAATGGGGGATGACTTGTTTGAGGAATGGCTTTAGGCCTTACTACAATCAATCAAGTGCTGAACTTGGATCCTTCTGGATAAAGACAAGAGGTACAGGAATAATTACTAATGAACAATTTAGGACACTACCTAACAAACTGGGAAAACCACCCCGGAATCAGTACAGCCATGGCATGATAATCACTGAAGTGTTTATGATGTGATATCTGAAAGACAAAAAATCAGCTGCTTTTGGGCAATCCTTACCACTGTGGACAACGAGGCAGCTTGGCTGTCTGGCAGTCACTGTGCTGAGCTGCTCTAACCTGCAGTCAGTAACAGGCTGAAGTGAGTGTCCTCCTGGAATGGAGACTGCACAGCACCTCAGGAAGGGTCTGCAGGGCTTTATTGCTTTCCTGTACAATATTCTGCCCATTTGTGTTAGTACTTAACACTCTCACTATTGCTTATTTTAGTATCAGAACATCTGGCAAAGAACATTTTTTAGAAATCCTACAGACTCCTGGCTTGCTGAGTTAGAAACTATTTTTAAACTGCAACATTCAGGATCACCTAGTGTCATTTAATGAAAAATATACGCTTTTAGTGTCCAGCAGAAAGGCTGAGTGCCCAGCCTGGCTTGGGTTTTACAGTTTGTCTATTTTATTAACCACCGTTATAAAAACAATCAAGTGCTAAACAATATGAAATTAATCACAAGGTCTAATGCCTTAAGAAACTTACCATACTGGGAACTGTTTTGCAGATAGTCTGGTTTTTTTTAAAGCAGACAGATGATAGATTATGAATTTGAATCCAGAGGAGATTTTATGAAACATGTTTTCTGAATCAACACAGAGCATAAGCATGTACAGACCAAGGGACTGGGATTGTTTTGGAGCCATATCCACCAGAGAAGGAATTGGATTCTGCTGTATCTCCAGGACAGCTGTTTGCACTGACATCTCTTTTGCACATTTCCTGGTATTCCCAGTGAGTTTTGCTACTTCATGCACACAATTGGAAGTGTCAGTTCAGTGCAACAGGGGCTCCAGAGCTCTCTGGGCTGTGTCCTGGTGCAGGGAGCTGTTGTTGGACACCAGCTGACCAGTGATCTCACATGCTGCTTTCTGTGCACCTCAAGTTGTAACAGCATCGTGCAAGGCTGCATTACTTTCCTTGTAGCTTAAAATTTGCCTAAGAATGACAGGTTCCCCATTCAGAAGCCACACATAAAGAGCAGTTATGGAATAAAACACAATTCTTGGAGATGTGCAGACCACAAGCATTTCTAATGCCAGAGGGGAACAGTATTTCTTCCTATTTTGCTTACTGAAAATTCTGTGAAACCTGAATTAGCTCAGGCACACACACTGCCCAACACAACTTTCATTACCTGACATCTGCTTTTGGAAATCTCTTTGCTCAGGTAGGAGCTGCACAAAACCTGTTCCACTGTTTCAGTGCAGGGTTAGCTTCTATGGGTCAGCTAGGATTATTTTAGACAGTCTTTGGGGCTGGAGGTCCCTGGGGAATTGTAGCACAGCATAGGAGACCAAATGGATTTCTTTCCAGCTAAAAATTCTTTTTGCTTAATTTTTTCCCCCTACTTTTTTTTCCACCCTACACGAATGTGTCACCTCAAGGTCTGATCTGAAGTCCATTGAACTAAATAGATTTGGAACCTGGCCCAAACACCTACTCTGTGTGGCACAGCAAAAAGGCAGTTTTCCCTTTCATCTTCTGGCTCATATTTCTACCATATTCCTCAGTATTTCTAGAGAGAAGGACTCTATCATAGTCAGTAACTGCATCTGTTCTCTTAGAAGACTGAGTCCATAAAGTATCAAAATTAATAGAAATCTGTTGGTTGACTACAGTAGAAAGTGGATCAAGCCTCAGTCCATGTGCATTTAGCCTTTCCCCTCAGTCATGCATCACAACCCAAATTATTACAAATCTGTTTCGTAAATTTGTAATATTACAAATTAAAATGGCGTGTGAAGGTTCCTTTAAAAAACAACCAAAGCTGTGCAATGATGTTGTCTTTAAAGTAGTGGTGGGGGCTGACAATAAATGTGGATGGAAAAGCTGTGCACTGTCCAAAAACTGCAAACACAAGCTCTAAATAAAACCCATATGTGCCTCTTGGAGGTGCAGGTGTCAATGATATTAAGCCACAAAATGCTTTACATTAAAATAACTTTAAGGACCAGGTTAAGCTCTAAAAACTTCAGGGTAATTCAGAGTTAATCACCACAGCCAGTCTTTAATATGGTCAGACAGTAGAAAGTGTATGAAATTCATTGCTTGAAGGAACAAGTAGCACCTTATCTTGGCACTGTGAACTTCCATCCAGATTCAAGACAAAGATGTAGTTTCAGTTCAAACATTCAAAAGGCTGTTGGTTGGGTTTTAGCTTTCTAGGGCTAAAGTCAAGCTCGTCAGATTATTTTAATATATTTTCCGCAGCTTAATTTCCTGTGTTTTCTTTTATAGTTGCATAAAAAATTGCCTATCAATTGCCCAGCAACTCTGAAGGGCTCATAAAACACTTTCTAGGTTGCTCTAGTTTAATTCTTGCTCTCAAGTTAAAATATTATATGAATCCACCAATCACTCTCCTGCCAAGGAAACAAATTAAATGAAGCTTTGGTGCATTCTGAATCCTCTCTGAAGTCTCTTTGAAGGTCTTGGAAGTTATCTTGGAAAAATTCTGAGTACCTTATCCTATCCTATTATGTCAGTCCAAAGAACTGAAGTTCTGTCATCCATGTGGGAAGATACGTATTTTTTTCAATGCATTTTGGATGCTGATATACAGATAGATGTTTTTAAATTTTTATGGTCAAAAAAGCAGAATGGAAACAAGCAATAACCTCAAGCTGGCTGTGATAGCAAATGTTCCTTGGAAAGATAGTGACAAAGGCAAATCAGAAACCAAATTATCTAAGCACACATCAACAGGAAAAAATTAGACATCTCCCTGAAATGCCTATACCATTATATTTCTAAAGCAAATTTACTTCCAAATAAATGATTAATTTTAACTATCTGACCACTGCCCATTGTTAACTCTCACTTGCTGATATAAGGGTAGATGGTAGCAAGAGGAGTTGCATAGAGAATGGAAGAGCTGGGCACAGTATCCCTTCCTCCATCCCAAAAATGTTCATGAATGGAAGGGTGGGAAGTCTAGAACTGAGAGTTCTACACTAGAACTGGTGTGGGAGCTGGGTAGAACCCAAAGCCTCTTCACCAAATGCTTTAATGTCTGTGCATTCTGCAATGGAAAAATCACTCCAGCAGAGCATTCCAATATCCAGGGTTGAAGATTTTGATTGTAATTGAGTGCAAGATGTGCTGCACTACACACATATTCTGTATTTATTTATAAAATGTCTGTGAGGTCAACAGGTGCTGTACATGCACCTTGCAATGCTGAGTCTCACTCCCACTGCAGAGTGCAGGGTGACACCTGGCCAGTCACTGAGGGAAGGCAGCACTGAGCTCATGGCAGGCACATTTTTCCTGCTTCTTCAGCAAGTTTTGCAGTGCAGTGAGTTCTGTGCTATCTAAAATAGCTAGTTCAGAGATTCAGGCATTCCTGGGTCATGCTGCAGTCTACCATGCTCACTTATTTTTAGGTGAGTTCTGTGCTATCCCAGCACCTAAAATAGCTAGTTCAGAGATTCAGGCATTCCTGGGTCATGCTGCAGTCTACCATGCTCACTTATTTTTAGGTGAGTTCTGTGCTATCCCAGCACCTAAAATAGCTAGTTCAGAGATTCAGGCATTCCTGGGTCATGCTGCAGTCTACCATGCTCACTTATTTTTAGGTGATGTTCTCAGCCCACTGCTGTGAGATTCCTCACCTGGTACATCTTTAGAGCAGCTATGAAAATAGGTGCCACCTAGCATTTCTGTATCTGAAGAGAAAGTACATCAGAAAAGTGGTTTGGATTTGACAAAGAAAAACCAAAGGAGCTTAAAGTTAAACATGTTACTAATAATGAATGTTCTTGGAAGGCAGTGTGTTTAGTCGGGGCAGCAAACTTAAAAAACACTGGAGCCAGCTGGGCTGATTCATACATCAGCGTGCAGCCTTATCTGCTGAGAAATCAAACCAGCAAGTGGAATGTGGAAACCCTTTCTAAATCCTGCAATTGTGAATTTTGGCTTCTGATGTTTTCTTAGGTTTACATATTTGATCTTTAACTAGATTCTAAATACTTTGATTCATAATTGTTGAATGTGGAAATGATACAATCTATAATAAATGTTCCAGCCTTAAAGGCACTGTCCATAGAAGTGCCATAAAGGACAGCCACAGCTAAATGCTCAAAGAACTTGTACATGAAGTTTATTTTCATGGCAGGAGGCAGAAGCTCTGAAGTTCACTCTAGGTCAAGAGCTGATCCAGATCTAAGAATGATGGTGAATTCTCTCCCTGACTACAAATCACCTCTCCTCTGATGATGCCTGGAGCATCCTGAGGTGGAAGGAAGGAGATCAAACTTAGAAGCATGTGATGTCCTTTGGGTCTCACTAATGTGTAAAAAGAATTCCAATTCATGTGACCCTAGGTTTTTGGTTCCATATGTGTGATGATAAGAAGAATACAGTTCAGATGTGAAAATACTTTTCAGGGCTGCAAAAGGAAAGAATATCTAGATCTGTATAAGAAACAAGGTCTGGATTTTGCAATTGCTAGAAAGAATAGGTTTAAAAAAAGAAAGGTTAGCAGAGAATCTGTGGTAGAAGCTGGTGAAGCACTGATGGAAGCAGAAGATGCTTCATAACATATGTCTGAAAACTACTTAAGATTCATGGTGTCTGGTGCCAGGGAGACAGGATACAAACACTGCATCTCTTTGTGTCAGTGAGTCCAATGTCACTATGGATGCAGAAGACATTAATTCCACGGGGAGAGCAGTGCCAACTTTTCTCAAAGGAATCCTTTCAACAGCTCCTTCACTTAGGTAGCTGAGAAGTTCAATGTCCAATGAAAGATGCTGCCTCCTGGCATTACCTCTGCTTCATTAAATAAGGAGACAGTGATTTGTGCAGTCACACTCCACAAGGCCTGCACAGAGGCAAGAGAAGAGCCCCAGGTCACTCTGAGTAGAATTACTCATTTCTGTAATGCAGCTTGAGAAATGGAGGGGAAACATATGTGACAGAATATAATGAGCATTTATGAGAGAAATTCCCATGGATGGCCAATGGCCAGGGCTCTCACACATCCCATTAAAAAATAACCAGGAAAACCAGAGAAGTGAATTTCCTGCCTATCACGGAATGTTGCACAAAAGACAGGAATGGAAAGTTGGCATAAGAGCTGCAAGAATGCTTGAGATACCCATTCAGATCAGGCATGAACAATTACCACTGAAGAAAGAGCACCAAATATGATACAACCACTGCAGAAAGCAGAATGCAAATAACCCCAGAAATCACAGGAGACTCCTGGTTCTCTTTTGCCATCATTGTTACAGATCCAATTAGGGGAAAACCAGACCTTAGTGGGAGATTTATAATTTATAATTTATAATATCTCATTTATAATGAGACAGTGCACAGCCAGCAATGCAATGGCCCATCATTTGTAGCAGATTGATTCCAAACAGACTTTAGGAGCAGCTCAGAGAAGATAATAGATCACAATTCAGGAAAGTTATATCATTCTGATAATTTTCCATATTTATCAGTTTAAACATGGAGTACAAAATTCCAGGTGAATACTAGGAATAGGAAGAACTTAATTCGATAAAATGGATATGAGAGTTTACATGGGGCCTTACTCTTCCTTACTAGATTATTGCAGAATGTTTTAAAATCTTCATAGGTATCCTGACATTTACAAGTTCATGAACAGAAAAAAGCCAAAAGAGTTCATTGCCATGGAGCACTTGAAGCAAACCCAATCAATCTAGAAGCATTTATATTTCTATAATAAATATGATACAGAGATATTAAAAACATAACAGAGAAAGTTCATAATTGCAAATACCAATTATTGAGTAGGACTTCTGTGATTTAACTTAAACTGTCAAAAAATAAGCATCCAGTTTTCCTGTGTTCCCTCAATAATCAGTGGAGAGGGAAAAAAGTCTTCTCATTCTGGGTGACAGGATGAATCACCCTCATGTTTCCAACAGCTGTAAAGGGTATCTAGGTGATTGTCTTCCCAACTGAAGCTTAGATTAGCTGGAAAAACAGACCAGATTTTGGGCACACCAGCACACCAGTCTTTCTTTTGATCTGGAAACAAAAGAGGGGTTTGTGTTCCCAGCACCTTACTATTTTACTAAGTTCTAGTTGGCCAAAGAAAGCATTTTGCCTTAGAAATGTTCTTTCCTACACAGTAGACCATTATAGAGAAAACTCCAATCATTAGCTGGATTTTCCAACTCTTTAGAGTTGGATTTAAAGTTGAATGGGCTCAATCTCATCCTAAGGCACAAAAGCAGCATCACATGAATTATAAGCTCCAAATGATTCTTGTCACTGGTTAAAAAAGGATTCTAGACACTTAGATCAGATATTGATACACATTTCTGATAGAGAGTGGATATAATTGTCAGGGCAGGTGAATCCAACCCAAAACTGATGTGTGGATACCATTTATTATCCAGTAAGTGCAGTGAACACATCCATCCCACCTGAACAGCAACCTTCCTGTGCACCCACGTCCCTCTGCCACTGTGCACTCACTGCCTCCTGCTGACAGGTTTGGCTCAGGGAGCAGCTGCTTTCCTCAGACAATGAAACTCTCTGGAGAAAGTCAAATAAAACCCCTTTCTGTGATGCTGCATGAATACTCTTTTATAAATGGAAATGTGGGGTGCCACTAAGACAGACATTTAGGGAAAAGCTCCAGTCAAATCTCCCAGCCATTAGGCCATGTCGGGAATGCTGGAACAGGCTCGTGAAAGATCCTGCTTAGTCTCTTTCATACAGTGGCTCTTAATAATGAGCATATAATAAATGTACAGTCTGGAGAATTTACTATACAGTATCCAATTGGATTTATATAGTCATAAACTTCTACAGCACTGCTTCTATGATTTACAACAGTCTCTACTAATTATGAAGCTATGCCTGGACCTGAGATGTAAAAGGTGAACGTTACCAGACTGGTTGTACAGGGACACTATACAAATGCACATTTGCCAAAGCAATTTTGAATTGCTTGTTAACAGACAGCCATTGCAAATAACTGTGTTTTTTGGTCTGCTCTTAGGAAAAGCACCAAAACCAGAAACTTAGGAAGTTTGCAGGATGGTGTTTTATTGTGATAGAGTTTAGAGATAAGGAGTCTGGAATGGACAGTCTATGAAACAACTGCCACTTTCTGTCTGGATTGTAGGGGACTGAACTTTGTAGCTTACCTGAGCCCTTCACAAATCTGTACTTCTAATTTCCTAAACAGAAAACACCACTTACTGTAATAAATACTGTAACTTACTGTAGGACAAGCCTCTCATGACCTAAATAGATACAGGAGGATGTTTACTTCACAGAAGTTTTCTAGCACAGATATTTAATTTTGCTGTTACTCAGCATATGAAATAACGATTTCAGAAAGAACTATTTGTCACTATAGGAATTACCTGGGCATCGTGGGCAGCACAGCTGTGGTACGTGCACAGGGGAAGCACAGTGGAGGCTTGGGCATCTTATTCTGCTGCACAAAACATTTCCATTCTGCAGATGGAACATAGGACACAGTATTTTAATGAAATGTGCTGTCTTGCAAATTTCTGTGTTCTCTATTCTACATCCAAACATTTTTTTTTAAAATGCCTTTTTTACAACATTCTGGTTTCACTCACACCGAGATATGCCAAGATCCTTCCACTGCCTTTGAATTTATGCTGGAGGTCAGAAATCCTTAAAAACCTTAAAATTGGAGGAGTGTATAAAAATGGATAGCAACAATCTCCATTTCTCTTTTTCCTTCCATTTGTCTTTTTCTTTTGAGCATCTTTTTCTTTTGAGCAGATTATGCTTAGGAATTGCATTTCCAAGACTAAGACATGGATAAATGGTAGGTCTCTGAGATATCCCCTACTGAGGGTTAGTTCAAGACCACAAGAGACAATAGAGTCTGTAATTGTTCCTGAAAACTGTGCAGAGTCTTTTGTTTTCATTTTATTGCTTTCCCAGTAGACAAAAAAACCCAGATGGTAAGTAGCCGTTTTTTTAAAGAAATATGAGTTAAGTCTTGGGAATAGGGTTCATTATTCATGTCATTAACATAATATTCTATTTGACCACATCTAAGTTTGATTTATAATTAAAACACAGGGAATTTTCATTCTCTGGTGTCTGTAACCAGAAAAGACTATCCATTTCAAATTCCCATTTCCCATCTATAATTCATCCTCTTAATTTACCTCTGAGTTGCTCATGTTTATAACAAGAAAGATCTTTCACCATGAACCCTGATATTAAGTTATGACTGTAGTTTTAGGTGGTGTCAGGACTAAACCCACTTTATTTTCATATGCCTTTTGGAGCACTGAAATGTTTCCAGTGGATGTGCAGACTTCCCTAGAGAGCAGATGTATAGACCTTTCTAGTCATCTCTTTCAAAATAATTCATTGACAAATATCTGCAGACCACAGGCTGGAATCCTACTATTAGATCATTGCTAGCCACAAACTACAGCTGTGCATCTGCTTTGGAAAGAGACACTAAAAATGATTATCACCATCTGTTTCCAATAAGAACTGAAATGAAATATACTGGTTTTGTAGAAGAGGAGCAAATTTTAGACTCTAGGATGTTCACAGAATGCTTCTATCCCTGGTCTGCACAGCTGCTGTGGGAGCCTGGGAAGCACTACTGCAGAAGAAAGGCTGGCACTGCCTGCTGACCTGGCTCCACGCTGCTGACTTCTCCTGTTCTATGGCCTCACTCCTTTTCATTTTAAGTCCTGCAGTCTCGGTTCTTTGGGCTGATAACCCTGAGATGTTTGTTAAAAGTCCTTGTCCCAAGCCCTGGTGCCAGCAGAGAGAGTTGGGATGCGTCTGTGTAGGTTCTCAAGGTTGTTTATTATTTCTTATCTGGTACATTTTGTTCTCACCTGGCTTGAGTGCCAGCTACAATGTGGATTGTCACCAACTGCCCACTCACCAGGGCAGTCTGAATTCTTTATACTCTGTACTACGTGTCCTGTGTTTACAGATAAATACCAATACCTATCACCTATGTTGGACAGTGCATTTCTACTCCAATCTATAAGTGCCACCACCACAGCAGAAGATGGAGGGCAAGAAGAAGAAGAAGCAGAAGGACAGGGACATGCCCAGATTCCTCCATCTTGCTTTCTTGAACCCCCATTAAACCCCAAAATTCTACATCTACACTCAGTGATAAATTAACACTAACACTCTTCTAATCAAACTCTCATGGCTTGTCTCTGGATCCCTTGCCAGAGTCTCGGATCACCCAGAGCAGCCAGAGGGATGTCTTGGGTTCTGACACTGCAGAATCTCCTGAGGTGAATGTTTACTTTCTGTGCATGGTCAGCTGTGATAAAATTATGCATGGCCAACTTTGCTGCTCCACGCTGCCAGCCAGACTCCAGTGTGTGCTGCAGGACAGAGCTGATTGAACTGATCCTGTGCTTAGGGAGACTGATCTCACACCTTCATTCCCAGGGATGTTTGGGAGAACAGCCCCACTGAGCAGAGCAGGACTCCAGCACTGCTCAGTCTCTGAGCCAGGGCCAAGGTCACATTTCTGCATCAGGTACCAAAGAGTGTTGATGCATCTCTCTCCCTGAGCTGGGTGTGGAGAGCAGTCATTTAGCCTGAGGTCTGCAGATATGACTACGAACACAAGCAAAAAACTGCTCTATTTTAGGGAGTAAAATAATGATCTGACAAATTGTGAGTGCTCAATTTTATTTGACAGTAACAGTCAACAGGCTCCACTATGAACTGGGGGGGAGGAGGGGTTGTAAAAGGAAAGGGGAACAGGGTGAGAACACTGAATTATGTTTAGTTTTATTCTGCTTTATGTAAATTATAACTTGTAAAAATACAATACTATATACACACAAAAACAGGAAAGCTTTTTTTTTTTTTTTTAATGCCAGGCTGAATAACTTGGCCTCTGTTTAGTTAATTTGCCTGGCCTTTTTCTTAATCATCAGAAGTGTGTGTGCTGGGGGGATGGACAGCCAGACTGTTTAGAGACAGAGCAGAGAGCTCTGTCTGCTGCCTGGCTGATGTGACTCGTTTTGTGCAGACATTATGTGGATCAGTGTCTGTGGCCAGCAAAGACATTTTGATACACTGGACATAAAGACCCCTGGGGATTTTTTTGCTTTTCTCTGCAGTGTGAGGGAATCAGTTTCTGCATCAGACTCTCTATAGATCCTTTGCTTGGTGGTTTATGTATGATCTCTCTTTCTTGCTGCCTGTAGCACACTTTACTTCTATCTTTTATGCTGTCATATTTGGTTTATGGTCTGTGTTTGTGCTATGTCATGTTTTTTTAATGCCTTTGTTTTGTTAAAATTATAAATTGTTGAGGGTTTCCTGAAGGAGACTTCATGAAACTGATGAAGCTTCAGGAGCTTTTATGGCAGGTCAGTGCTCTCAGGGCATGATTTTGACCAGGACAAAGCTCAGATGAGTGGCTGGATGCTGCAGCTGTCATTTGGAATCTTCCTTCTAGACAACAAGAGTCACATCCAAGAGATCCCTCAGCATCCTCACTGCTGAAATGATCCCAGGTTCCATTTTGCACCCTCGTGGTACATCAAAGGTAAAACAGCAAACAAGGGAGTAGAGTCCAGTCCATTTCTGAGCTGCATGTACTGGGAACTTCCATAAGCAGTTTTGTCACTAAACCTGCTGCCCTGAACTGTCACTTTGGCTTCCACACCCAAGTTAAAAAATGAAACAGACTGTGTTTTTTGGAGGCTCAGAGTGTGTGGGTGTGCCCGGGTCCCAGCAATGCTGTTGTCTAGAGGAGCTGACCAGGCACTTTCCCATCCCTCCAAACTGTCTAACATCTCTCTAAAAATCATTGAGCATTTATTTGTATCCAGATCTCTAGGATTTCCAGTTAATTTTTTCCCCACCCAAGACACATTCTTCCAGCGATTTAATGAGTGTTTTACTCCACACAAACTCTGAGGGAGTTTTCAACTTTGCATATACATCAACAAAAGTTGAATGGAAACTCCTTTTTGCTCTAAACAAAGACTTTTCCTTTCCTTCCTATTACATTGTTTTTTCTCTCACAGCTGCATTCTGCAGCTAAACTTGTGGGACTACTGTTTTTGCATTTCTGCACTGTATTGTAGTAGCAGATTCCCTCAGAGCAAATGCTGCACAGGGGCCCAATATTTTACATTTGCAGGGAGGGAAAACAGCGTGGAATACTTTATTCTGCATTAAATACAGCAGACAGAACCCAGCATCTGGAGTGTCTCATGTGTTAGTGATTAAGATCCCTTATTGTTTATTTTAAAGTGCTCTAACGGACATAAACTGCTCTCATTTTTGTGCCTCCTCCCAGCTGTATGTGACATACTGTGGGGATCTCTGACTTCTGTGTTTTTGCATCAGCCATCAACTGATGGGAGCCCTTTCATGTTCCACTCAATTCTCTCTACTCCCCATAACCTTTTCTCATGTTTCATCATCTCGTTCTTCTCTGACTGACTTTCACTAACAGTGAGATCTAAGCCTGTTCCTTCAGCACTTCAGGGCAGCAGATGCTTTGAGTGGAAGATGTTGGCACTGTACACAGATCACAGCACCAAATTCAGCTTCAGCATGATCATCCATATTGGTGGAACTGCCAGGATTACACTTAGGCAGTTGGGATGTAATGCCCAGCATCCACAAAGCTGCTGGCTAATTAAGGAGTTGTTTTGTCTATGCTATGCAAGTATTTTTGCCAGTATTGACCTTCTCTGTTAATATTTTCCTTTCACTAGCATCACCTGCCTCTATTTCCTGCAGCACAACCAGAACCCACGAGTGAAAATAGGTTTGGGCTTTGTCAAATTGTAGCTACATCAGGAAGGAGGAGTTGTAGGGTCAGAAACTCAGCAGTCCTACCTCTGAGCAAAGACAATTAACGCAGTAAACGAGGCCGTAGGGTTCTAGGTAAGGATGCCATCTTTCTCCCACATGGTACTTCTTATCTTGAAACACACAGTATGTATCTGAATCTGTAAAACAGTAAAGAATGGAAAGAGTTATGAATGAAAATTTCCATTCCATGTTTACAAAGTATATTTACATGTACAGAGTTTTCTGTGAACTACTTTGCTTTTCCTGGAGAATTACACAACAGAAAGACCCTTAATTCCACATGCTGGTTTTTCTAACCTCCCAAAACAAAATAAATGACATGGCTTCCCATTTTTCCAAAATTGCAAATGATGATAAAATGGCTTTCATACAGGTGAGTTTATCCTTTCACCTGTTTAGGTAAGAAAATTAAAGTGCCTGATCACTCAGACAGGCTTAAAGGAAACAAAAGCTCTTCACTGCAAAACCAAAGCAATTGGTCCAACTCAGGAAAATCCCAGGTTGTACTGCAGAGAGATGCTGAAATAATTTATGCATCAGCTTTCAAAATATTTTAAGATCTTTTGTTCACTAAGCACTTCTGATCTTTGCAGAAATGCACATACCTGTCAGACATCATTGTCCTGTCCCTTCCTTCACATTGACACCTCCAATCTCTACAATAAAAGGGTGTTTCTCATGTGTTTCCATATGGGAATTCCTTTCTGTTATCCTAATGACATCCAAATTCAGTTTAATTCATCACCCACAGCACAGATGATACTTCAGGATATCTTAACAAAATACCCATCTTCCATGTGATAATCCAAGCCAGGGACACTCTTCACATTTACTGGGCTGGAAGAAAGTAGCCAGAGCTAGGGACTGTTGGTAGAAACTGTGCTCTGCTTTCCCTCCACACAGAAGCATGACAAATGAAACACAGGATATGGAAAAGCAGATAACTGGAGTTCAGTGATTTCTCACACTGTTCTTTCTTTACCAAGGTTCCTGCACATGGTTTTCCTGAGGGTGAGTTCAGTGGGGCAGAGAGCCTTTCTGGAACTCACTCTTTCTTTTGTTTTCCCCCCATCTACTTCCTTAGAAGCAGAAGCTGCTGAGACCAAGGCTAAAAATTTTAATTTCTCAAGGGCAAATAATGTCTTTTGTAAGAAGGAGGCCAAAAGCCAACCTGTGCAGGTATGGGGAGCATTCCAGAGACCCCAAGGCTGAAGAAGTCAGGAACTCCTCAACTTATTTGGGTAGCTGTTCTTCCTTGCCATGATTTCTGATGACAGGCTTTGCAGAAATGCTCCCTTTCTTTTGTTTGTATTCTTTTCAAATCTTCTCATCAAGTTTTTGACAGTTTTTTTAAGAAAGAGACTCTTAATTTTCACAAAGGATGTACCTAATCCAGTTCATATGAGGTTGTTTTTACAACACAACAGAACAGTCTTGGACAAGTTTTACACTAGCTGAAAACTTCAGCACAATAGTCTTACACATGGGACAGATCCAGATAATCTGTCAGATGTTTACAGAGGTTACTAAATAGAATTAAGCCCACTCTTGACTCAGGATATTTGAAATAAAACAGATTCTCCAAGTGATGTGTTATGTTCCTCATGATGCACTATAACCTGTACAGCTTTAGGAAAATGTACCCCAAATGTGGGGGTGACCTGGTTCTACTAAATACAGGATTAGAAGGAGGAAGAATGTTAGAAGGTTTAGGACATTTCTTTTCTGAACCACATCTGAAAATAGAAGGAAAATGTCCAATTTAGGTGAATATGACAGCATTGTTTAAAGTTTACTTACGTTTTACTTGTTCTAGTTTACCTCCATCTATAACAAGGAGACAGAGGACACCAAAAAAGATAAAATGCAAATCATCCAATATCCACTTTCTTTTCATCTTTATCGTCAAAAGGAAAAGAAAGAGCCTCCAAGAAGAGAATGTTGAGCTGTTAGGAAAAAAATATTAAATGAATTAAAGTAAAATCTTGTAAGCTACTCAGTGATTTCATCCAACACACAGAAATCCTAAACTGCCAGGACAAAAAAAAAATCTCTTTATCATGCATCTTCCTTTCATGGAAACATCTTTGCCTTCACATCATTTAATTTTTGGAAAAAGGGCCACATTCCTATTCATGAAAGCTGAAAACTGGATATTCCTTCTAATAATGTCCTAATTTTGTTTCAAAGCAATCTGGCAAGTAAGCAATCTAAATTCTTAAAAGTTCTCTTTCCCAAGAAGCTAGTTTGGGATATGTCCTTGTAGAGCATCACTTGATGTTTCTTTGGTGTCAGTTGTAACATGTTTGCTTCATCCTGAAGTGAACCTGGGCTGTCCCTGGAGCACAGGTCCTGCTCAGGCTGAGCCCTGCTGCAGCCACTGGGAGTTTTCCTCATCACATCTAAAAGGCTTCCACCACTACTGAGCTCGCCCCTTCCCTTTGCCCCTCTTCCAACCACCAAATTTCTGGTAACTGCATATAATTAATTTTTCTAGAGTTAACCCTTCTGCTGCCTTAATAGCCGAGAGCAGAATGGGGGAATGACTTGTCATCTTCATTCCTGTAGATCCTTCATGTCAAAATCCTGCGTGTGGGGCAAATCCTGATGTATTCCTCTCTGTGTGGTGCAGAGCTGGTATTGTACTTGCTGCATGTGCCGTTCTGTTTATCTTTCTCTGCGTTTTAACAAGTGAATTATTTTATGGAAATAATAATTAATTAATTAACTAAAGCATTTTTTTAATATTGCCAACTTAAGGTTCTATTCTTTTGATGCTCCAATGTTTGTGAGCATTCATTAGAAAAGTGTTATCTTCCCAGAGTGTGCTTGTCAATAACTTACAATGTTGGAAAGATTTGGGTGTGATTTTAAAAGCCTTGATATGGATTCACTATTAGCTTACAGAAGTTAAAAAAACCAAAAAAAAGAGTCACTACTGGAAAAATGAACAGTCTGGTTTGTAAACTAATTTGGCCTCTTCAGATCTCATGTAAATAACAGAACTGTATGTAAATATTTTCAAACTCACAGATAAGGCAAAAATAATTACATATGTATAAGTAAAGCAGTGGATAACTTAAAGAAACTAGACAGTAAGTTAAGAAGCCCTTAAAATTAAGATCTTCCAATTAAGACTGTTGAGACCTAGGATACTGTAACAAAGGGGGTGTGATCTGATTTTATCAGCGGCTTCATTGCCTTCACTGTTCAAGAATTCTCTGTATTTCCAAACCACAACCACAATGGACATCTTAACTAACTAAACCTGTGCCACTACTCTGTACTCAGTAAGCTCATTCAAAACAATGCAAATTGCCTCTGAAAATGTTTTTTTAAAAAACATTCTTTAGAGCACACTCCCTATTCAGTAACAAAACATAACTTTCCATTTATTTGGCAAGTTGAGAATAATGTTTCAATTTCAGAGGAAGAGTTTAAGTAATTTTTCCCTTTCAACATATTCAAATCACATAGGACATTTTTGAAGCCAAACATCCTTTTAAAAACCTGTTTAACATTAAAACCTCATAATTCAGTCCCAGGACATCATACATGCATTGGGAACAACAGTAGCACATCACTGGGACTAGCAGAAATGTGAATGTTTAAATATTTCAGCCTTCATAGGGATTGCTTAAGCAAACAATAATTATAAATGGCGCACAATTATCCTTTGTGCAGCACCTTATCTGTTAGCTAGGTTGGTTAGTTGGAATAGAAAGGCTCAGAAATCCACCCATTTTAAATGTCAGGTCTTCAAAAGGAAGAACATTATAAAACTTGGACTGCTTTTCAGAAATGCTGCACAGTAATGTGAGATGGAGGAGTTAATAACAGAAATGGGATGGAGACTTTTGATGTCGTTCTTAATTCTCTTTAATTTCTGTATTGTTGTTACTCCAAATATAAACACATACTTTTCACTATTAGCACACTCCCTTTATTTCCCCAAAGGGCAACGTCCTAAAAATATTCCTGGATTTAAATAATCTCGGTTAGTATTAACCTGTTAATTTTCTGCATTGTAGAAACTAACAATTAAAGTGATCCACGTCTTACATGAATTACTTACTGAAATAAGGCAGATGGGGCTCAGCTTAACGCCTCGCCCTCCAAAGAGCCCGGTGTGCTAAGTACAAGAGGCAGCGAAAAAAACTCGATTAGTGAAAAAAACCCCAAAAAACCGCAAAATCCAAAAGCGAGGAGAGCTGGCAGAGGCTGCGGGGCTGCAGCGGCAGGCACGGCTCAGCCCCGACGGCCGCGCTGCCTCCATCACCCAGCGCGAACCCTCTCGCTCCGCTTGCCCCGTCGGGCGGGGGCTGCGGGCGGCCGGGTGTCCCCGCTGCTCCGTCCCGCAGGCTCCGGCTCTCGCTTTCTGACACAACAGCCGGCCCGGGGAGCGCCCGCAGCCCCGCTCGGGGCCGCCCCCCTGCCCGAGACCGGGCCAGGTGCCCCGAGGGGGCGGCGGGACACGGAGCGGAGAAC